>CM022775.1:17232159-17579659 GCA_012411365.1 Ameiurus melas
TTAGACTTGTGCCTCTCACGCGCTCTCTCTCTCTCTCTCTCTCTCTCTCTCTCTCTCTCTCTCTCTCTCTGCTCTCTGTGAGCAGTGAGCTTTATAAAAGAGCGAGCGTGGGCGTGTGTATGTGTGAATAGGAGAGCTATTTTTAAACCAAGTATGTACTGTTCATGATGCTCGAAGAGAGAAATGAGGAGGAGGAGGATTAGAGTTGGGGGGGGGGCTTGGTATGGGTTTTCTTTTTTCTTTCTTTCTTTCTGCCAGTACGGACCAGTATGCATCAAATTAGTTAGAAAGCAACAAAAATACACACATCATATTCATGTTTTTGAAGTCCGTCACCGTTTCCCCCACCCACTACGAGACTCACCAGAATTCTAGCTTTGTCGTACGGTGTTACGGCACACGTATGAAGACCCCAGCGACGTAGAAAGGCTTACCGGGTTCTAAGGACCTCGACAGCGTAGACAAACGCTACGTGCTTGGTAACTCCCTTGACGAGATTTTGCACGAGGTTGTAGCGTCCCGGTGACCCCATACGCAGTTCTACAGCATCGTATAGCCGTGTCGTTTTCCAGACGCTCAGCTGTCGTTTTAGCGGGCTGCGTGTGGTTCTCCCCAACGCCGCACAGACGTGTAGGTGTGTGCAGGTTTACAGGATGGTCCCGTGTTTGTTTTACGGCGCACACGACGAGCTCTGTTTACACAGCATCGTATGGTGAAGTACGTGTGCTGCTCGGCCGCACGACGAACGCGACGGCCAGGTGCAGTTTTTAAATCGCTTTACAAACCTTTCTCCGTAAGATAAGCTCACGCTGTAGAATTCTCAGGCTTGTTTCCAAATTTGTACTTTGATGTTATTGAGAGGAACACCCTACACGGTTGACTATACCACTCACCCAATCAAAACTTTCAAACCTTCCACAGACAGTTCCTCAATACAGATTCCCCCATTAATCCTCCACAATGATGAATCAATCGCTATATATACACACACATCAGGAATCTTTAGCCGTCGGTGTGGATCATGTGATGCACATGAACCCGGTCCTGTTTCAGGTAGCATGTCGTGTGTGTTTGTTTATGGGTGTGTATCTCTTGTTTAAGGCCTTTAACTGCTGTTTTTTAGGCACATTGGTCTTCTTTACATGCTGTTAGCATTATGCTAATTAGACATTTCTCTTTATGATCCTCTAGTAATAGTAACATACCCCTGGTTGATTTTGTAAATGAAAATATTTTTTTTTTTGGCACGTCTTTGGTTGATTCTGATTGCGTAACCAGGAGAGGTCAAAGGTCAATAGAAAGTCTTTAAAGTTGATATCCTCTGTGATGGGTTAATAATTGTTTTGTTTTTTTTTGTTTGTTTTTTTGCTTTTGTTTTCTTCCATTGTTACCCTCCTAACCTAAACGTTTTAGTTTAAATAATAATAATTAAAAAAAAGTAGATATTTGACACTGTTTTTTTGTTTTTGTTGGTTTTTTTATTATTATTTCTTCGTGTGTGTGTGTGTGTATGTTCAAGAGCAGATTTTGAGATGATTTTAAATGACCTGATGGTTTTCAAGTTTTACAGTGTTCGGGATGAAATCATACATCTGTAATGTCTTAAATACAGGATTGTTTGAAAATTAAAACAAAATATATATCTTGATATCAGTTTAAAAAAAAAGTGTGGTTTCTTTTTCTCTCTCATTTAATTTATGATATTTTTTTTTTTTGTAGGGTAAACTATCTGAACCACTTATCCTACACAGGGTCACGTGGGGGAGGGGAGCATTTCCCAGGGGACTCTGAACCTGGTGCCAGCCCATCGCAGGGCACAATCTCGCACACATTCATACACTACTGACAAATCAGCCTACAACACATCTCTTTGGACCCGGAGAGGAAAAACGGAGTACCCGGGAAAACACACAAACCCCGTGCAAACAGGGTGGAGGTGGGATTCCGACCCCCGAGGGTGTGAGGCATCACATCCTAACCACTAAGGCACCGTAATTTTACACATTTTTACAAACAATCTTTTTTTCCCCTTTTCTTTTTTTTTTTTCACTTAAACTTTTATTTATTGTCCTTACAGTGTTATCTGAGGCACGCAGGGAAAACATGAATAAAATAAAGCATAGAAAAATCAGAATATAAACAAAACATTCAAACAAAAACATCTTTATTTCTACCGTATGCCACAGGTGTCCATTTTAAAATAGAGCGAGAAGTTTCAGTCGTCTAAAACGAAAAAAAAACAAAAAAACGTTCTTATCGCATGCTTGTATTTCTCAGTCTTTAAAATAAGTCACATCATAATTGCCAAACCCTTTAACACGAATTACAATAATGTTGCAGTGTTTAATATATCATTTTCTGTACCTGTTCTCTCTGGACAACATTTTAGCCAGGGGACTTTAAGGGGCCCAAGCACCACATACACACACGGCATGAAAATATGAAACTTACTCAGAAATCTAGTTGTAATGTTGCATGCAGAAGAAGGATTCTAAGGATTGGGGGGTGGGGTGGGGGGGCAAACTAACAAACATGCCAGATCATTGACAAGCATACACGCAACAGTTCTGTTGTCCAATCAAAGACGTGGGTTATCATTACCTAACATGTAACAGCTATAGTTTCTCCTGATAACCTTATGGTGCTTGGACCCCTTTGATCGCCACATGCGGCTCCATTTTGTATTTTTATTTTTGCAATTGTTTGCAAAAAAAAAATTTTTTTTTTAAATAAATAAATAAATAAAATGGGGTTTGCTCTGTATCTAGCCGACAACTGCTAAAGTCTACGATGCCTGTACCGTTATCTCGCGAGTCAAATGGACCCATTCAGCCTCCCTAAAGGGCGTACAAGAGCGATACCAAGTTACCAATTATCGGCGCACGTCCGTTTCAGACGCTCGAATATCAAAAGCCAAAACAAAACAAAACCCGGTCCTAAAAGATCATCTCTCGTCTCCTCAAGAGCCCGAGACTAGCAGTGAGCGTGTTGAAAATAAACAAATACAATCTCAAGTTGTTGGACTCGCACTTCAAGCAAAATCTCCTTCCCCTTTTCGCTGCGACTGTGTTTTTGAGTCACTTAAGAGTTGGAGTGTAAATTCTACATCGTCCTCCGCAAACGTACAGAGTGTGAGTGCGAGTGTGTGTGTGTGTGTGAGAGAGAGAGAGAGTGTTAGAGAGAAAGAAAGAAAGAAAGAACATTCGTGTTTAGCTTCAGTGGGTCAAACCTGTGACCTGCCTCCAGTTACTGGTGTACAGATTCAGGTGCGGTTATGTATACAAAGCAATTACCATAGTAAACAACTCAAGATACCTAGTTGGCATAATATATTATGTACAATATGCGTCAGAATTTGTGCATGTGTATGTTTTTATTTATATATATTTATATATTTATATATATATTTATATATATAAATAAATAAAATACACACAGTAAAACAGGCATACAGTGTGTGTGTGTACAGTGTGTGTGTGTGTATATAAGAGAGAGAGGGGGGAGAGAGGTCAGTTCCAGATCTTGAGGAAGCTGTCCCAGGAGCCAGTGCTCGCAGCCATGCCGTCGTCAGTCACGCCGAGACAGCTCACGCGATTGTCATGGCCGGCCAGGACTCCTGTTAGGAAAGGAACAGGTCATATTGTGTGTGTGTGTGTGAGATGAAAACATGATTTGTCTCTGCTCATAATTCTTTCCAAGTTGCTAATGCCTGCCTGTAAACGCAATCTTTATAGCCACTGTTTATTTATCAAGCAAATGTAATATTTATTAAAAGGATTATAAAAGCATCGTGAACATGCTTTGAGAACCCCCCCCAAAAAAAAAGAACAAACCCACTGCCATTATATCATTAATTTGAGGAGTTAAAAGCATGATACAGTTTACTGAAGCCAGCGTTATCTTGGATAGATTTGCTCACAATTAGCAGCATATTAAAAAATTGCCCACGTTATTTACGCAACATAGAATGCGCTGGATCAAGTGCTGTTTTAATGAGCTGCTGAAGAATGAAGGTAGAAGCCACAGTCTTAAAATTAAACTAGACTCCCATTAGGTTTATCTCGATCCTCGTCAAGGTGGAATTCATACAGTCAGGCCCACAAGTATTTGGACAGTGACGCTTTTCATAATTTGGCCTCTGTACACCACAAGATGGAGCATCAAGATGTAATCGAAGTGTAGACCAGAGAGTAAATCTCACAAACGAACGGTCATAAATAGTACGATTATTTTTAAACACTTGGAAGAAAATCCTTTGCAGTTAACGACTGCCGGAGATCTGTAACCCATGGACATCATGAAATGCCGAGTTTCCTTTTTGGAGATGGTTTGGCAGGTCTTTTACTGCAGCTGCCGTCAGTTGCGGCTCGTCTGTGGGTCTTTCTGCCTACATTTTGGTCTTCAGTATGAGAAAAGCACACTCGATTCGCTTGAAGTCATCAGAGAATTAATTAACATTCCATTTCTTTGCCTTAAGAAGGTCTGGGGAAGGTTTGGCTCATTATCCGTCTGTACGGTGAAGCGCCGTCCTAAGAGTTTTGAAGCATCTGACTGTATCGGAGCTCTGTATACGTCAGAATTAATTCGGTTACTTCGATCAGCAGTCATCAATAAACACCAGTGACCCAGTTCCATTGGCAGCCATACATGCCCATGCCATAACACTGCCTCCACATATCTGACAGCTCATCCGATATGTTTCGGATCATGAGCCTTTACTTTTCCAAACTCTTCTCTACCCATCATACTAGTACAAAGTAATCTTGGGCAATCTGTTCTTCAGTGTTACCACTTTGGATAAAAGCGCTATATAAGGTCAGACCATTTTCCAAATGGTTTGCATCTTGAGGTAAACCGTCTGTATTTACATTTGTGAAGGCGTCTCTTGATTGTAGACCAATGATACACCTACCTCCTCCAGAGTGTTCTGACTTAGCTAGATGTTGTGAAAGGGGTTTTTCCTTCACCGAGGAAAGAACTCTGCGGTCGTCCATTTGTCCATCCAGTCGTCTTCTGTGGTCTTCCAGGCCTCATGGTGTTGCCGAGCTCGCTGATGCATTCCTTCTTTTAACGAAGGTACCAAATTGTTGATTCGGCCACTCCTAAAGTTTTTGCTCTCTCTTTCTAATAGGTCTGTTTTGGGGTTTTTTGAGCCTAATGACGGCCTTCTTCACTTGCATCGACACCTCTTTGGGCCACGTATCGAGAGCTCCCATGAATAGCTCCTAAATTCAGCACTTGGAATCAGCACCAGACCTTTTACCTCCTTAATCGGTCACGAACTAGAGATGAAACAGGCCGCACATGGCCGTGAAACTACTAATCAGTCAAGTGTCCAATTACTTTTGAGCCGGTGAAAATGGAGGGACTATGGAGGGGAAAAAATGGCTGTAATTCCTAAACGGTTAATGCAGTGTTTTTGTTAAACCCCTTGAATTAAAGCTGAAAGTGTACACTTCTTGACTGCTTCATTTCAAATCCAGTGTCGTGGTGTACTGAGGCAAAATTACCCATTGTGTCGCTGTCCAAATACTTATGGACCTGACTGTACATCATCGTTTTAAGGCTTCCAGTGCGCATAATTTTCTCTACATTAATATTGTCTTAACTGGATTTACATCACCGACTCCGATTACAGCAGTGACACTCGGATTAATTACTTTATTTTATAAATACCTCCGAGGAATTCTAAGGATTTGTAAATTGTCTTTGATGGAGAACTTTGGTATGGATCGTACCTGCACGGTCGCCTTTCATGGCGTCCCAGATGTTGCAGTTGAAGTCATCGTAGCCGGCGAGGAGCAAGCGACCCGAGCGCGAGAACGCCACTGACGTGATGCCGCAGATGATGTTGTCGTGCGAGTAAAGGCCGAGCTCCTGATCGGCACGCAGGTCAAACAGGCGGCACGTGGCATCGTCTGAGCCCGTGGCAAACGCACTTCCGCTGGGGAAGAACTGACGACATGAACAGGACAGGAAAAGTTCATGAACGAGCGAATTCGTTTGTCTGTGGTGTAACTATTTCAGATTCTGCCCAGGAAGTTCATGTGGGCGCGCGAGCAAGGTGTACTCACACACACGGCGTTGATGTCGGACTCGTGGCCCGTAAACGTCTGTCTGCACATGCTGTCTCTGACGTCCCACAGTTTGATCGAGGCGTCGCACGCGCCTGAAATGAACGTGCGCGAATCCGGAGACAAAGACAAGCTCATCACGTCTCCACTGTGACCTGAGAAGAGCGTGGTCTGCTGGCCTGTCTCGATGTCCCACAGAGCACTGACACACACACAAAGAATTCACTTACATTATTAGTGCGCACTACAAATTATCCTAATGATCTTCTGTAAAGTCAGAAACCGATAGTCACCTTCCTGAAATGCGATTTATTCCGCAGTGATCATCTTTATCCCAACCCCGCCCCCAAATTGGGTGCCAATTCCCACCCAATAACTAACTGATAACGGATATCCACTACCAACCGGGGACGATGGAGCAAACACGCCCTTCCTCCAAGACACATGAAGCCAACCTCTTTCAAACTGCTGCAGCATCCCAGGGCAGCAGAACACACTCGGAGGAAAGCGCTATCTGCCCTCTTCCGCATACATTCGCTCGAAAGACGCCTACGATGTTGCCTATACTCACTATGACTGATCGGGAACAGCACCCAGAATGCACTACCAGTTTTACTCCAGGCTCCGGAAGGCCGTGACAATGTCGGGATTCAAACCCGTGAATCCCGACCGCTGCTCCATCACTCCACCAGTATCGCGGTTCAGTGATAAGCAGCAAGCGTTTCCCCCACACTGCCACCAACTTTAGGAGTCGGGTTGTGTCAGTGGAGTCACAAACAAATGCAGATGCAAACGCACGAGCAGGCTGTTACCTAATGAACCCATTTCGGAGCTTATTTGCTGCATCACGGCGTTCAGTTCAGTCAACAATGTAACTGTTACTCAACGGAACGGTTTAGTACTTCAATTTGCTAGTTGCCGCGGGGAGATGTTCCCGAGATTTCGCATCCAGGAGAGGGTTAAACGTACCAGGCGGTGTCTCCTGAACTCGTGATGATCTGATTGTCATCGATGAAGCGACAGCAGGAAAGGTAACCTGAGGAAGAGCACAAGCAGGAAGCACACACCGTGACTCAAATAGTGCGAGTATCAAATGTCAACACGTTTCTGTAAAAAAAAAAAAAAAAAAAAAATTATATATGTGTTTTAAAGCCTCAGCCATCAAGATCAGAACCGTCGACATCAAGTCATGTTTCCTTCAAGCTGCTAAAAAAATAAATAAAATACTTAAAAGGTTGTCCAAACTGT
Source organism: Ameiurus melas (assembly GCA_012411365.1). Taxonomy (NCBI): domain Eukaryota; kingdom Metazoa; phylum Chordata; class Actinopteri; order Siluriformes; family Ictaluridae; genus Ameiurus; species Ameiurus melas. The sequence continues at coordinate 17,239,482 of CM022775.1, forward strand.
CGCCAAGTGCTGATGTTTACAGGAAGCTGAATTTCTAAATGGTAAATATGAAATGCTGTATAAATCTTCTACAGTGGCTCGACAGCCAGTTAATGGCCTTTAATATCCAGCTGCGCTCACATGTGTGTGTGTGTGTCTGTACCCGTGTGTCCAGGGAGCTCTCGGCTGACTCGCACGTTGCCCTCGCGGGTCTTCAGGCTGTAGATGGAGCAGATGTTGTCCAGACCGCCGCAGGCGACGAAGTTTCCAGACGGAGCGTAAGCGCACGTCATCACCCATGACGAGCGCAGCGGGATGGCGTGGATCTGTCCAATCAGAGCATTTTTAGATAGCCTGAATAGAAATACTATAAACACTACTCAAACATCCAGCATGATGATAGATCGATAGATCGATAGATAGATAGAGCACAATTTGTTTTCAGCACACTAGGCACAGTCAGGGTGTGGCAGGGCGGGTTAAAATTTCACTGTGATGTACCTTGTTAGTTGTGTAACTGTCCCAGATGATGAGTTTGCCATCTTGTGAAGCACTGACCAGGAGCCTGAGAGGAAAGTGATCAAGAGGAGGCGTGGGTGAGAAAAATTACTTATTTAATTATTATTATTATTTTTTTTAAAGGATGTTGATCATAATAAAGTGATTATAAACAGCATCCTCTAGTGGATGAAGGCAACATTACAATCCTGTCCGACTAAAAGACATTCGGTTTTTAAAATGATGCAGGCTTGGTTTAAAAAAACAAACAAACGGTCATTTAAAAGGCATTCATTTCAAACTCATTTTCATGATTTTTTTTTTCCACACTTCACCGTGTCAACCGTGTCAACATTTTCATGTTCTACTGTTAATCGATCCACAGTGGGGTGAAATATCAGATCTAAAAGGTTCATGGTGAATACATGTGGAAAACTACACTTTCAGCAGGAGGACTAGAACAGTGCAAGCAAGACAGATCGTACCTGGAGTCGGAGCCCCAGTGCATGGCGTAGATTTTGGCTAAATGACCTCTGAGGGTACGCCTTGTCCGCATCTGAATCCTACCCACCGGGTCCAGTCCCGCGGTTATCTACACACGCACACATTATAAAAAGTCATTTATACAACAGCGCTGTCGAATTCTCAATTCTGGTGAAAACGGTGTTGATTATTTTCTCCAACAGCAGTCCTGACAGGTTTTATTATTATTAAACACGCCCATTCTAGTATGTTAACGTTTCTATAGTAACAAGGCAATTTAAAAAAAAGAAACGAAGGAAACACACCCTTGTGCCATTGTTAATATGATTAAGTTTTCGGTTAAGGAGATTTTTATTAAATGTTTATGGAAGGGCTGTCCACTGGAAAGTCTTCGGGATGAAGGAGTTTTACGATTTGCGCTTTCTCTGGAACACGGTCTTATTAACCAAAACAAGAGAGGCTGATGAAGGAAGGAATATATCGTTTATAGCTGCTTTAATGTCAGCGATAACAGGATTGAAACGAACTTCCACAACGTTCAACTAGAAACAGATGAAACGTACGACATGTTTTCTCATCGATAATAAAAGAAAAAGAACAAACGATGAGGATGAGGAATATAAAACACTTCAGGATACACTGATGTAGGAACACGATCAACGTCAGGCTGGTAACCTGTGTGTGAGCTTTACCTGAGTAAGTGTAGAGTCTCCACATGCTTTCCTTGCATCCTGTAAAAACAGGTTTAAAGATTATTCTATTCTGTGGTTAGAAGAAAAAAAAAAAGAAAAAGTCACTATTTTAAACTCCTTACGATACCCATGGTGGTCTTCAGAACTGCACCGTGACATGACTGACCCAAATATCACTAACAATATCAATAACCGTGCGGATAGTAGTTACGAGCGTTCTCTTACTCGGATCTGGTTCTTCAGCTGCTCAGCCTCCTGTCGAAGCTGCTCCAGCTCACTCATCTTGAAATGACCTTTGACCTTGAACCTCAGTCACTCCCACAACCACCTGTGAAGTCAAACCACAGAGTCAAAATGAATACTAAAAAGTCAGTCAAACGGACTCTAGTAATCCAATTGTTTGACCAGATTTTTACAAGTGGTCATGTAAAACAGCACACTATGACATCCTAAATGAGATTATTGTCAGAAATCCAGCCGAGACATCTGGACATAGTGCAGAAACCTCCAAACAAATACCGAAAGACATATTTGTGAATACTCCGACTCAAGCCCGAACTCGAGCTAATGACCTCGGGTACATTTTGCTCAGAGCCAACTGTAAGAAACGTACAACCTCAGGGAATAAAATACGTCGGCTTTTCTTTACCAAAACGTTACGCAGACGCGAGCGCAGACCCGAGCACACGGGATGACGCGTTTCCAAATCTGTGTCTGTGTCATGAAACTGATGAATCAGCTTCAGCTGCATGGACACATGCTCCTACATGTTGTAGTGTCCGTTGTGTTAATAAATAAATATCAATATACTTATTTAAAAAATTATAATAATTATACAATAAATGGGGCAGTGGTGGCTCTGGATTAATGATCGGAAGGTCGGGGGTTCAAGTCCCAGCACTGCCAAGCTGCCGCTGTTGGGCCCTTAACCTTCCATGCTCCAGGGGGCGCTGTATCAAGGCTGACCCTGCACTCTGACCCCAACTTCCTGAAATGCTGGGGTATGCGAAGAAAAGAAGTTCATTGTACATATGATCAATAAAGACCATCATTAAACTCCAAAAAAGACCTCATCTCCGGTTGAATGCTCGAATCTAATTGGATGGCGGGTGTGCATCATTTCTGTAGAACAGCACAGTAGTTCCGGCCTTAACGTGAACGATAGCTTTAATATGAATATGCAACTAACGGATATTCCACAGCGTTAAACCCGACTATAAAACATTCAAATGCATGATTATGTATAATTAAATTTTAATGCTACTTTATGTTAATATATGAATTATATGTACATATTGTGCGAAGTGTAATTGGACAGACGCAGGGCTGCAGGTGTTCCAATTAAAAAAACGACAAACCAATCGATGATTGGATCGGCATTAATGAAGTTTATATTTACAGCATTTCGCAGGGATCCAGAGAGATGAATTACAAAATGAAGATCTCTTATTAGCACGAAATGAACAGCGTAATGTGTACGGCTCAATATTACAGCTCTTAGGAATGGTGTCTGCTTAGCATTGTTATTAAATGACGAGAAACAACGCAAAATAATCTGGTTAAGAGAAGCAGACATTGTTAGGTTCTTACCCTTCGGTAGTATATTAGAATGAAGTTGAAGGTTCTACCTTCTCTGGTCCCAATTTAAAAAGGTGTCTCTTATTTTTTGTTGTTGTTGCGACAACTTTATAATCCGCTGTCCGAATATATAACGATTTCATGCCATGCCATTATAGAAGTACACTCCAGTCGTTGCGATGTATGCGTTATAAAATCTTCGGGACGTTGATAAGTTTTATCCAAAAGGCAGCTGCATTCTGAATTTGTCACACACAAATTTTAAAATAGGATCAGCTTCTCCGCCCCCCCCTCCCTTCTTCTCACATTAGCATGTGGGTGTATTCAAATTCACCGAAACCGCTGACCAATGAGCGACCTCTGCTTGGATTTGCATATTTCCCGTTAAAAAAATAAAAAAACAACAACAAAGAGCTGCACACCGTGTCGAGAGCTTTGCATGCGGAACAAGCGAAGGCTTGAACACTGAAGTAAGAGATTACGAACTCGCCCAGGACGTTTACATAAACAAAACTGTCGTGCAGGAGGTTCGATGACTTTCTACCACTACACCAACACAGTCCAGTCCTGGGCGGCCTACAGGGATTTGTGGGTTTGTTTGGTTTTTTTGTTTCCTAGTAAAACACCAAATTCAGCTCCTGAAGGTCTTCAGCTGATGCGCCCAGTCAGGTGTTAAATAACCTACAATTCTCATGTCCAACAATCCCGCATCCTTCTTGAATTCCAAAAGCATAAGAGAGAACCTAATGATTATTAAAACACAAGAAACAAAAACGCATCCGTAGTTGGAGATGTTTGGGAACATGACAAGATGCGTTGACTTCAAGACAGAGAGGAGACGGAACGGCCATTTACCGCCGTGATGATAGGAACTCGTTACTATAAACGGATAAAAAGTACACCGTGTTGTTCTTTAATTAATTCCCGTTGGTATTTTTAAACCCTGTTATTCCGAGATTAGTTCTCTCATGACCTGGAGATAACGTCGTCACGCCTAAGCTCCATCACGTGACACGGAAATGTTGAAGACTAATGAAACAGTTGGCTGGAACTGCTGTTATTTTTTTACCCCCAGATTCTTGGGAGATTATTATTAGATGTCCTCTTTTAACCAACACTGTAGCAAATATATTATATATAGAAGTGTAATTTAGGTCTTCATCTCAATAAAACCCCAGAAATATGCGGTGTATATAATTGGTCGAAAAAAAGAGTTACATTATTAGATGTGTACATCAAGCAATGGCTTCCCATATCTCAGAACGAGCATGTGTCGTATTGAGAGGAGACCAAATTAATGGCACCCCCATCGGTTAATAGGTGACTAATTGGATTAAGATCCTAAAGGGAACCCTTTCGGGTAGGGTTCTTCATAGACTTTCAAGTGACGTTCATTTGGCTTAGGCGAACGACACGGGACAACTGTGGAGCAAACGGACGTCTTACAGGGCATCGCTCGGCGTGTCGTGCAAACGCACTATGTAATCGTTAGCCGTTACAAACGAGGTGTGCCCAAGCCAATCCTTTCCGAGATGGAGGACTTTGAGAAGCGGCAATCGTCTTCCTGTAGGCGTGGCACCCGTCATGAGGTTTTAATAGCACCACCTGTAGTACCGGCGCATCTGGCACTCGTGATACAAAACCCAGAGCTAGTATGCAAAAGATTGTAAGCTCTTGACGGTGGTTGTGTCTTCGAAAAACCCCTCTGGGACAGTGTCGCCGTATTAAGTGCTGAGGATTTTTTTCAACTCATGCAAAAAAATCACACCTCATGTACTTGATCTATCCATCCATTTTCCGCACCGCTTATCCTACACAGGGTCACGGGGAGCCCGGAGCCTATCCTAGGGAACCCGGCACACGAGGACACCCTGGATGGAGTGCCAACCCATCACGGCACACACACACACACACACACGGGACCAATTTAGGAAACGCCGAACAGTCTACAATGCATGTATTCGGACTGGAGGAGGAAACCAGAGTTCCCGGAGGAAACACGCAAACAGGGCGGAGGCGGGACTCGAACCCCCAATCCCGGGTGTGCTAAGCGCAATTATGAATACATACAGGACCGAAATAAATAAATAAACAAACAAACAAACAAATAAATAAAAATCTGGACGCACCACTGCATCCTTTCAGCACTTGACTACACACGTCAATGATGTAACCTTCAAGCACAATATTTGATGACGGGCGCGTGACCAGTTGCAGTGTACAGGCCTGTCGCGTGAGGACGGACGAGAACAACCTGTTATCGCAATGACAAAGCTGTATCCAAATGGATCATGCAACATTCAGCCCCAACGGCATCCGGTCCACGCAACACGGTATTTAAACAGAACCAGTTACCCAGGCCTGCAGCCCAGAGGGAACGATCTCTACCTCCAGATCATCCCCATTATTTCCCCCTTATCTTATTCGTGCTGATACATTATACACTACAATACCTGTTCGTTAAGCTTTTGTCGGCCTCAGCACGGGAAGACGTCCAGAGCTGACAGCTTGAAGAAGCGCTTCAGTCCAGATCTTCTTCTTCTTCTTCTTCTCGGAGAAAATGTTCAAACCCGAGCGCACATGATGGCCGTGAATCAGGCCTCGCAACAACGCAGCAGAGAAAGAAAAGAAGAGGAAATCACTGCATTTCTCCAAATGGACCTGAAGATCACGAAAGCCCGGGGACTGAGTCCGCGTGCAGCGCCTTCTCGTGGTAATAAAGCCCGCAGATGGGGAAAAGGCTTGAGCGCAAAATGCGCTTGTTTTTCTCCGGGGAAAAATGCGAGACAAGAATCCCCCCCCCCCCCCCCCCCCCAAAAAAAAAAAAAAAAAAAAAAAAAAAAGATCAGGCTATAAATAAAACACTCGTTTCGATCCCCCCCCTCAGTTTGTCTCCCCCTGTCCTCCCTTCCTTCCTTCCTTCCTTCTCTTTCTCTCTCCTGGTTTCGTTGCGCGGAATGAATTATTCAAATGAATCCGCAATGCACGGATGCTGTGCACGCGAATGTAAATAAATTCCCAATTTTATTAATATATATATATTTTTAAATCTATATTAATAATAATATCAAAAAGCTTGGCTATCTCGCCGGTGGAGCGCACAAGCCACCCATAAGTTCTCCTCCAGAGTCAGACGTCAAACCATCCAGTCGGACAGATCTCAGGAATTAACGTCACCTGATTGTTATTACTACTGCTAATATTATTATTTATTATTTATTATGCCATTAACTTTATGACGCATCAAATGAGTTCGGTAATTAGCGAGAGAGAGAGAGCGCGCGCGCGCCGTTAGGAGTCCTGCGGCGTGCCGGATCCAAGCTCACGGTTCGGCGTGTGAGATATCCTCCAACGTCTCGTATGTGAGATTCGACCACACCCATTTTATACAGACCGTACCATTACACCGCCCCCTCTTTTTTCCCCCCTGTCTGTCTTCTTCTTCTTCTTCTTCTTTTTTTTTTTAAAGGAAGAACGAGCTTTTTTTTTTTTTTGAGACATTAAAAGTCCCATCTAAAGAAATCTGATTTTTCAAACAAACAGATGTACTAACATAAAGCAGAGGATGTAAAAGAATTTAAACATGTCCTCATGAACATAAACATTTATAGACATTGTAGCCACCCTCTTAGTGGTGAGCATGTTCGCCTCACGCCTCCAGGGTCGGGGGTCCGATTCCCACCGTGGCCCTGTGTGTGTGCAGTTTGCATGTTTGTGGTTTCCTCCGGGTACTCCGGTTTCCTCCCCCAGTCCAAAGACATGCATGGTAGGCTGATTGGCATGTCCGAAGTGTCCGTAGTGTATGAATGGGTGTGTGATTGTTCCCTGAGATGGACAGGGTGTCCAGGGTGTACCACGCCTCGTACCTGATGCTCCCTGGGATTGGCTCCCGGTTATCCCGCGACCCTCAAAAGGAGTAAGCGGTTGAAGATGGATGGATGGATGTAGCCACCCTGTACTCTCAGTCCAGTTTAAAGCAGCGATTCGCATCTTCCCAGTATGTCCAAACTAACTTCAGGGAGACGTTTATTATTTTTAATGGACTAGTGTTGACCACCAGTTGCACTCCGACAATGAGTTTTGCATATGCTTCTTCATGTCCACCTTGGTTTCCTTGCAGGTTCTCTGGTTTCCTCTCACGTCCCAAAAGCAAGCTAGTAGGCCCTATGTGTGCAGGACTGTATGATGGACGTCATGAGAGCTAATAAAATAAGCCATGCCATTATCTAAGACGTTGATATTTTTATGCAACCTAGGAACGGGTCTAATCCTTATCGCAAATTCAACTTTGATTTGAACATAATTAGGTGGCGTCGCTCCTTAGCTGCTCTTGCCATCTTTCACCGCCCCATGTCTACAAAAATCTGATCCGAATAACTTCACAGCAGCATTAATTAAAATTCTTCTCTGGCTAAACTGTGTGCTCCTCTTCTCAGGAGACCCGAGGCTCCACCCAAAGGACACTCACTCCTAATTATACCTGGTGTAATTACCCTCTCTCTCTCTCTCTCTCTCTCTCACACACACACACAGAGAGAGAGAGAGAGAGAGAGAGAGAGAGAGAGATGTAAAAAAAATATATATCATTAGAACATTAAGAAATAAGTATAAAAAGACAACACCTACTCTACAACTGATGTAAATTTAAAGGGTTGGTGGTCACCTCCTCACCCCCCTCTTAACTGACGTGATGGTACATTCCACCTGCCCTGCTCTTAAGGCTCCATTAGGGACCGTAGTAACTGAGGATGGGTTGCCTAGCAACACCATTTGTAGAGGGCCCAAGCAAGTAGCCACACACACACACACACACACACATCCACTCCTCTATTACAGTATTTAAAAGAATGGACGCACACAAATTCAACTTTACACGATGTACCACTTACCTCATATGTAGTGAATCAGCCAAAGCAAATAAATAAATAAATAAATTAAATGTGTTTAATTTTGCACTGGGGCTATGGGGCTAACATACATAACAAGTAATATAATGTTAATCTCACCTGAAATCATGTTCTGTGAAAAATCTGCATCGAACGACATTCCCAGTGCCACAGTGATGTCACGCAGACTCGCTGATGTGGTTCAGGACCGAATGGGATAATAATAGTCTACAACAGAGCATGCTGTTAAGGCAAAATATTCAATGCCTGGATGGTGTGACGGGCAACGTGAAGCCGAGATACTCTCACCAGCCCAAAGCTGATTATTTTTCAACAGCAACACGTTTTATTGTCTTATAGCACGGCAATTTACCAGCTATCAGAACAGCTGGATTTACCGGTTTCTCGATTCAATCAATTGTCCCCTCACACACCTTGTTTTCTCTCACACACTTGAAATATTCAGTCAAACATAACAATCCTGGAAGAGCTGGACTTGAACTCCTTCTACTGTATAAATGATAAATAAACATCTCCTTACAGAAAGCGATAAATAACCCATTTTTGAATGACCGAAATGACTAAGTAGTCGTTACATTATACATAAAAAGTCTTCACACCCTGGTTAAAATTGCTGGTTGGACAACCGTGCACACTTTGTCAAAGTACTTGTTGATGATGGCCTTCGCGGTGTTCCATAGTACATCTAATGCTTTGGAAATTTCGACTCCACATGCTTAGTGAAGAGAAGGAGGAACATGATGATGTTGGTGCAGCTGGTTAACTAAACAAGTGAGGTCTGAGAAAATACAGCTATGTAGCTAATAGACCTGTATTTAAACGTAATTACCGCTAGAGGGCAACATTACCCGAGTCTACAGTCATGTATTATTATTACTTCACACAATTGTTGGGGTTTATTGAACATAAAAGTATCAGTCTAAAGCAAATATCGTGGAATTTCAGGACATCAATTTGGGAGTGTGTGAAGAAGAAAGATGGAGGAACCTTGAAGCGAAACATTTGTTTGAAGAATGACGCTCAAATGCGAAATGTTGTTTTTTTCCTTCACAGTTTTCACAATCCCCCCCAAGTATTGTACAATGTTCCATAGTATAAAAACTTTAAGATAGAATTCTCTGTGAGCACTCAGAGGTGAAACTTAAAGTACATACTAACACTAATGTTTAACTCCCAAATGTTTATTTAAACACACAAAGACTGAAAGTGTAAAGGTCGACCAGCCCTAAGAGATTCTTCAGATACAGCTGAATTACTTTAAATGAAGACTTTCCATAATGTATTTGTATTTTATCTTGTTTATTTCACAGTATACAAGAGGATCATCATGATGTATTGTTGATTCTCTCTAATAGGAAACAGCAGTTCTTTATTTCCACATAATTTAATGAAGGATGGGCAGTACTACTCCAACTCAACCATCATCACACATCACTGTGCTGCTATTACTACGTTTATTGTACTGCACAATGTCAATTATGTTATACATTTAAGACATTTGGCAGACGCCTTTATCCAGAGTGACTTACATTTATCTCATTTATACATTCGTTATATGAGATATTTTTAAATTCTTTATTTAAATTCTTTATTGAGATACTGGATTTCTGATCTCCATGAGCTGTAAGCCGTAATCGTCTAGATTAAAACAAAACAAACAAACAAAAAGGCAATAAAACTATAATATATTAAAGTACCACTTTTTGAATGAAAATCCGGGTGGAGGCGGGGGGTGTTAGACAGGGGGGATACAAACTTTTCCACGATATTCAAATGTTTTTTTTTTTTTTTTAGATGCACCTGTACCTCTGTATTTCTAATTTTGTGTATTTTAGGAAACCATGTCTTCATGGAGCTCGTTCTGTCATGCTGGAACAAGTTCTTGTGAAGGGAAATTGTAATGCCACAGCACATAAACACCTTCTAGACCAGTGGGCTTTCAAAGTGGGGGCCGCCAGGGGGCGCCCCAACAATTTTTTGTGAAAAATAAATTCTCGCTCTAAGACAACCACACACACACATTCCTAATGTAATGTAAAGATGTAATTATTAATTTTAAAAAAGGGGGGATATCTTCAGAAGTCTGTATTTTTAATGTGTTTTAAAGACATTTTGCAAAAGGGGGGCCTCGGTCAAATGTTAATGCCATTTGGGGAGCCCTTGGCCTGGAACAGTTTGGGAACCCCTGCTCTAGTTTGGGTAAGAACCCACAGTCAGGCATTCACAAACTTCTGGTGTAAACAAAGTGACTGGTATGTTTTGTGGGATTTCTGAAAAATGTAGCCAATGTTAATTCCTTGCTCTAAAAGACAACAACAACAACAACAACGAGCTAGCTATTTAAAATGGTGGATTGCAGGCTATCGATAAAACTGTTGAGTATTTGCAGCGTGCTCTGACGTCAGAACGTCATTCCCCAGAACTTCCGGGTTTGAAATTACGTCATTAGCCTGCGACACCTGAATCCGCGACGATAACGCGGAGGCTCGCTGTGGTTTGTTTACTAACGCGTTTCCGCAGAATAAACACAGCGGGACTCCACGGTTTTCCCCCCCCAGTGTATTCTTATTTAATTCGTTCCCCGTGTCGACGAAAATGGAATGCCGGCTTTTAAACTGATTTCTCAAGCTGGAGAACAAATACTTGAGGAAGCTAGCGCCGGTGTAGCAGTCTTAGAAGCGGAGAGAGAGAGGAACGCTGGGAAACAGGACAGGAACCATGGCTTTAGAGGGGATCAGCGTGTCGTTCCTGAAGTACGAGCTCGCCTCTACGATCGACCAGGCGGTGAGGTGCGCGGTGGACACGGTGTTGAAGGAAACGGCGCGGATTGTCGGCGCGAGGCTGACCGAAGCGCGTGACGCCGCCGCGGAGTCCCGGCGCGAGAACCGGACCCTGCGGGAGCGGCTCGACGTGTCCGAGAGCGAGCTGAAGGCGGTGCGGTACTACATGTCCGCCGCCGAGAAGAACATCAAGCAATGCCTGCTGTTAAACCGAAACCGACCGCCGTCCAGCGGCGCCGAGGACCTCCAGCTTTCCTCAGACGCGACCCCGGAACGCAGAGAACCGTCCCATCTGAAAGCCTTCAGGAGCTCCTCGGGAAGGAGTCACGGCGCTAAAACCGTGCCCAGCGTCGGCCTGTGTTTACCCACAGTGCAATCCGACTGGCCCCGCAGCGTTATAAACCGGCGGAGGGTGCGCGTGAGCAGCGACACCTCGAGCCGAATCCCGGTGGAGTCTGGCTCGGTGCAGGCCAGAGCCGAAGAACCCGCAGAAGACCAGTTTTACATCTCGGAGGAAGGAGTGATCGATAAGGGTGCGTAGTCGGGTGATTCGTAAATGACTCGGTTCTCCAAGGAGTCGATTCATCACGAGATCCTCAAGCAAGCACAGGATCACTTTTTTTTTTCCTTCTCTCTCCTCCCCTCCCAAGGGTGTGACCCATGGCATGACTCATCACATCATATTTATTTATTTTTTATTTTTTTGAGGAATCTAATCTGCCTGGTGTTAATGGACTAGTTTGGTCAAAGTCGAATGCACACAACGTTCCCCGTATCCCGAATGTAGCAGAACAAGTTTGGTGACTGTAATTCATGTCGAGGTTAACGCGGGCCAACAAGTGACGGGAGCTACCGAATTTAGCGGTGTGTTTTTAAACCAAATAACGCACAAAATCGATTTTACTTCCACTTTTAGACCATGGGCCACGTCCGCACGAGTCTGATGGAGAAATCAGATCGCCGTCAGAAACCACGTAAACGTGTCTGTGTGACGATTGCGCGTTATGTAACCGGTAGCCGTAAGCCTCCCTTGGCATCATAACGAGCCCCAAAGCAAAACTAATAAAGCAGCTTCAGACACCGAACCTGTCTTGACCTATCAGCGTGCGTCCCGAAAGGAATTTGCCTCGCGTTACCCGCTGTGTAAACACGGGATCGAGTGAACACCGTTCTTGACTACAGAGTTACAAACCCGAAACACCGCAAGGCACGTAAATAACGTTTGTGCAAAGAAAGAACCATGGTGTGTACCTGCCACGCCTTTGGATGAATGTACTATACAGAGGAGGTTTTATCTAATAAAACGCGACGCGACAGCACAGCTCCGACATGCGGAGGTGTACGAATCGCTGAAAAAGTCATTGGGGCACTTTGGGGGCACTTTATAAACTGTCTACTTATTACAAGCGAGTTCTTACAGGTTTGTGTGTAATTTTTCCCCTCTGTGTGTTGTAGGGTACAAGTCCTCTGCTGGTGCAGTGCAGGATTTTGAGAGAGTGCATCAGGAGGAACAAAACGCAGCGGGTTTGTCGGCGAAGGCCTCCGACGAGCCGTGCGACGTCGGCAGGTTCGAGTTTGAGATGGCCGCTCCGGCGGGTAACGTCAGTGAGCTGAGCCTCATTCAGGTGCTGGATGCCGGCGAGGAGATCAAGCAGAACGCCGTGAAAGTCGAAGACGAAGCTGACGTCCGTCATTTAGACCCTCCGCAAATAGCCGCGGCTTCGTCTTCCTGTTCAAACGCTCAACCGCAGATCATCTCGCCTCCCGTGTCTGCCGGCGACGCGGAGGCGCCGCCGGGTCTGATGCCCCCCGTCGAGGCGACCGACAAAGTGCACCGCTGCAACGTCTGCGGCCGAGGCTTCCGGCGCTTCTACTGCCTGAAGACGCACCAGCGCATCCACACGGGCGAGCGGCCGTACCCCTGCCGCTACTGCGAGAAGCGCTTCCGCCACTTGGACAGTCTGCACAAGCACCAGCGCATCCACACGGGCGAGCGGCCGTACCGCTGCGCCCAGTGCGGCTGCTGCTTCCGTGAGCTCGGCCAGCTCAAGAAGCACCGGCTCAAGCACTCGCCCACCTCTGCCGCTCCGCCCGCCCACCCTGCGCTCTCTCTCCTCCCGGCTGCAGCCTCCTACACCTGGCCACACCTCAACTCCCAGTCTCTGGATCTGGTCTGAGTGCTCCAGCCTCCTGAACCACACGAACCGCACAAGCACGAGTTTCTGACGTGCCCGAGTTCGAAAGTTTAATCTAGTAGTAGTAGCAATGAATGTTCAGTCTCATTTAAAGCTGTCGTATTATAAGGCAAGACTCAAACAAAGCCAGAGGTGCCTACATCTACGGTTTAACAGTAGCATTCACGAATATTTTTGTTTGAAAACTACTGTTTTCTGTTGTGGTTTTTATTTTCCTCCTTCTTCAGTGGTCAGAATAAACACGAGTAAAATTCACCCAGCCGAAAAGCCAGTTCACCGAAGGGGAAAGGGCACAAGATACGACAGACACCGTTTCATCGGTTGCCTTCGCTTCGCACCAGTCAAACCCCGGCTTTCCTGTGAGCGAGTAGAAGGGGGCGGGACTTTCGTCGCTCTCTTCCATCGATTAAGAGAAACTCTGTGTATTAATCAATGTTTACCCCGCTGCTTGGCGCACATCTGAAAACGACTATCCATGTCCCCCACAGACGTATCTTTTCTTGTCCTTGTGGTAAAATTGCTTGTTTGATCTCGCGGCGGTCAGACCTAAAACTAGCCGACTGCAGCTTTAAGCGGTGAAACTACATGAATAATGTATATAAACTTAGTCTACTGTGAACAAACACGTTAGAAGATTAAACCGGACCGTATTTACGGACCTGCACGAGCATTTTAGTACCTGTGTGGAGCAAGACGACGCAAAGAAAAAATGGTAGCGCGTTCATTTTACAGCGATTCATAAAAGATACTGATTGTAGCTTTAATGTACTGTGTGGTGTGCTTGAGATGCTGATATTATTAAAATCTCACCTGTTTGCACTCGACTGAGTTTTGGTCCCATTGCATCTGTTTTATAAAGAGGAACCGAGAGGGTATTATTTCGAACTGCTAGTTTCATCACGCTTGAGAACCGCGGATCACGAAACGCGTTACAGCAGAAGGAAGAAAGGGGGGTCAAGTTTTTACCTCGGTCCTTAGTATAGTGTGATGCAAAATGTCCAGACATGATTTGAAATAAGGACAAATCACATACGCGCAATGTATATGCATATGTATCTTCGTAATCAACACGACCTTCAGTACAATCAAATATGTATTTTTGTAATGAAATTGAGTTTCTTTTTTTTTGTGTTTTTTTTTTTTAGTTTAAACCCTGACATGGTCTATTTCCGCTCGGTTTAACGATTTCCTATATTACACCACGACACTGTTCCACCACCTGACGACAGCGGTGCGGTGGGATTTAGCCCTGAGACATTCGACGGCATCGCGCTCGATCGTCGCCTCGTGGGTTGCTAACAAACGTTTCCCGTTAACACGAACGTGGCTGGAAAGCAGTGAGGGAGAGAAGTTCGTGTTTGTAACCGTGCTAGCCGCGTGCGTCCCCATGTGACCACATGACTGTTAACTGGAATAAAAAAAAAAAAAAAGATATACTGACAACCAACAGGTCAGTGCAGGATTACTAGTCACGTGACATATTTCATCCATAAATCTATTTTCTATACCGCTACGTATCCTACACGGGGAAACCAGGAGGCTATCCTAGGGAACTCGGGGCACAAGGCGGGGGACTTGGGGACGCAATCGCGCACACACCCACTCACACACTCCAGACCGTTCGGAAGCGCCAATCAGCCTATGGCGCGTGTTTTTGGACCGGTGGAGGAAACCGGAGTACCCGGAGGAAACCCGGAGAGAACACGCAAGCTCCGCACGCACAGTTCGGAGGCGTGATCCGAACCCGTCTCCCTGGAGGTACGAGGCAAACACCTAACCACACGTACTTCATCCTAAACATATTTCCTGTGTTTCAGGGTGCAGTTTTAACTTGAACACAACCTAATGCTGGCATATAAACCAGTCTCATCCGGATACACCATATGAGTCAGTGAGGTCACTCATTCTAAAGGGAGGACATTTTTATTGTTTATTTAACCTCCTGAACTGGGCCTCGGTGTGTGTGTGTGTGTGTGTGTGTGTGTGTGTGTGTGTGTTTAATTAGATTTGTAATGAACCTCATTTTTTTTGCTGTGTCACATGCATGGTCATGTGATCATTCCAAACCTGGGCGAGACTCAATCCGCACACTAAACAACGCCAGTACACTGGTCCTAATGATAAAGACTAATACTCAGAGCAGTAATGTACACACGACTATCGGTCGCGCTAGAAACGCGTGCTAATGAAGCGCGTGAGGCCGCGGTGAAGACGAATCCATGGTTACCGTCAAAGTAGTCACGTGGTGTAGGGGCGTCATTTCCCTCCCCCCCCCACTCGCCATACTATTTAGCGTAGTAGCTAGCGGATTGGGACGCGGCCGAACCGAAGTGCAGGCAGGAAGACCGGATGCTGTTAACCAAACTGATCGCTGTAGATAGAATAAATACAACGAACGAACAAACAAAGTTTCCCCTCCTCCTCATCCTCCCCGCCATTAATCGGTGAAGGTCTCTTCATATCGAGTTCGTGTCTTCGGCTCTGCAGCTTGTTTGTTTTTGAGGAAGACTTGCACAGGTAACAGTCACAGTTTCACTTCGACTCGACCGGCTACACTGTCGCTATACTGTACACGTAAACGCGTCATGCTACGTTCAAGATGCCCGCGCGTTCCGGAGTGTTCCTCAGTGTCTCTCTTTGGGGTTTGTTGTTTTGCTTCCTTGACGCTGTTTGGCCAAGCGGAAGTTACAAACGTTAACTTCTTGGCATGTTTAAATTCCTGTTTGAATTTAAGGCTTCCTTTGTATATATATATGTGTGTGTGTGTGTGTGTGTGTGTGTGTGTGTGTGTCATTAATTAGGTTCTCCTCTCGTGTAAGAATATTTCACTCTGACCAGTGTTTCACCCTTCATTCTCTCTCTCTCTCTCTCTCTCTCTCTCTCTCTCTGTCAAAACAAACGAAAAACAGTCAACATACAGCATGTCCACGACTCATCCTGCCACTAAGTGTGTAAAGATGGGGTGTATTTGTACATGGAGGGTAATTTGTTGATCATTATGAAATCAGGGACCGTTTGAACGCTCATTTGTTATTCAGGAACTTTGTTTATATATGATGAGTGGTCTGATCTGGTCTGATCTGATCTGATCTGATGTGACCTGGTCCATTGACTCTCATATTTAAGTCCCTTAATATTAGACTTCCCTTAATATTGATCTTTTTCCACAGAAATATAAATTCTGTATAATGTTTGGTTTTGTGTCTGGAAGCTGACTGTTTTTTAAAGAGAGAAAGGGGGGGGGGAAGAATTCGGTTTAGATGTGTATAGAATAAACAACTATTATTATTATTATTATTATTATTATTATTATTATTATTATTATTATTATTATTATAATACTTTTTTTTATAAAATATTCATTTTTAAATAAAATGTTAGATTTGTAAGGTTGAATTGAGCGAAAGTGGTCTTGTTCCTCATGCGTAGTTCATACACAAGACCATGTAGTTAGCACCAGGTCTGTTTTTTATATATATTTATACGTGTTTTTGTCACATTTATTAAACAAAATAGAATTTTTTGATTTGATCTTATCGGTGAATAGATGTCGGATAACCGCTGAGTACCACGCGCCTTCGTCTGATCCTACGAAGTCTGATCTTTACGTCGACCAATCAGTGGTTGCACATTTATGATGTATTTCAGTGTCAGACTCAGGTGGTGTGGTGTTCTAACGCAGGGTAAGAAGGAGGAAGGTTTCCCCTCAAAACTGTTCTCTTAGAAGCAGAACGTGTATGTAGTTAAAGCTCGAGTCACAAGGGTTTTGCTCATCCTTTCTTTTTTTTTCTTTTTCTTTTTTTAATCCCTGAAGTCTTCTTGGTTTTCTCCGTCATGTGACCGCCGTCTTATTATCCGCATGTGATACAGTCTTGACATTTACTCTTCTGTCAGCTGATAAAACTTTACTCATACTTTAAAACAAATGGAAAAAAAAATATATAAATGAAAATCTGCGACACGTTTAAGGGAAATGGCAACCGAAAAAGTCATGATTTACGACCCATTTCATTTGTGAAGGCGAAGAATAGATTAAGATCATCGGCTTTATTGTGTATATTTTACATTTTGTATATAAAAAATTACATACACACACACACACGGGCTGTTTATCGTATTTGTCCCAAGCTGTACTACTCTGTACACTCCAAAACAGGAAGTCAAAACCATTTAACTTCCTGTTTTTAGGTCATGGCGGGAGAGCGGAGTCATCTCCTGCCTCATGGAGCATACAGCGTGTTGGGGGAGAGTACAGACTCCAGGAAGGGGTCCACGTCCGGGGACGACGCTTCCAAAGCCAATCCCCGCAAACTCAACACCTTCTTTGGGGTGATGGTGCCCACCATCCTGTCCATGTTCAGCATCGTCCTCTTCCTGCGCACAGGTGGGTGAATTTGAGGTGGAGAGAACTGGGGGGGGGGCAACATGTTGGACGTTACCTCTGTTCAGTGTGTGTGTATTGGGGTAACGCTGTATGCGTGTGTGTGTGTGTGTGTGTGTGTGTGTTGCAGGTTTTGTCATCGGTCATGCTGGTCTTCTCCAAGGACTTCTCATGTTGGCTGTCGCATATTTCATCATCTCCTTGACCGTCCTGTCCATCTGTGCCATCTCTACTAATGGGGCAGTGCAGGGGGGCGGAGCTTACTGTATCCTTAGCAAAGTGCAGTATGTATTCGAACAAGAGCGTTGGCGTAAACCTTGCAGTCTGAACTAGTCTCAGAGCTGCTGTTATTGAAAATTGATCGACACTTTAAGAATGAAGACTTTAGCAGGAGCCAGGATTTAGCAGGATTTCAGTGAAAACGACCTCCACCTGCCGATCCTTAACCTCTGAACTCCAGACATGATCAGTCGCTCCCTGGGTCCGGAGTTTGGAGGCAGCATCGGCCTCATGTTCTACCTGGCGAAGGTGTGCGCGTGCGGCGTGTACGTGCTCGGGCTGGTGGAGGCCATACTGAACGTTTTTGGACAGGATCCAGGTGAGCACTCGGGCAGATCTCTGGGGAAAATACACTGAACCGATTCTGTGTGCTCTGGCCACGTGCGGCGTTTGACTTCCTTTTGGACGCTATCGAGTACACGTTTGAGTCGGCGTTGCGGGCAGGGTTTTGAAACCGTGATGAAATTGCAGTACATCTCGTACTAAACGTGTTTACGTTGATAATTAACTAAGCTTTGCCAGCAGGGGGAGATCTTCATAATTTCATAGATGTTCTGTTGAAACCCAAGCTAGTCTAGAACGGGATGCACGTGCTTATGATGTTTCTTCTTCTCTGCTGTCTAGTGACCTTTTTCTGTGTGAATATCTGAATATTCACGTGTACGTTGTAAGGAAGACAGACATGATGGGTTGCGCTTCTGTCGCCGTGGCATTTCTGTGTTCCTCTCTGTCCGTCTCTGTAGTGGCCGGGGTGCCGGAGGGCGTGCGTGTCCTGCCTCAAGGTTACTGGTTCTCGGTGCTCTACTCCTCTGTGCTGCTGCTGCTCTGTTTGGTCATTTGTCTGGTCGGCGCTCACATCTACGCCAAAGCCTCGTTCCTCATCCTGGTGGTGGTGACGGTGGCCGTGCTGTCCATCCTCATCAGCTCGCTAGCTATCGGGCCGCGCGACTTCAGCTTCACGCACACGCTCGGGCGGAACAACACGGTCACGTACAACGCCAGCTACACCGGCTTCAACAGAAGCACACTCGTCAGTAACTTGTTCTGTGAGTAGCTGGTCAGATCTGTAACGGTTTGGGTCTATATAGGATGAGTGTTGTTCTGCAGGTCACTGAAGAACGGAATTAATTCCATGTACTCCAAAAAGAGTTGGTGAAATTCTATTTTGGCTCCCAGTGCTGCTGTGAAGTTAAGGCAAGGTGCATGTATCTTCTCCACAACAACTGTAGTGGGAGTGGGGCAGTGGTCGCTCGGTGGTAAGACATTGGGCTACTGATTGGAAGGATGCGAGTTCAAACCCCAGCGCTGCCAAGCCACCACTGTTGGGCCCTTGAGCAAGGCCCTTAACCCTCAACTGCTCAGATGTATAAGTGTGTGTACCAAATACCAGAAGTGTAATGTAATGTAACATTTTGTCTCTCTGTCTGTTTGTGTCTCTCTCATACACTCTCTCTCATACACTCTCTCTTCGTCTCTCTCGTTCATTTCTGTCTCTCTCTCTCTCTCTTGTTCAATTCTGTCTCTCTCTCTCTCTTGCTCGTGTATCTCTCTCGGTCTCACTGTCCTGTCTTGCTCGCTCTCTCTCTCTCTCTCTCTCTGCAGCGGGCTACTCGTTAGACTACAGTACAAACAGGATGATGTCATTTTCCACGGTCTTTGCTGTGATGTTCACCAGCTGCACTGGCATCATGGCAGGAGCCAATATGTCGGGTAAACGCAAACACAGACACTTCCTCTTTTCGCTTCCCATTGATCGCTGTGGTAAGACACCGAGCGTAATCTTGATGTTGCTCATTACAGAATGGGACCATATATTTTTAGTGAGCTCTATTCTGGTAATAGTTTGATTCGCACGTTACTCTGGACTCGTGCAGCTCCTCAGTGTGGGTTTGTATTAATTTATTTATTTATTTATTTATTTTCCTCCAGGTGAGCTGAAGAACCCCAGTGTAGCCATTCCAAAAGGCACCATCATGGCTTTGCTGTACACCTTCACCGTCTACCTACTCCTCTTCTTCCTCGTCAGCTCCACCTGTGACAGGTGATGGAAGTGTTTTCTAATAGTCCAGAATCCGTGTTGAACGCCGCGACACCCGTGTGCCTTTCGCCGTTTCCGTAACCATCTCTGTATTCATCCTTTCCTGGTGGGAATGTGTCGAGGTGCTCTACAATACAAGTAGAAATGTGTTCAGCTGCAATCATGTTCCAAATGCCAGAAGAAATAAACGACTCCTATGTATTTGCCTTAAAACCTACACTGTTGTACGGTCTGGTTTACGCCACCCAAAATAACCACAACAACCTCAATGATTGCGCAAATCTGCAGTCATTGCAAATTTATTTATTTTTGTACCGCTGTCTGTGGTGTTGCGCAATTTACACGACCGTTTAACCACAAGTTTAAATTCACGCGTCCTACAGTATGTATTTTTTTTTTTTAAATTTTAAATTACATTACGAGTACCAAACTGATCATAACTTACAGGTCATGTGTGAATAAATAATTAAATAATCAGTTCTCTCCATCTTTCTCTCAGGCTGTTGCTGATTAATGACTTTGCCGTATTCCAGCAAATAAACGTGTGGCCTCCGTTTGTAATCATCGGCGTGTACTGTGCCTCGCTATCTGCTGCCATGTGCTCACTCATTGGAGCGTCACGCATCCTACATGCCCTTGCAATTGACCGGCTCTTCGGTGCGTATGTGCGTGGTCTTGCGTCTGTGTGAAATGAGATGAGCAGTGATGGCGTTTAAAGAATGCAAGAGGGGTCTGTGGAAGGGCGCGTACTGATGTGTGTCTGCTGTCTCTCAGGTCTGCCCCTGGCCCCTGCTGCCATCACCTCTCGCTCGGGAAACCCGTGGGTCTCCGTACTGTACACCTGGGCGCTGGTGCAGGTGAGGATGTGTGTTTGTGGGTTCTATTATGTTTGTGAACCCAGGATTTCTCTGATGTAAATCTCTTTATGGGGATACTGGGGGAGTTGTGCTTATGGGGAAACTGGGGGAGTTGTGCTTATTCATCAGTATGAAAAGTAGTCCGATTTCAGTACTTTTTTTAAATGATTAATTAACACTATTTTTGGTTTTTCACAGAAGAGTCCTATAAATAAATATATTTCCCATATAAATAGTTTTAAATGTGTGTGCAGATGATTAGACATTTACCGGTCAGCCATAACTTTAAAACCACCGACGGGTGACGTGAATAACGTTGATTATCTCGTTACAGTTTCACCCGTCATGGGGTGGGATATATTTATTTGGCAGCAAGTGAACAGTCAGTTCTCAAAGTTGATGTGTTGGAAGCAGGAAAAATGGGCAAGCGTAAGGATCTGACCAGCCAAATTATGATGGCTAGACGGCTCAGTCAGAGCGTCTACGGAATGGCGGAGGGAGTGGGGAGTTCCTGGTATGCGTGATCGTTTCCTACCAAAACTGGTCCGGGGAAGGACATCTGGTGACAGGGTGACAGGGTCATGGGCGATAAAGGAGTAAAGGCTAACCAATCCCTGGTCCGATACCACAGGAGAACTACTGTAGCCCAAATTGCCGAAAAAGTTCATGCTGGCTCTGATCGAATGGAGTCGGAACACAAAGTGAATCACAGCTTGTTGTGTCTGGAGCCGGGTGGCTGCAGATCAGTCAGAGTGCTCATCCTGCGTACTGCCGAAAGCACCTACAATGGGCATCAGAACTGGACCATGAATCAATAGAAGAAGATTATCTGGTCTGAAGAATCATGTTTTCTTTGATGTCACGTGGACGACTGGGGGAAAAGATGGCACCAGGATGCACTATGGGAAGAAGGCAAGCCGGTGGAGGACGTATGATTCTCTGGGCAATGTTCTGCTTGGAAACTTCGGGACCTGGCGTTCATGTGGATGTGTACCACCTACCTGAACATTGTTGCAGACTGAGTACACCCCATCATGGCAACATTGTTCCCTAACGGCGATGGCGTGTTTCAGCAGGATATTCCGCATTGTCACACTGCAAATATTGAGGAACATGACCTGAAGTTCAAGGTGTTGACTTGGTCTCCAAATATTAGCATGTTTGTTCCAGATTAAAGCCATTGTAACCCTTTAGAACAAATAAATAAAAGCTCAACTTGCATCTTGCAGGCACTAATAATTTTTTTTATGTGTGTGTGTGTGTGTGTTCTGGCATGAATGCTTGTTCTAAAAGTAAACGAACTTCCGAATTATTTACCGTTATCAGGTAACTTAATGCGTGTAAACCTTTAAAATTTTATTGTGTGTGTGTTAGTGCACAGTGTTTGCAGGTCAGCTGAACGTGATCGCAGGTTTGGTGACCGTCTTCTATCTGCTGTCCTATGCTGCAGTAGATCTGGCCTGTCTGGCTTTGGAATGGGCGTCCGCTCCCAATTTCAGGTACGGAGAACGACACGGACCAGGTCTCGTTAGCAATTGGCGTCGAATTGTGGATGGTGTGCAGAGTCGGAATGCAAGTCAAAAGCGTTAACAAGAACCCACCGAGTCTCTCTCGCTCTCTTTCCATCCAGGCCTACGTTTCAGTGCTTCTCGTGGCACACGTGCCTGTTGGGCCTGGTCAGCTGTCTGGTGATGATGTTTGTGATCAATCCAGTGTACTCCTCAGCCAGCATCGTGGTGTTACTGCTGCTGCTGCTCTTCCTGCACTATCGATCACCCACAAGCAGCTGGGGCTACATCAGTCAGGCGCTCATCTTCCATCAGGTACACACACACACACACCGCGACTTGAGTTCCACTCTCACACATGTATTGTATAGAACAGCCTGTTCTTCTAATTAAACTTATGTTCCATGGTACTCTAATGGTACTCTAATTTCCATTCCGATCAGCAATAAGTAATCGAACTTCAATATAGCTGTAGTTTATAAATGAAGTCACTCAGAAACTACGAAAGGAATGATGTTGATTGCCACACAGTGGTGTGGAGAAATCTATGCACGTTTACTACCCTGTGAGCTACGTAATTTATCCGTGTGCAGTAGGGAACATGCGGGCTAAAACGAGCGTGTGGATTTCCCTGCCGCAGCATATTCATGCACAAGCTACGAGCTGTTCATATCCCACATCACAATCAACCATGAGAGAGCTTACTTCCCACAACACTTGGGGGGTTGGCTGTTGTATTCCATTTCTTTTCAAGTTACAATCACTAAATGTAATTTCTAGTATATATATATATATATTTTTTTTTTAGCAAATTCTTGATCTACAAATTTTTATTTGTGTAAAAATCTTCCTTCTGTACTTCTGGAAGCGCTTCAGTGCAAATGGCTGTCCTGGGCTGGATCGATCATTTCAGAAGGGACCTCTTTGATTACGTCGATCTACCGTCCCTAGTTCGGGTGCATCTTAAGCAGCATCCTGTATATGTCTTGTTGATTCCTCCCGCAGGTGCGGAAATATTTGCTGATGCTGGACTCGAGGAAGGACCACGTGAAGTTCTGGAGGCCCCAGGTGTTGCTGATGGTGGCCAACCCTCGGTCTTCCAGCCAGCTCATCTGCTTCGTCAACCAGCTAAAAAAAGGAGGCCTGTTTGTGCTGGGCCATGTGCAGATCGGAGACCTGGGTAAGACCGCACGTGTTCCAGAGCCAACTGCCAACTGGAACGATACTGTTGAATGTTGCGCAGCAGATGCTAATAAACACTTGATTAAGTAACAGTGAAGTGTGACATCTGGCACATTTATGACAGTTCAACTTGGTTTTTATTAAATATAGCCCTCGACATTATAGAAGCCCAGCGTGAAACGTCTAGTGGCTGGACCCTCACAAGGGCTTTAATAAGTGCTTCTTTAAAATGATCAGCTCCTTGAGTGGTTGGTTCTGATTTATACGGGTTTGTGTCAAACGTGTTAATCCAGCACTAATTGAATGTCATTTTATTTATTTATTTATTTGTAAAAAAAAATTTTCATTACAAAATGGCTAATCATGTCTCCTATGTAAATATTGTTTGCCACAAACCCTTTATGCTAAGCTAGCTAGCTAACTTTGCTAAATGTTACTCGTGCCTACCTACTAGAAAAATGCAAGCTAGTTTGCTAGCAAATGAATCCCTCCAGGATCATAGAAATGATTCAAAATCAAGGAAACCCCACAATATTCTGAGGACCTTGCAATTTGTTTAGAACCGGCCCAGGTTTTCCGCAGCTTTGGGCCGAGACGCGTCATGTCACGTCATCACGGCGTGCGTTCAGCCAAAGCCCTCTCTGATTCATGTGCGTTGAATTCGAGTACAGCTAGAAGGTCTTGCTTACCGACAAACATCGCTGTGAAAGTCCACGCAGAACTATTTTGTGCAATTGCACTTTCGCCAATTCAAGTAGTTTTCCACACACACACACACACACACACACACAAAAACTCTGCAAATTGCATCGCAAACTTTGAAAATAGTCGAGCGTTTTTGGCTGCAACAATCCTGTATGGACTGTGTAGGGCATTCCCATAGGATTAATACATTGTTTTGAATGTTTTTCTCGCTAGCTAGATACAGTTAGATGGTACATTTCATATAGTTTCACAACATTTCACAAGAATTGTTCCTAATATCTCTCTCTCTCTCTCTCCTGATAGATGTCGTGCCAACAGACCCTGTTCAGCAGCAGTATAATTTCTGGTTGAGCCTGGTGGATAAGCTGGGTGTTAAAGCATTTGTAGATCTGACTCTTTCTCCTTCAGTCAGGCAGGGCACCCAGCACCTACTGCGCATCACTGGACTGGGTGAGACCGCCAGCGCCTACATGAACACCAGCAGCTATTTTCTTTAAGAAGCCCCCAACAAAATATTACTTTTGCCTATTGATTCGTGTTCTCCCTGAAAGGTTAAGTCAGCTCACTGACATTACTCACCGACATTAAGCTTGTATGATGAGACAGTTTGGAATTCAATAGAAGCTCTAATGTGGTGTCAATAACAGATATTTTCCACTTGCAAGATTATAACACAAGGTCTATTGTCTATACTTGCAAGGGTATACGTAATCAGTCTTACCTGTACTTTCCCACAACAGGAGGAATGAAGCCGAACACGCTTGTTCTGGGATTCTACGACAACTGTTACCCTGAGGACTATTTCCTTCAGGATCCGACATTCTGTAGGGGTGCAGTGGATGGTGCCGGTTTTATCGGAGATGAGGGGGACAATTTTGGCGTGGACCTCCCGTCCCTACAGGCCCACTTCCCTCCCGTGCGTCATGCAGAGAGCCCCCGCTGGCTTCAGCCAGATGAGTACGTTGGCATCATCTCCGATGCCATCAAAATGGGCAAGAACGTGTGCCTGGGCCGCTACTTCTTCCAGTTGCCACCTGAAAGCAAAGGAAAAGGCGCCACGTCGACCAAAAACGGAGATCCCGCCGCTGAGACGATTGACGTGTGGCCATCTAACCTGCTGAGTGCTGGTGCAAACCAAAGCTACGCTGACGTATGCAGCCTCTTCCTGCTGCAGATGGCTTGCGTTTTAAACATGGCTGCGTTGTGGCGCCGTGCACGTCTGCGCATCTTCCTCTGCGTGGAGTCGGAATCTGGAGACCAGGGCTGGCTGGCCAAAGAGGAGCGCTTCAGGGAGCTGCTAGGGAAGCTGAGGATCCGCGCCACTATTAAGATCGTGTCGTGGGATCCCGTGGTGCGGCTGACGCGAGGAAACGACGGGATCGTGCCCCCGGTTGTGACGGACGAGTTCCTGTGCGCGGTCAACAGGCTTCTGAAGGAACACAGCACTTCCGCCGCAGTGCGCTTCCTCTATTTGCCCCGCCCACCTGCCGATACCAGGCAATCGCAGCAGTACCTTGCACAGTTGGATACCCTCACTCAAGGACTTGGTCCCACTCTTCTGATTCATGGTCTGACCCCTGTTACATGTACTGAGCTTTGAGCGAGTTACACAATTGAATTAAATGCAGTAAATGTCTAAAGGGAATTCACTTTAAACCAAATATTAAGCCACGTTTACTCTGAGAAGTCGTTTTTGGTGTGTGACGTTCGCTTGGAATGGAAGTTTGTCTCGGCTAATCTGTTTAAACAACTCGCCCTGATGTACATCATTAGCAAGCAATTTATTTATTATTATTTTTTTAAATATATATTTGCCAAGTTATTTCCAAAGTGGGGGCCTAGAGGCTGGAGTGATTTGGGTACATCAGTCTCATAGCTGCACACCAAACAAGGTGCACACTAAACATGTCTCAACTGATGGACTGACTATATTTAATGTATTTGTAGACTTGCAAAAGCACACGTAAACATACATTCTGTGGCTTGTGCTTACTTAACACCGCAGCTGGGTCTTATTGCGTGGCCAAATTCTTTGTTCGGTCACCATATGCATTTGTTCTCCTCTTGAGTTTGCAGAACCAAAAAAAATTGTTTTTGTTTGTCAATCACTGTTGTTGTGTGAACAGGGAACGTTTAAACAACCTTTTTGTTCAAGCACTTTCCATCGACTTCATAGCATGGCGATCTGAAGATATCGGGATATTTTGGGAATGGGATCACTGGGCTGAAGGGGTGTCCGTGTGTGGCTTTGACTTGAACTTTAACATTCTGAAGTGATGTTTGTATAAACGGCACAACCGGGTTTCTAACTTGGCCGTCTTGTGCTTTCCTTGTACAGCTCGAGTGTTACTGTGTAACTGCCTTATTTGCTTTCCCATAGCCTTCCAGACTGGTACGGGTTTTGCGTTCTTCTCCGCTTTAACACGTTTCCCATCCTCACATGCAGACTGATGCAAACCCGGTCCCGCAGTGTTCTCAGGCCAGTGCAATACTTACAATCTGGATACTTTTGTTTAATAATCTAACCATAAAGGTCACCTGAGGAGAACGACATGACCGGAAGTCTCGTCAAAGCAGTGTTGGAAAACTTTGACGAGACCTTCGGTCATGTCCTTCTCATCAGGAGACTTTTTACGGTTAGATTATTAAACAAAGTTCGTGCATAAACTCTTAACTGCTCCGATCTTGTTGGTGAGGAATAACCTAAAATTCTTCCCTCTGATTAGGTAGTTTCATATTAACAGTAAAGATGGGGGTGGGGTGAGGGAACAGGAAATAACCTTATTTTGCAGATGTTCAACAATGTAAAAGGAGATAAAAACGTATGATCTTCAGTCAGTTAAAAATGTAATCGTTGGCTAATCACTGTGGTGCGAGAGGAGTAAAACACTTTGGTGTCTGCTGTTGTAGGGAAATGATGAACGTTGGAGCGGTAATAGTAAAAAGACAACAATGATCGTCCTATATCCGCGTGCCCCATGTGGTTCACTTCTTACACGTTTCACGTGAATGTTTGCGCTTCCACTCTGAATATATGCCAGTGTTGAGCACGAGTTTTCAATTCTTTCTAAATGCAGGGGAACGCGTCCCGGATCTGGTTTTGTAGTAATCGCACAAACAGTACAGATGTGTTCGACGTCAATTTTTGAAAAATGCTTGGTGACCCTGGACTACTCTTTTTAAAGTCCGGAGACATCGCAGAAATGAGGACTTTATTGACATGATAATTGTGTATTATATTTTACAGATGTGCGTAGTTTATTTGTTCCGACTATATATATCGATGCTTCCTGACGTAAAACCTTCCTCCTTAAGTAATGTCGACTCATATATCTGGTGGTTTTTTGTTTCTGTACATTTGCAGCAGATTATAATCTGTTTGAGTTTATCCAGTTAGTCAGAAATGCTTGATGCAAATGCTTATATGAATATAGTCATACATTTAAAAAAAATTAATAAAATGGTTGTGCATTGCTGCTGCTCGGCTTTCTCATAATTGCACTTACTGGCACCAGATTTATAGTCTGTGGTGACGTGCCTCACTTCCTCAGGTCGAGTTCTATAAGAGAGGAATTGGAGATGGTTCGTAGACTTTGTATAACCCCCTTAAAGCATTTTGAAAATGATTACGTGAAGTTTCTTAACGTTTGGGTCGATGTGCCTCGGGAATCGGATCTTCTGGTTAAAACGTCGGTCTGCGGGAGGCTTTGGGTCAGTGGAGACCGCCTCCGTCTTTCCATTCAGCAGTGAAATTGAAAAGTGCACAGTGAATTAGAAAGCCAGATGTTCTGAGACGCACTACGGGTCTCGACACAGTGGGGTTAGTCTGAACGTACAAGACATTGTGGTTATGTGCTTTTAATTTAATGTGTATTTATATAAAAGGTCCTGTATTAACAATACATATTCTGTTTAATTTAACAAACATAGGGCAATATTGTTATGTATAAAAAATATATATATGTACACAATAAACTTGTTCAATATTTCCTTTTTCCCGTACTGAGTCCTATATCTTCTCTATATCTGATACACAGCCCAATTTAGTCTTTTGTATGATTTGTACACTGCATTTCTGATTTAAAACAAGAAATAAAATCTACATGTTAGAAGTGATTTGGTTGATTATAGTACCAAATCGTTTTTTTTTTTGTTTTGTTTTTTTTTGTATATATTTACACACATTTATTCGCTAGTTTATGTAAAGTGTGTTTGGGGAGACGTGTGACGGAATTAGACTCGCAGTTTGCCAAAAACTGCCAGCTCTAAACTCCACCCCTTCATAACTGACCTTACTGCATGGCCACAACTTAATAAGGCATGATTAATAGATAATTAAAGTGAACTCAATAAAACATAAGTACATTCTTTTCCACGCACTGGGGTTTGTTTACAGTAGTTACGGCTGTCAATAAAAAGAACGGGATGGGCGTTGACACATGCGATCCCCATCTTGTTGGCACGACGCCATAATCACACCTTCTTAAGCTGTGGCCACATTTAATGATCTCCGTTCCTTTCGTTAATAAGTCCTGGCCACACAATGGGATCACACAATGGGATCACACAATGTTCCTACGTGTTCAGAACTGATGTCACTTGGCTGATCAGGCACATTTCCTCTTTGGCTGAGATCCTCAAATGTTTGAAAATCCGCACCAGTGAAGAGAATTCATTGTACGCTGAGAATGCGTACCAAGAATGCTTTCAAATCTGATTAAATCAGGGTTTGGTTAGAAGTGTGTGTGATCCTTATCCAGAAGAGCGAGTCAGACAAATCGGATCGTTTGTTTGGTTACGTGACTTCCACCTCGTGTCGTCCTCGGTCTGTCCGTGTTCGTCTTCGTCATTCCTGCTTCTTCTGGGACTGTGCCATCCTCTCTTCTATTTTCTGCTTCGTTTCTTGTGCAAACTTCTCGACGCGGCGTACGCAAAATGGAGACAGTCGCAGCCAGCCGGGGAAGAAGATGGTCAGAGCGACATGCTGGACCGAGGGATAGAAGGCCAAAGAGGGTGGAACAGTTATAGGAACAGTTAGTATACAATGCTACCTTTAAGCCCAATTGAGATCAAAGTATTATTATTATTTTTTACATTTTATTGCTCACATCACTTCTACACCGATAAAATTGGAACACTGGTATCATCCACGTCACTTCAAATCTATGATTTCGGCTTTGAGCGGTGTGCCACACCATCTACGTATGTCTGATAACTGGTGTGGAGTGACGCCAAACTTAAGTGCTGAGAAAGAATGTGAAGAATGGTTTTCTAGTTTTCTCGGACTGTCTTCAGCTATGAAGTGTGTGTCTCATTATCGGTGTCTGTTGCGTTGTATGTTGAGATTTGTATTCAAAAGAGAATGCTAACTGTACCTAGATATTTATGTTGACAGACAAGCTATGTGCGAAATGGCAGAGGTTGAACTGTACAGTGTGTGTGTGTGTGTGTTTTACCTGCAGGGCGTGTGTAATACAGCCACTCGTAAAGGAGCTGTAACCCACAGTGTTGAGAGCGTCTCTGGCAAACGAGGATGCGCTTTTCACCAGAGGGTTAACCTCGATGTTGTGGGTCATATTAGTGGACACTATGAACGGAGTCAAACACTGACAGGAAAGAGAGGCAAGAGGCGAATTTGAATGGGATATACATTAGCACTCAAGCACGATTCGGAAATGCAATTCTATCCCTGCTGTTTTGCAAAACGATTCAAAAGGGAATCCCATAACTAATCGACATTGCTTAAAGCACAACTCCAGCAGCCTTTTTCCTTCTTGGCACGCCCTGGTATTCAAACACCGCCCCAGCTGCTGGGGAATGTGACTAGAAAAGCGACGTTAGGTGTTTATCCGGGATATTTTCACAGCACGAATATTCGACAGACAAACCCCTTCAGCCTTTGTCTGTGCTGTCTCTCTCTGAAAACTGGTTTTCGCGCTGCACGTGTGTGTTTCAATTCGAGCTAAAAGTCCTATTAAAGCGTTATAACCAGTTTAATAAACGCTCGGTTTAACCCCTGCACACGCAAAGTGACTTCACATACCTGTGCGACTATTCTATTGTGCTATTAATCTCTGAATCGGTTACGTCACTACTAATAGCGGGTGTGTGCTGGACGGTCTGGCGCGCTATGGCTGCCGTCGCGTCGTCCAGGTGGATGCTACGCACTTGTAGTGGTGGACGGAATTCCCCTTCCATACTATGTAAAGCGCTCGGAGTGTCTAGAAAAGCGCTATATAATTGTAACTAATTAACTGTAACTACATGGTAACGCACGTATAGAATAATCTCGCACCACAATTCTTTGGTTTAAAAATCCGGAATGATAAAATAACAGATAATAAACCTGCGTATTGTGAATTTGCTCTATAAGGAATGTATATAAAGACTGAAGCAGGTATTTATGGAAAGGATGTTAGCATTAAATATCACACACTGAACAATGCTCCTTTGTTTGCTCAGGATATATATATATATATATATATAATATAAATATATATTTGCTCAAACTGTTTCTCGAAAGCAGGAATACTTTGCTGTAGGTCATTATACCTGGACTGTGACTCCTCGTGACTGGTATTCTGCATGAAGACCGCGAGAGAAATATGTCACACATATCTGTCAGAGAGAAAAGTCCGATTCTTTAGTGCATGGTGGTGTTTTGTATTTTTTATTTATATATTTTTGAATGTTTGTTGAATGTATGTGTTCATGTTCAAAGGTACCTTCGTAGCTGAGTACAACGTGAGCATGGGCTGAGGCTGAGAACCAGCTTCGGATGACATGTTGACGATAAGACCTTTACGCCTACAAACAGAGACAGACACACACACACACACACACACACAACGCTAATACCAGCAGCTCTGCATTATCCCAGATTGGTATCATCAAAACCAAGATCTGTATGTACCTTTCGACCATCTGTGGCAAAATCATTCTGCTCATCTAAGGGACAACACAACCGTCAAAAATCAGCGCCATCTACATGATAATCTCACTGCAGTATTGGTACGATATGTACTGTTCTTTAAAATCAGACCGGTCTGTACCTGTGTGACGGAGAGGATGTTACAGTTGATCACTTCACTGATTCTCTGCAAAGGAATTGAAACAGAATTCGATGCCATTACCAACGTACACACAGACACGTTGGGGGTGAGGCGACAACTGCTAATGCCACTCTACCTTTTCAGGGTCAGGAACATCTAAGAAGTTGACCAACATTCCAGCGTAATTCATGCCGACATTATTCACTACAGAGACAAAGAGAGAGACAGCTCCCTTATTCTTTATGACACATTATTGCCTATTATTTTCTTAGGGCGGAGCTTGTATTGGGATTTTTTGCATATCTGTGAATGAAGACAGAAAGCTCCTATTAACCTGGATCATTTTCAGAAATGGTGATCAGATGTTTTTTGGATCATGAACAGACTTATGCGACGTATATTATATAACTTACACATGATATTGTGCTCTACGCAAAAGTGTGTTTTTCTACACTCGTCATTATAATAATACTGAGCGTAAAACTCTTGCGTGGAACAGTAATACCACCCCCACTTTGACTTGTAAGGTAGTGTAAGCCCTTCTTGCGATTTCCGTTTTGCTCGACTCATGTAATCGCGTTCATATTACCCAGAATGCCAATCTCCAGGCCTTTGAGTTGCTCTTCTATAGCTGGATAAA
This sequence comes from Ameiurus melas, assembly GCA_012411365.1. Classification (NCBI taxonomy): domain Eukaryota; kingdom Metazoa; phylum Chordata; class Actinopteri; order Siluriformes; family Ictaluridae; genus Ameiurus; species Ameiurus melas. Next base: position 17,271,236 of record CM022775.1, read on the forward strand.
TAGAGTGACCCTCTGAGAAGTCGGCCTGGATGACTCGAGTCTGCCGTCTGTAACGCGATTCTGCAACACAGACACAAATTCAGAAGAAGTAAAAAACAATATTTGTTAGCGATTTGGTCTTTATGGAGGTTCTTAAGACGTGTTTCTTCTGTGGGATTTAATAGGACCTCGTCTACGTGGAGAGAAAACGAGGGTTCTTTAAGTGTTCTTTGGAGACATAGGAGTTCTGCGTGGAAAAACACTCTGTTCTAGGACCTTTAATGGTTTCTCCACACTACAGATGTAACTGAAATGGAATACGAATAGGAATATAATTCGTTTTGGGTTTCTTTAACATGGACATGAACGATGCGTTTACAGCAATGCTTTTTCCGTGTTCCCTTCACTCATCTATAATAACTGCCTGGCCAGAGTCACGGTGGAGTAAATTACGCTAGAAGTTTGTTTGTATTTTAGGAATCAGAATCAAATAAATGTCAGTTAAAAAATGTTGTCGGCAGGCTCAAACACAAATATTAACCGGCCACGTGGGATTATAAAAAAAAAGGAAGCTGATCTCTAGTACAGAAAACAAAGAGAAAATTAAAAAAAAAACTTTCCGGTTTAGGCCACGCACACGATGGAGCACTAAACACATTACGGATAATTGTATTACACCCCTGCTCGAGGCAAAAAAAAAACAACAACAAAAAAACTCAAGGGTACTAGAAAGGACAAATACCTAAGAACTGGCTGATCAGCTCTTTATTTCTGTTCGTTATGTGGGTGCCAAAACTTGGCTTGATTCCCAAACATACATCGAACCTGCTGTCACTCACCTATCTCATCAGCAACTCTGCGAAGCTTATCTTGTGATCGACTGATCAGAACAACGTCCAGTCCCCGTCTGGCGAGCTAACAAACACACACACACACACACACACAAACATACAAAACTGCTAGATTTATCTACAGCATCAGGACATCCTTTCAGAACGGAGGTTGTAAACTGAAATGTTCTGTACAGATGGTAGATTATGTCTGTGCTTTTACATACAAGCTCAGATGCAGGAAAAGTCCTGAATATCAGCTTACATTTCATTCCTTTGCAGCCATCTCGGTCTCTTTCTTTTCTCTTTTTTTTTTCTCTTCCTCTGTCTCTTTTCCTGCCTTTCAAAGTAAACACTTCATTCCCAGCGTGCTTAACCTTAAACGTTTATTACTTAGTTATACAACTCAAAGCATATAACGCAGTCGCTACTTTAATCTGGTCTTTCTTTCTTTCTTTCTTTCGTTCTTTCAGTGACTGTTATTAGTTTTCAATTCAAATCTTTTGACCGAATCAGGTCAGGTCAGATTTTATTATTGGACATTTCGTTTTAATACTGTAAATTACTACAAGCACTTGGTGGTGCTCCACACCATCGGCCTTTATTGGAGCATGAAAACAGATCGTGAAAAAAAATCATAATTAAAGAAAGAAAGAAGCGTTTCGGAGTCTCAACGTGGAGGATCAACATTATCCTCCCATGTTTGTGAGCTGGTGGAACATTTACAGAAATCGGATCGAGAGTCTTCGCTTCTAGGTTGTTAGCTCGTTTTTACTGTCACTCACTGATGTTGTAAAAGACACCATGCGTGCCCAATAATAACCGAATTGTAAAACAACACCACGCTACTGTATTACTGTATATTCATTAACCTGCACAGTGACAGCCTTTTGCAGGAGGTCACTTATTTCAAGTTTGTACTTTATACAGCAGCTTAGTAGCAACTTAACTGTAGATGTACTGCAGCCCCGGGACCTTTCATGAGGCTTCTATATATTCTGGCCCAAGGAGATTACAGATGAACACAGAAGGAGATGAAAGTGATATTATGAACTTTCCAAAAAGTTTAGTTCCTGTCGAATAAACGCCACCACTAACCTCAAAGGCATAGGCTCGTCCGATCCCCGCTGTTGACCCTGTGACCACTGTGGAATGAAATGAAACACGTTTTTAACCGGCAAGATTTTCATTTTTCCCAAAATCCTTTGAGCGGAGAGGTTTGATGTCATTTTCATGTCGTGTATCTGGGCTGGGCAACATTATGATATGATATCAGTACCGTGATATAAGAACATCATGATACCGTTCTAAGTCTCGTGAGTATCATCAGTGCTTCGATAAGCCCTTTGTTAGTCACTGTAAAGTGACTGGAAATGAAATAATAAGAAAGTAAAAACTTGTACCACTTTCATTTTTATAAATGTTGGATAAAAATGACTTATTCCTATAGTCGTCCTTGTTGACGCGTCTTTAGCAAAGCCACGGCAGAATTATACATTGTGACATGTATTGCGTATTGTGAGGATTTTGTCAAGTATTATGATATAATTGGAAGTGTTTTTTGTTTGTTGGTTTGTTTTTAAAAATATGTGTATCGTGTATCTCGATCATGTTCACAAATGCCGCTGCAGGCTGCAGGCACAACATTGTGTTCTTTCTAATCTCACCCTTGATAAGCATCTTGCCTGTCTGTATCAGTAGGATGTTTTACATATTACGACAAAAAAACAGAGTCGAGCAGGAGGCCGAAATATGTCAGGGATGCCAGACGCTTTACTAGTTAGTGGTTTACGCACCTAAGTCCTCCATTTTTCCCTGTAAATTCGACTAATGGCTCATTTGATATATAATCATGTCCAGCCATGATCTCTCAATCGCTGAGTTTTGTGGTGACATATAAGAAGGGACAACTCGGACCCTTTTTAAGAGTACAAAGAGTGCTTGTCACTGAGTGGAAGCCTCTAGAGTATGTCTTTTAGTTGGAAGATAATTGGACCTTAAGGACCTCTGTTGAACCTATGAGGATAAACTATGTTTAAGTTGTTTCTGTTAAAAAACATGTTTAGACGTTCTAGACATGGTTTTTCTTCAGTGCAACATATACTCTAAGTTCATTTAATATGCATTCAATAAAAATTACATACTTATTCTTAATAAAAAAAACAATAATAACGAATACACCTGGAAGTCAGGTGAATGCTATACAATCAGTGCTTGCTTGTTTTCCATCGTACTCAGTTCTTATTAAAAGAAAAAAAAAGTTAGTAAGGATAGGATTAGGTTAAGGAGCAGGGTTAGTGTTCCCATGTATTACCAATAAACCACAGCGCTCATGTTAAGGTTCAGGTCTCATGTTAAACCATTAGGATGCTTTACATTGGCAGATCAACCCACATGGAAAAGACAAAAAGCATTACTAACCAACAGAAGCAACAAAAATAGTAGCTCAACTGTTTCGCCCAATAATCTTAACATGCCAGTTAAAGTTGATGACACTGAAAGATGGCCTGAAACACATTAAGGCCTGATATCTGTTGAACCTATTCTAACTTCATTCCTGCTGACAATAAAAACAGTAGAAACCATCAAAGGAATCTCAAATAGTTTCCAGTACTAATACAATGACAAACCCTCAGCTAAAAATTTAAACCAGCACCATTACCGTTATTGGTCCTTAATGGTATCCACTAGGCATAACATGCCACCAATAGATGTTACCAGATTACTATTAGAAACACACAGGGAACATTACAGCTTCCATTAAAACCAATACAATTCCCATTATAACCATGAAAACCATTACAATCCCCATTATAAACATTACAATTCCCAGTATAACCATTAAAACCAGCACAATTCCCATTATAACCATGAAAACCATTTCAGTCCTCATTATAACCATGAAAACCATTACAATTCCCATTATAACCATTAAAACCATTACAATTCCCATTATAACCATGAAAACCATTACAATCCCCATTATAACCATTTATACCAATTTAATTCTCATTATAACCATGAATACCATTTCAGTCCTCATTATATCCATTACAATCCCCATTATAACCATTAAAACCATTACAATTCCCAGTATAACCATTATAACCATTAAAACCAATATAATTCTCATTATAACCACGAAAACCATTTCAGTCCTCATTATATCCATTACAATCCCCATTATAACCATTAACACCAATATAATTCTCATTATAACCACGAAAACCATTTCAGTCCTCATTATATCCATTACAATCCCCATTATAACCATTAACACCAATATAATTCTCATTATAACCACGAAAACCATTTCAGTCCTCATTATATCCATTACAATCCCCATTATAACCATTAAAACCAATACAATTCTCATTATAACTATGAAAACCATTTCAGTCCTCATTATAACCATTACAATCCTCATTATAACCATTAAAACCATTACAAAATCTATGAGGGTTTGTATTGTTTGTTGTTTGTTTTTTCCAGCAGGGATCTGCTGATCATTTTCCTATGTGTCTTCCCTTAGTTGTGTGCCTTGCCCCATGAGCAGAACAGATCCACTTGCTCAGGAGACAGTAGTGACTGAGTCAGAGGCGCACTCTGGTGTAACAGGTGTAGTAGCGTTACCTGCCCACTGGCCGTACTTTCTCAGGTCAGTTCGCCAGATTGTGGACAGCACGTACACCTGGAAGGCTTGCCAAGTCCTCCACGACCACTTCAGCAGGAAACACAGCGCCGTGGCGGCCCCGAGAAAACAGAGGACAGATCCAAACCAACCGCATTCCGCAGCTCCGGCCATGTTAGCTGACACTCGCTTTAAGACAGACCAGCTGTGCGCGCGCGCGCCTTTCAACCTGCCACGAGCGCCGTCTTTAAGAACACACAAGCTCCTCCCACGATCGATCCAATTCCACCTGCCATTGGTTAGCGATAGATCACACGGCCTATTATTAAAATTAAAGTAGATTGTAACCCCGCCCATTTTTATATAGAGAGAAATTCGTGTAGTATATATAACCAAAATACGCGTTAAAGAAAGAGGGTGTTTTTTTGGTTTTTTTTGGGGGGGGGGGGATGCATGCACACACACACACACACACACACACACACACACACATATATATATAGTCGTTTTGCATAAAATATTATTACAGTAGTATCATGTAAAGGTATTGTAAACACTGTGTGTAATCATGCAATGACGGATGCAAAGCACTGATAAACACAGAGCTTTCCATCACCAAGTCCAAACAAAGCTTACACACACACACACACACACACACACTCGTATCTGCGTGTGGCAGGAGGAGAACATTACACACCCGCACATGATGTCCTCAGGGCAAAAGAGAAAGTGCGTCCACTTTATCACCCCACGGTTACACCACCTGTCTTCAGTAGATGTCACTCCTCTGTAGATTCACTCAGATCAGCCATTATTTCCCAAGTAACCATTTCTTCATACCTACCATATAGATGCACTCATTTACTACCTACAATGCTTCCTCACCCAAAAACAACTGACGTCATTACCCGGAAAGGTGCACGTTGTACCTGTACATTACATTCCCATTACCATGTAATAGACACACGAATGGTAGTCTACAAAACTGATGGAACCACCATTGGTAAAAGGCATCATTTGGATTGAATAGTACTCATGTAAGACATGCTATACTGATTTGTATAGTCTCAAAAAACAAAAACAAAAAAAAACCCTGTATGATTTGTAAGGTGTCTATCTATCTGAAACGTTTCAAGGTGATAACAATACTGAGGAAATAAACACGGTTTTATAACCTCTGTGTGACTACTGACATGAACCGACCGTGCTCTGCTATACCAGGACATTCTAATAAGACCACAACGTCTTAACTTCAATTTAGATAACTGCCAGAGATTTTTAAATAAGAATTGAAGAGTTGCAGTAGAGGATTGTAGCCACAAGAGGGCGCCACAGTAGTACAGTTTATCGTTTAGATTTATTATAAAACTACTGTATATATATAACAAAGAATACTAGGATAATAAGATAAGCTACTCTACAGAGAAAAAATAATAATATACAGGAGTCCATATACTATAGTAGTTAAGCATTTCATATGGCACGTTTGATAAAATCCTTGCAGCTTAAAGTGTTGTACAATTTGCATGTAAATAAAATAAATATGTGTGAAATAGACCACTGTAGCCTATTAGTATTTTAAACTGCTGGATGGGTGATATCAAGAAAAGTATATAAGGATTATATCCTTATAAGTTATAAGGTTTTTTTTTTTGTTCTTTATCACTTTGGGAAAATACAGTGGGTTGAAAGTTCAGAACACACCCAAGAAGAAAGTAATCTGTAATCAAATATTACACAATATGACATTGAGCATGTTGTAAAAAAAATAAGAATAAAAAAATAAACAAAACAGTCAGACATAATCTAATCCTTAACAAAATTTCATAAAAAAATAAATAAATAAGAGAAATACAAAAAGGAACTAGTCCAAATAAGGTTATGAATAATTAAGGAGGACTACCTGCGTAGCTATTGGACGATACAGGGGGAAACAGTCAGAACATAAATACACAGCTGGGTTTTTTTAGTTTGTTTGTTTTTAATCTTATGTAAGATAATGCTTTAGGGAAACGTCACAGTAAAGGCACCCAGTCACGAATTCTCACACAATCTAAGCTCACCTCCCATTGTCATGTACATACAGCTCCCTCCACTAATATATTTGCACCCTTGGTGAATATGAGCAAAGAAGATTTTGTCTTAATAAAGAATTATCTTTATGGTTCAACCTTTTGATCTTTTGTTCAGAATATAAGACACATACTCTGCTCTCATGGATATCAAACAGTTATAAACAAGGTTGTTAAATGTAAGTGTTCAACAATTATTGGCATCCGTTTAGTCAGTATTAATAATAGTGCTACATCCCTTTGTCAAGATAACAGCTCTGACTCTTCTCCTATAACGCCTTATGAGCTTGGATAATACATGGCGAGGGATCTGAGACCGTTCCTCCATACAGAATCTTTCCAGATCCTTCAGATCTCAAGGTTAAAAGGTTAACTAATAAAGACAATTTTCACAGCCTTCTTTGCTGATATTGACCAAGGATGGCAGTATTCAAACACAGTAAGAGTTGGGATGCATACAGTGAGGGGAAAAAAGTATTTGATCCCCTGCTGATTTTGTACGTTTGCCCACTAATAAAGAAATGATCAGTCTATAATTTTAATGGTAGATTTATTTGAACAGTGAGAGACAGAATAACAACAAAAAAATCCAGAAAAACGCATGTCAAAAATTTTATAAATCGATTTGCATTTTAATGAGGGAAATAAGTATTTGGAAATAAGTATTTGACCCCTCTGCAAAACATCACTTAGTACTTGGTAATGACTTAGTAATTACTTTTAATTTTCAATACCCTGGCTGAGGGAAGGAGGTTCTCACATAAGATTTGATGGTACATGGCCCCGTCCATCGTCCCTTTGATGCGGTGAAGTTGTCCTGTCCCCTAAGCAGAAAAACACCCCCAAAGGATAATGTTTCCACCTCCATGTGTGACGGTGCGGATGGTGTTCTTGGGGTCATAGGCAGCATTCCTCCTCATCCAAACATGGCGAGTTGAGTTGATGCCAAAGCTCCATTTTGGTCTCATCTGACCACAACACTTTCACCCAGTTGTCCTCTGGTGGTCAGATTAAGACCAAAATGGAGCTCTAATAAATAAATTTCAAATAAACCTACCATTAAAATTATAGATCATTTCTTTCTTAGTGGGCAAACGTACAAAATCAGCAGGGGATCAAATACTTTTTCCCCCCACTGTAATATTATGCTGTAAAATTAGGTCTAGGTCAAACAGACCTCATTATAAAAAATATAAAGAAGTGTCTAAAATCACTTATTGTGATTTTGATCAAACCTTCTGCTTGTGTAGCGTGCACAAACCACATGAGCTTATGTTTTACTGATGTTACTCAGTGGGGTCAACAAAGGCTTGCTACTGTAGGAAGAGAAAGCGAAAGTATGAATTCTGCTGGAATTCCCCAGCTTGTTTTTTCTTCTATGGTAAAAACTTGCTTCCCCAACATTAACCAGCTTCAACAAGACCGTGTGTGAGACGGAGGTCTTTCTTTACCGAATCGCAGGTATGGATCTTCTTTAAACTTTAACCAATAAAATTGGTCAATAAAACACCCTCAGCTGTATTAACTAGTTGCTAATTCTTTAGCCTTTTCCACCTTTAGTTATATGGTGAAGTGAAAGAAGTCTATAATTATCACTCATTTAAGAACCACTGTATAATTTAAGAACCACTGTATATAATTTAAGAACCACTGTATAATTTAAGAACCACTGTATATAATTTAAGAACCACTGTTGGAACTTGGGTTGTATGTGTATAAACAGTAACAGTACCTACTGTAGGGTTCTTCAAAAGGGACTTTAGCATTTTAAAAAGGTTTTAATTGGGAACTCTTTCTAACAAGGAAACAATTTGTTATCAGGTTCATTTTCCCCTAAAATGTATGTAACCGGGTGATTTATTTTAATTATGTCAGTTTATGGGTGGAACCAATAAGGTTGTCTTTATGGGAGGTCTATTATAATATGACTCTCATATAGGCCAAAAGCTGTGGGTTTAAAAAAAAAAAAAAAAAAAAGGGCTGTAGTTAATACATAAAACTGTATCAGCATTACAGTCACGGAAGTGGAACTGAACCTTCTCCATTGGCCAACAGCCCAGTAGGAAAGGTTCCAGCTTTATTGTTTTCAGTGTCTGCTCATGACTGGTATCAACAGGTCCTTAGGGTTAGCTTTGTGATGCTATGTTTGAGTCATCAAAAACAGTATGGTGGCATGTGATTGATCACATTTGTTTTTAATGGCACAGTGCAGAGGTGAGGTGAGGTGTTGTCTTACGGAAGTTTCTAGTGTTCTGATAAGATCATTTTATTTATAACTTCCTCATGATACTTTTCTTATACTGCAGGACATTAACGAGCGTTTTGTTGATGATTTTATTTCAGCTGCTATTAACTGGTTAACCAAACGTTTGACCAGAACAAGAACAATGTTAGTCCAAGCGCTTCATATTGAACTTAACAACGTAGTATTAATAATGAACGTGGCTGCTTTTGCTAGTCCAGTTTGGGCCAGCTGTAAATGTCCAGTCAGGTTCTTTATCTTTGTTCTTCAGTTCTTTGCTCCTATTAACTTGTGCCCTCTGTTTTATTCCCCCTTTACACATCACCATCTTCTCAGTCTGTCTAATCTATAGGTGCTGCCAAGAAGGATCAAAGTCATGAGCCATTCCACGACAAAGCCAAAGGTGATGTCTGCACCCTGTGTGACATCACGAAATTTAGTGCAAGCTATTTTCAGGGTCTAAACCTAGTAGGGAACTGAGTGAAAGACTTAAGCTAAGAAGAGCTATTTTAGAGCATCATGCTGAATTGTGTGCTTAGCTGTGACGCAAGTATTTAAGTAAATAAGGCAATGTTCCAAACCGGTATTCAGTAGGTCTATATTAGTAGTATTTTTGGAACCAAGGTGTTTTCTTTAAAGATAGTATTGCTATATCAGCTTGACAGTCTCTAGGCCAAGAATGGTCCAAAATTTACTCAAAGGCTGATTTATCCATCCATCCATCCATCCATTTTTTATACCGCTCATCTTACTGGGTCGTGGGGAACCTGGAGACTATCCCAGGGAGCATGGGGCACTAGGTGGGATAGACCCTGAACAGTGTGCCAATCCATCACAGGGCACAAACACACACACATTCACTCACCCATTCATACACTACGGACACTTTAGACATGCCAATCAGCCTAGCATGCATGTCTTTGAGAAACCGGAATACCCAGAGGAAACACAAAAAGGCATCTCAAACTAAAGCTGGGCATTACGGCACCTCTACCAGTAAAACCTACATCAACTTTTCTTCACTCATGCTTAGTTAAATATAAAGGTAATATTAAGTTAAATATAAACTATTATTTGCGCTGAACGAATACCTAAATGAGCTCTAATGTAAATGTATTGGGTTTTAATTTGAGGGATGATGCAGTGCAGAAGTAAAGAAAGATCCGTTGATTGTTACTAGGTTTATTAGCAGGCCGTTATCCTTCATAGATGTTTGTTAACATGTTACGAAATATATTCTCATGCTCATTTTTATTGCTAAGGAAGCTGACTGGGCCAAGTTTCAGACACAACTTTTGCAGGGTGCTTACTAAAATTCTTGACAATATATTAAAGGAATGTTCTTGTATATTTTTCAGGAAAATGTTTATTTTTTGTAAGGAGCAGCCCATACATTCCATAATATCAGCCCATACATTCCATAATATCAGCCCATACATTCCATAATATCAGCCCATACATTCCATAATATCAGCCCATACATTCCATAATATCAGCCCATACATTCCATAATATCAGCCCATACATTCCATAATATCAGCCCATACATTTCAAGTCGATACAGTCCTAATGATGTTAGAAAGCCTGTGTCTCACTTTGATATATTTTTTTATATCTTTTCTTCATGCCCTCCTGTCCCTCCAGTGTCCAGGTTGCCATAGGGAAGTTGTCCCGAATTCAGAAGGGCAGTGTATTGTGTGCCACTTGTGTTCCAAAGCAAAACGTCGTGTATTTCGCTTCTGCTGGGATTGTCAGAGAGAGTGGCCATGCAGCACTTCAGCAAACAGCTCCTGCACACAGCCAAACTGCGCTCTCCGGGCTGCTCTGATCTCCGATAAACGGATCAGTGATACTAACAGTTCGGCAAAGGGATGCCCCTTTTTCAGGGCCTGTCCTAAATGCTATGCCCTGCTCACACACAATGGACAAGGCTGTCCCAACATTGTATGCCCTAAATGCTCCACAGGATTCTGCTTCCGTTGTCTTCGCCCAAGATGCATTTTCACAGACTTGAATTTGATTCATTTCATAAGGGAGAGGCACAGATTGAATGAACTTCCACAGTTTCAACAATGTACTATAGTAGATAACACCCAGAGTCTGGTGGCACTTCGATAGTAGAATCAGTCTGTAGGAGGTAAACAAAACAATTTCTACCATACAAATACGTACATTTTCACACTTGTCTACAAACTCATTTAGATTTTACAGACAAAGTGTCAGAACTCTGCGGGGTCAGGGGTCAAGTCTTTCAGAGTCAGGTTGGGAATCATTAAAGTATGGTCAGTTTAGGTCATACTGTGGTTCTTTGATATACAAATAATAATTTCACTGTTTTGAACTGAAATGTACTTAAAGAATTGTACATTTAATCTTTCACTGACATGTGATCAAAAATGATTTGTGTGCACACTCGTAGATGTCTGAGATGAATCTGGAAAATTGTGAATGTGACGAAAAACACTAGTAACACATGCATTAAAGAGGAATTAAATTTTAAGTGTGGTTTAATTTGATCGAGCTTAAACTGTGAACTTTGTCTACATACACAATTTTTCAGGATGCAGATGAATGATTGATAAACTGATAAACACAACCCTTTCCATCATCAAGTCCAAACAAAGCTCACACGCACACACACACACACACTCGTATCTGCGTGTGGCAGGAGGAGAACATTACACACTCGCACATGATGTCCTCAGGGCAAGAGAGAAAGTGCGTCCACTTTATCACCCCACGGTTACACCACCTGTCTTCAGTAGATGTCACTACTCTGTAGATTCACTCAGATCAGCCATTATTTCCCAAGAAACCCATTTCTTCATACCTACCATATAGATGCACTTTGTTGCACATGTTGCTGTGCACAGTGTTTTATGCCCCATCCACTCACCCAAAACAAATGACTAAAATGGACTGTAACAGTTCTTGTCACTGGAGACGTACCCTCACAGGTACATCATTACTACCTTTATCATGGACCTTCAGTAGGTGTCTTTATTATTACCTGGAAAGGTGCATGTGGACCTGATTACACCTGGAAGTGTAGTGTAAAGTATTACTCCAAATGCCACTCAAAGAATAGTCAAGAAAGGTCCTTAAGATCAAACTGTGTGCCTTAAATAATTTTAAACATTACATTCACATTACCATGTAATAGACACACTAACGGTACAGAAGTTGAACCCTTGATGGAGCTTTTACTAAGTACCTAACAGTTGCAGTAGACCATTGTAGCCACAAGAGGACGCCAATAGTATATTTCATCATTAAGACTCTACTCTTTAAAAACGCTATACAAGTATATAACAAAGAATAATGGGATAGTAAGATAAGCTACTCTACATGATAAATAATATACAGGAGCCCATATACTATCGTAGTTAATCATTTCATAGAGCACATTTCATAACATTCTTGCAGCTAAAAGTGTTATACAATTGTACAATAATTTCAACACACTCAAAATAGTTGGGACAGAGGCATGTATATCACTGTGTGACATTGAATTTGTTTATATTTACAAAACACCATTAAGTTGGTCAGTTAGAACATTCAATATCTTTTCTTTGTACATTTGTCAGTTAGTGCCCTGTGACGGATCGGCACCCTGTCCAGGGTGTACAGGGTGTACCCTGTCCTTGTGCCCGATGCTCCCTGGGATCGGCTCCAGGTTCCCCGCAACCCTGTAGGATAAGTGGTGCAGAAAATGGATGGATGGATGGATTTGTCAGTTAATTAAAGACTCAAGCGATTTGACAAATCACAGATTTTTCTATTTATTGCATTTTTAGAAACAAAAAAATCCCAACTTTTATGACAATGGGGTTAGTATTTAAGGAGGACTACCTGCTTAACTACTGGATAATACAGGGGGAAACAGTAAACACAGTAAACACACCAGGTCGCAAATCCTCACACAATCTAAGCACACCTCCCTTGTCATGTACATACATATGCAAACACAGTACGAGTTTGGATGTATAATAGTATAATGCTGTAAAACTCGAGCATAACACAAAAACACACACATCAAGGTCAAACTGACTGCAGTATAAAAAGTATAAACAAGTGTCTCATTCAACGTTCTGCTTGTGTAGCCTACACAAACCACATCAGCTAACGCTTTACTGACATCAGCAGTGTAAACAAAGGCTGGATATTGTAGCAAGAGGAAGTGAAATATGAATTCTGCAGGAATTCCCCAGCTTGTTTTTTCCCTCTAAGGTAAAAACTAGCTTCCCCAACATTAACCGGCTTCAATAAGAGCGTGTGTGTGAGACGGAGGTCTTTACTGAGTCTCAGGTAAGAACATTTAAGCCTTTTTTGTTGTTTCTTGATAGGACTCAATAAAACACTCTCAGCTGTATTAACTAGTTGCTAATTCTTTAGCCTTTTCCACCTTTAGTTACATGGTGAAGTGAAAGTAGTCTACAATTATCACTCATTTAAGAACCACTGTATAATTTAAGAACCACTGTATATAATTTAAGAACCACTGTATATAATTTAAGAACCACTGTATAATTTAAGAACCACTGTATATAATTTAAGAACCACTGTATATAATTTAAGAACCACTGTTGGAACTTGGGTTGTATGTGTATAAACAGTAACAGTACCTACTGTAGGGTTCTTCAAAAGGGACTTTAGCGTTTTAAAAAGGTTTTAGTTGGGAACTCTTTCTAACAAGGAAACAATTTGTTGTCAGGTTCATTTTCCCCCTAAAAGTGTATGTAGCCGGGTGATTTATTTTAATTATGTCAGTTTATGGGTCAAACTGAATGAGTGTCACGGTTTGTGGTAGAGGCAGAAGCAAGTGCAGGTAAATAAGATGTATTTAAACAAACAGACTACAAAACAAAGACACTAAGACCTGGCATAACTCCGTAGCATGAAACAAGAACAAAGAGACGTGAATGACAAAAGTCTAAGACAACGAAAGACAAGGAAACAGTGCTGACAATGACTATATATACACACAAGTGCTCATTGACAAAAACGTAAATCAGGTGCAGGTGGTCATGTGACGGGTAGTGCAGTGCAGTGGCTGATGGGAACTGGAGTCCAGAGGTTCATGATACGTGACAATGAGGTTGTCATTATGGGAGGTCTATTATAGTATGACCATCATATAGGCCAAGATCTGTGGGTTTAAAAAAAAAAAAAAGGGCTGTAGTTAATACATAAAAGTATATAGGCATTACAGTAACAGAAGTGGAATGGAACCTTCTCCATTGGCCAACAGCGCAGTAGCAAAGGTTCCAGCTGTCCTTAGGACCTGTTGTCCAGTCAGGTTCTTTATCTTTATTCTTCCTTTCTTTGCTCCTATTAACTTGTGCCCTCTGTTTTATTCCCCCTTTACACATCACCATCTTCTCAGTCTGTCTAATCTATAGGTGCTGCCAAGAAGGATCGAAGTCATGAGCCATTCCACGACAAAGCCAAAGGTGATGTCTGCACCCTGTGTGACATCACGACATTTAGTGCAAGCTATTTTCAGGGTCTAAACCTAGTAGGGAACTGAGTGAAAGACTTAAGCTAAGAAGAGCTATTTTAGAGCATCATGCTGAATTGTGTGTTAGCTGTGACGCAAGTATGTAAGTAAATAAGGCAATGTTCCAAACCGGTATTCAGTAGGTCTATATTAGTAGTATTTTTGGAAGCAAGGTGTTTTTTTAAAGATAGTATTGCTATATCAGCTTGATAGTCTCTAGGCCAAGAATGGTCCAAAATCTACTCAAAGGCTGACGAACCTGCTTGCTATTTACTTGGGCTTGAAGGCATCTCAAACCAAAGCTGGGCATTGCCACACCTCTATCAATAAGACCTACATCAGATTTTTTCCAGCCATGTTTCACAGTGAAGCAATTGCCTCAGATGAATCTTTTCCTGATGAACCATTTGTATTTCCTTTTCCACTCAGAAAGGTGTTCAGTATTAGATCAATTCCTAAAGCCACTAGATACAACTCATACATTTCCAAGTCGATACAGATAACCCTAATGATGTTAGAAAGCCTGTGTCTCACTTTGACTTATATCTTTTCTTTATGCCCTCCTGTCCCTCCAGTGTCCACGTTGCCATCAGAGAGTTGTCACGGATTCAGAAGGGCAGTGTGTTATGTGCAAATTGTGTTCCATTGCAAAACGTCGTGCGTTTCGTTTCTGCTGGCATTGTCAGAGAGTGTGGCCACGCAGCACTTCATCAAACAGCTCCTGCACACAGCCAAACTGCGCTCTCCGGGCTGCTCTGATCTCCAAGAAACGGATCAAAGATCCCACAAGTCCAGTAATGGGATGCCCCTATTTCAGGGCCTGTCCTATGTGCAATACCTTGCTCACACATAACGGAGACGGCTGTCCCAATATTGAATGCCCCAAATGCTGCACAGAATTCTGCTTCCGGTGTCTTGACCAAAGTTGCTCGCTGGATGAAGATGAAGAATGTACTATAGTAGATAACCGGCAGAGTCTGAAGAAAATTCCTTAGTAGAATGAATCTATAGAATAGGCATATAGATTTTCCAAGCAAAGTGTTAAAACGCTGTGTGGAATGGGTGGGGCCCTTTCAATCATCAAGTCCAAACAATGATGTCCTCAGGGCAAGAGAGAAAGTGCGTCCACTTTATCACCCCACAGTTACACCACCTGTCTTCAGCCTGCCACAGCGGTCAGTCTTGCTGTAGATGTCACTACTCTGTAGATTCATTTATAGCAGCCATTATTTCCCAAGTAACCATTTCTTTATACCTACCATATAGATGCACTTTGTTGCACATGTTGCTGTGCACAGTGTTTTATGCCCCATCCACTCACCCAAAACAAATGACTAAAATGGACTGTAACAGTTCTTGTCACTGGAGACGTACCCTCACAGGTACATCATTACTACCTTTATCATGGACCTTCAGTAGGTGTCTTTATTATTACCTGGAAAGGTGCATGTGGACCTGTATTACACCTGGAAGTGTAGTGTAAAGTATTACTCCAAATGCCACTCAAAGAATGGTCAAGAAAGGTCCTTAAGATCAAACTGTGTACCTTAAATAATTTTAAACATTACATTCACATTACCATGTAATAGACACACTAACGGTACAGAAGTTGAACCCTTGATGGAGATTTTACTAAGTACCTAACAGTTGCAGTAGACCATTATAGCCACAAGAGGACGCCAATAGTATATTTCATCATTAAGACTCTACTCTTTAAAAACGCTATACAAGTATATAACAAAGAATGATGGGATAGTAAGATAAGCTACTCTACATGATAAATAATATACAGGAGCCCATATACTATCGTAGTTAATAATTTCATAGAGCACATTTCATAACATTCTTGCAGCTAAAAGTGTTTTAGAATTTGCATGTACAGTACATAGAAGAAATCCATAAAATCGACCACTTCAGCCTATTAGTACTTTACACTGCTAGATGGACATATAGGGTTATATCTTATAAGTAGTCTCTTATCTAACTTTCGGTAAATACAGAGGGTTGAAAGTTCAGAACACACCCACGAAGAACGTAAACTGTAATCAAACATTACACAATATGACCTTGAGCTTGTTGCAAAAATAAAACCCAACAACAACCAACCAACCAACCAACCAAACTAACAAACAACCAACAAAAAACAGTCAGGCGTAGTCTAATCCATACCAAAATCTTATTTAAAAAATAATTAAGCGAAATACAAAAGGGAAAGAGTCAAATTAAGGTTATAAATACTGAACCCATTTCATAAAAGTTGGGATTTTTTTCCCTAAAATGCAATAAAAACAAAAATCTGTGATTTGCCAAGTCTCTTGAAACTTTAATTAACTGACAAAAGTACAAAGAAAACATATTCAATGTTCTCACTGACCAACTTAACTGTATTTTGTAAATATAAACAAATTCAGAATTTGATGCCTTCAACACACTCAAAAAAAGTTGGGACAGAGGCACGTTTCTCACTGTGTTACATTAAATTTGATTATATTTACAAAATACCATTAAGTTGGTCAGTGAGAACATTGAATATCTTTTCTTTGTATCAGTTAATTAATGTTATGTCACAGCAAACCAGGGACTACATTTCCCATACTGCACGGTGGCCTACAAACATGGCCGCCATGGACTGATTCCCAGAACACACACACACCTGCATTCAATCTCACACACTCACAACCACAGTATATAAGAGACTGTTCAAACAGTCTGACTTTGTGAAGTATTAGGTGAGTTTTCTGTATACCAAGTGTTTGTTCTCGGTTCATGTTTTATTGTTTTGATCTGGTTCTGGTTTTGCCTCATTTATACCTTTTTGCCAATCACCTGACCCATTGCCTGTTTTTGGACCACACTATTGTCTGATGATTTGGATTTGTCTGCCTGTCTCTCTTTAAATAAAAGCTCTTATCTGCACTTGCTTCCATCCTGACGTCCATTACATTTATTACGTAACAATTAAAGTGTCAAGCGATTTGACAAATCACAGATTTTGATTTTTATTGCATTTTAGAAAGGAAAAAAAAATCCAACATTTATGACAATGGGGTTAGTAATTACGGAGGACTACCTGCTTAACTACAGGATAAAACAGGGGGAAACAGTCAGAACATGAATACACACAGAAAACCGTGTTTATTCTAAAATCTAAAGTAAGATAATGCTTTGGGGAAACGTAAACACACCAGGTCACAAATCCTCACACAATCTAAGCACACCTCTATTGTCATGTACATACATATGCAAACACAGTACGAGTTTGGATGTATAATAGTATAATGCTGTAAAACTCGAGCATAACACAAAAACACACACATCAAGGTCAAACTGACTGCAGTATAAAAAGCATAAACAAGTGTCTCATTCAACGTTCTGCTTGTGTAGCCTACACAAACCACATCAGCTAATGCTTTACTGACATCAGCAGTGTAAACAAAGGCTGGATATTGTAGCAAGAGAAAGTGAAAGTATGAATTATGCAGGAATTCCCCCGCTTGTTTTTTCCCCTCTAAGGAAAAAACTAGCTTCCCCAACATTAACCGGCTTCAATAAGAGCGTGTGTGAGACGGTGGTCTTTACTGAGTCTCAGGTAAGAACCTTCTTTAAACTTTAAGCCTTTTGTTGTTTCTTGACAGGACTCAATAAAACACTCTCGGCTGTATTAACTAGTTGCTAATTTGTTTTCCACCTTTAGTTACATGGTGAAATGAATGTAGTCTACAATTATCACTCATTTAAGAACCACTGTATAATTTAAGAACCACTGTATATAATTTAAGAACCACTGTATATAATTTAAGAACCACTGTATATAATTTAAGAAGCTCTGTGGAACTTGGGTTGTATGTTTATAAACAGTAAGAGTACCTACTGTAGGGTTCTTCAAAAGGGACTTTGTATAGTTAAGGGTTTTTAGCATTTTAAAAAGGTTTTAGTTGGGAACTCTTTCTAACAAGGAAACACTTTGTTGTCAGGTTTATTTTTCCCATAAAACAGGTCCTTAGGGTTAGCTTTGTGGTGCTATGTTTGTGCCATCAAAAACAGTATGGTGGCATGTGATTGATCACATTTGTTTTTAATGGCACAGTGCAGAGGTGAGGTGAGGTGTTGTCTTACGGAAGTTTCTAGTGTTCTGATAAGATCATTTTATTTATAACTTCCTCATGATACTTTTCTTATACTGCAGGACATTAACGAGCGTTTTGTTGATGATTTTATTTCAGCTGCTATTAACTGGTTAACCAAACGTTTGACCAGAACAAGAACAATGTTAGTCCAAGCGCTTCATATTGAACTTAACAACGTAGTATTAATAATGAACTAGTCCAGTTTTGTTAGTCCAGTTTGGGCCAGCTGTAAATGTCCAGTCAGGTTCTTTATCATTGTTCTTCAGTTCTTTGCTCCTATTAACTTGTGCCCTCTGTTTTATTCCCCCTTTACACATCACCATCTTCTCAGTCTGTCTAATCTATAGGTGCTGCCAAGAAGGATCGAAGTCATGAGCCATTCCACGACAAAGCCAAAGGTGATCTCTGCACCCTGTGTGACATCACAGCATTTAGTGCAAGCTATTTTCAGGGTCTAAACCTAGTAGGGAACTGAGTGAAAGACTTAAGCTAAGAAGAGCTATTTTAGAGCATCATGCTGAATTGTGTGCTTAGCTGTGACGCAAGTATTTAAGTAAATAAGGCAATGTTCCAAACCGGTATTCAGTAGGTCTATATTAGTAGTATTTTTGGAACCAAGGTGTTTTTTTTAAAGACAGTAGTGCTATATGAGCTTGATAGTCTCTAGGCCAAGAATGGTCCAAAATTTACTCAAAGGCTGACAAAGCTGAAGCAATGATAAATTTGCTTTCTATTTACTTGGCCTTGAAGGCATCTCAAACCAAAGCTGGGCATTACCACACCTCTACCAATAAAACCTACATCAGATTTTTTTCCGGCCATGTTTCACAGTGAAGTAATTGCCTCAGATGAATCTTTTCCTGATGAACCATTTGCAACTAGATACAACTCATACATTTCCAAGTCGATACAGATAACCCTAATGATGTAAGAAAGCCTGTGTCTCACTTTGACTTATATCTTTTCTTTATGCCCTCCTGTCCCTCCAGTGTCCACATTGCCATCAGAGAGTTGTCACGGATTCAACAAGGCAGTGTGTTGTGTGCCAATTGTGTTCCAAAGCAAAACGTCGTGTGTTTCGTTTCTGCTGGGATTGTCAGAGAGAGTGGCCAGACACCACTTCACCAAACAGCTCCTGCACACAGCCAAACTGCGCTCTCCGGGCTGCTCTGATCTCCAAGAAACGGATCAAAGATCCCAACAGTTCGGTAATGGGATGCCCCTATTTCAGGGCCTGTCCTACGTGCAATACCCTGCTCACACATAACGGAGACGGCTGCCCTGACATTGAATGCCCCGAATGCTGCACAGAATTCTGCTTCCGTTGTCTTGACCAAATTTGCTCACTGGATGAAGTTCAAGAATGTACTATAGTAGATAACCGGCAGAGTCTGAAGAAAATTCCTTAGTAGAATTAATCTATAGAATAGGCATATAGGTTTGGGTGTGGGAAATTGGTGGGGGTGGGGATTTCTTTTTTAGAGTTTCATTTTTATTGAACATTTCTACAGAACATTTCTACATTTCTACTGAACAGTTCTACTGGGAGTGGGGATTTCTCTGTGCAAAGGTAAAAGTTTGTGATAAAGAGAATTTTAAAATAAAAGTGTGGTATTATTTTATCGTGCTTAAACCTTCGTCTTTGAGTCATAAATACAGCTCTTTCCAGGATGCAGGTGTAGGATTGGTTGATTTATTGATAGAATAACACAATTTATACATTGATATAGAAAATAAAGACCAGAAAACGTCCAGCAAGAAGGTACAACATTCAATAAAGAATAAGAGGAATATTTGGGTCACTGATCTAGTCCATTCCCAATAAATTGACCCCGTAATGAGCATCCGTGCATCTAACCTACAGTCATGGACGAAATTATTGGCACCCCTGGAACTTTTCCAGAAAATGCACCATTTCTCCCAGAAAACTGTTGCAATGACACATGTTTTGGTATACACATGTTTATTACCTTTAAGTGCATTGGAACAGCACAAAAAAGCAGAAGAAAAAAGGCAAATTTGACAAATTTGGCTTTCTCCTGAAGATTTTTCTGCTTGCCGTATTCTTCATGCTACTCCTTTTCTCTAGGTCTTATGCATTTATAAATGATATTAGTATACATGATATTAAATGTTAGAACTGAGTATTCAACAGGCATTTATTAGAGTCAAATTTCCAGGGTCAAATCAGGACAGTAGGTTCTACATTGGAATCTATATTTGGGAAATTGTGCAACTGTGTATTTAAAAAGGACTTGACTAAAAACAAAATATTCCTGCTTGAAGACAAGTGCAGAATGTTTTTTTTTTTTTTCCCCTGTAGATCCCAGGTCACCTAAAAGAAAAGAAAATGTTCACTAGAAGTTTGTAAACACTGTAGTTACTAAATAAAAATTGTAGTCTAAAACATTATATTTTCGGACAACATCGTGGTATTTCCCGCACGTGGATTTGTTTTGCTTCAGTGGTTTATGCAATAAAATCACTGCGAGTGTTAACTCTATCTGCAACAATGTAAAATGATAGGTTTTTTGAGATTGAAATCAAGTTGCATAGTAAATTGTAATCAAACACATAGTAAGTCTTTCTACTTATCAGCTGTAGCTGTAGGACATCCTTCAATAATATGCACTTCAATCAATTTTATTTTATGTGAAAACATCCCAAATACAGGTGAATTTATCTAATATTCTCATGTTTGCAAACATTAAAGACATTCTTGCTCATTTTAAGCTTGAAACGGTCTTATTACATTGGTAGATACATTTGACAATTTTTGCAATAATACATGCTTAAAAAATAACATCTTCACTTCTCTCTCTCTTTCTCAGTCTCTCTCTCTCTCTTTTTTTTACAGTGTATTCTGAGTTAGAGTGACTAAATGTTTTTGCCTTTCCTTCTCTCTTTCTTTCTGCTGATGGCTTGTAAGAGGCTTGCAGGTTGAAGATTAGTATAGCACATCCCAAGCTGTCTAATCCAATTACACCGACTGGACCATATCGTTCCTGAGACAGTGGGACTCACACACAGACAGACAGATTTCCAGTGCTGCATATGGCTTATGATTTCACATCAAAAAGCATTCTTCACCCTCTTCAATGATTCTCATCTTCCCTACATTACCTTCTACCCCTGTCTCACCTGGCCTAATATCTCTACCCAATACGTAAAGTCAAACTGCCAGTAGCAGACTGACTCTGAGCCTACAGGTTCCCCCGATTGACATTCCTACCTTAAAGTCTCTTTAATGGGACTAACAGGAGCCAAACCAATAAGGCAGACAGGTGCCTCTGCAAAGGGAATCAACCAGTAAATGGAAAAAATATATTTTTATTAAATTATTTTAATTGGAATCATTAATTGGATCAAATGAAAATGGATATGTTTTCTAGAATATATGTCTAAAGACATATTTTCCGGGCCAAATCAAAACTTAAACTGAGACATGCATATTCATCCACTTTCATAGATGCAACTGCGTGCTAGATAAAGTACCTTAGAACAACACTGCAAAACATTCACCCAAATAAAATATGTACTCCCCAAACACCCTGTCTTTCATCCATGAGATGTTTAGAGCTAATCGTTATGAGAAAAATTGTTGAACACTATTTATACAGTCAGATTGATCAATAAAACCCTTCACTTCAGTGAGTTTCTCTAGCCTCTAATCTTGCTGTTCAACTTTTTCTTTTTCTTTTTTTTATCCTAATCTATGGATAAAGAAGACAAAATTGTTACTCCATATCATAAACCTGAAAATATTCAATTCTTCTGAGAAAAAAAAAGTTATTCTTGGAACCCCGAAGGACTGTGATCTGAGGCGAAGAGAAAATGTTCTGTTTTAGGCCACTAGATTAGGACCTTCATGTAGATGGGTTAAAACAGCTAAGCTTGTAGAGAAGTGTCTTTTCAGAGCAAGTGGTATATTAGTGGGAGAAAGAGGCCCACCAGCTTAGAGAGTTCTGGAAATAAAGCTGATTTATCTGTTGGTTCTACATAGAAACTAATGACAGGTACAGAGGGCACGTGACTGTCTCCCGTGGAGGCGTTAACAAGTAAGGAGGAGTTTACACTTGCAAGGGAGGGATTTTACAGTCGGAACCCCCAAAGATGTTGTTCTTTAGATATGTAATATTTGCAAAGCACACACAGATCTTTAAATGTAACCCCACTACGTATAAACAGAGCCCAAGCATTGCACGTGAGTTACAGCTGTTTGAACAGATTAAGCTCCACCCCACTAGAACTGATTGGTGTATGGTGGCCATATTGTTTACAAATCTCAATGTTTTTGATATTTTTGAGTTTCAAACTCTGAGTATTCCAGACTATTTTGACAACAGGTTTGTGAGGATGTACTAACCCCAACCCTAACCCCAACCCCAACAAACTCTTAAGAGGTTGGACATTAACTTAAATTTAAAAGCATGGTTAATATATATATATATATATATATATATATATATATATATATATATATATATATATATATATATATATATTTTTTTTTTTTTTTTTTTCCAAAAGTGTATTTATATACATACAGATATACTGTACACTCACATACACACTCTATGAGAAAGACTGTGTGGATTAAACACTAAAGAAGGTCAAAAAGTCACCACTTGGACTCAGCTTTCATCCACCCCTCCTTTGTCCTCCACTTGTCCTCTCTCCCTTCATCTCTCCTTTGCTAAATCGGTCTATTTCTAGTAAGAGCCAGGGCTCAGAGAAGCGTTGGCTTTACCTACTCTCCCCAAAAAGGCACCTCGGTTTGGGGAAAGACCTAGTCCAACACAGAGCCTCTAATTTCAAGAAACCATAATTCTGTAATTATGGGCACCAATGAAAGGAATTTCTGCTTTACTTTCTGACAGATTTTTTAAAGGAATAAAAAAATTCTTTGGATTTTTTTTTTCATCTAACCTTGTTTGGAATAACATTTTTTTTTCAAGAACCTTCATTCATTTTCATCGTTTGTTTTCAGTGTAATATGTTTTTCTTTTCACTGGAAGAGCAAAGCACTATTTAAGCTCTGTATTTCCGTGGACTCCAGGGTTCTGATGGAAGGTTCACTCCAGAAGGCCTTGTTTTAGACATATAAATCCAGGTTAGCATGATCTTTGTTCTTCACTGTTCTGAAATTATTGGTGGATAAATTTAATGCACAGTTTGTGTCACTGTCATCTTTTATCTTGTATCACTCTTAATTAGCATTGTCAGCTAAATATATTCTGGCATATTACTAATTGGGTGGAATGTTTCACATCAAGACTGTACTCAAATGATCTTGTATTATTCTCGTGTTAATATCTCCACCAAGATGGTTGACCAGGTGGTTTGATGTTTTCAACTTCTAAACATTAAGTGTTAATGGTACTATTTAATTGCTTGTGTTAGCAAGGGTTAGCTGTCCTCTCAGAGGCCAATATTTAGAGAGACTGTTTCCTAGCACATTTTGAAAGTCAAACCTAATTTCCATTGTATTATCCCAGTCTTATTTGTCTTGAGTTGATTTCCAGCCTAGCTTATCGAAGATTACTGTTTAAAAATGATAACTAATAGACCACATTTAATATGCTTCAAATACTTATGCACATCACACAGCGAGGTCTTAGTACACTTTGTGCTTTCGTCAATTTGAATAAATGTGCAAACCCAGTGATGTTATTCAATCTGTATAAGATTAGGACAGACAACACTAAGTACTCAGGCAGGTATGTAGAAGGCTAATGACATGGCTGTAGCTAAAGCTTCAGGGCTTCACCCAATTAAACTTCATTTAAGCGACAAAACTTCAAAATTTTGTATGGAGTTACACCATATCATTTCTTTGGGATAAAGGACAGGCAGACAAGTAAAATTCAGGAAGTAAACGTCATTATTTAAGAACGTGCTAGAGAGTAGGGTGAGTTTGGTGGGGCATTTAAGTGAAAGAATGTGTATATCTAAATACAGAATATAGAGGGACAACCCTATAAGAAAGAAAGAACCAGAGAAAGTCAGTTATATAAAGATGAAGGACATAGGATTTTAGTCCTGTCATTTATGGCCCAGGTATTGCTCAGGGCTAATAATGCCCAGTCCTGCTAATTAGCTTGCCAGACACACAGGGGTAAATAAGCTCATAACCTGCCACAGAAGCACTGTGCATTCACCAACACAGCACTCCAACAGATGGCACTAGGTGAGAAGTTAGCAACCTTGCAGGCTATGCAAACTTAGTATGAATTTTGAAAGTGAATTTTAAAAGTGGTGAGGAAATGCAATACCTTTCTCCTTTCCTTTGCATGATATCTCTGTTAGGATCCAACACATATACTTGGTCCTCTAACAACGTCTCTCTGATTTCCCTGACTCATAACAGGAGAAACATAATGACTGTCCATAGAGACTCTAACTTCCTCTGGCCGTCGCACCATCCACGATGGCATGAAGAACCTTACACAGAATGGAGGAAAGAACAGAAAGGAACAACTCAACATGACACAGAGGACCCACCCACTAGGACACATGCACCCACATCTTCACACTTTTTATTGCATAGGCATTGGTGGAGGGGGAATTGGTTTCTCCTCCCTCTGCTCATAATCTGTTATTTGCCCTGTGAGGCTTGGAGCACCACTTTCAAGATTGCCCTGGTAGGACCCTGGACATGTGAACCCATGTACTCCAAAGCACTGCCTGACCTGGCTGCCAGATTGGCTATGGCCCGCATCAACAAAGACCCCTACCTCAGTAAAGGATACTGGTATGATTACACTTTGATCAATGAGGACTGCCAGACATCCAGGGCTTTGGCCCGCTTCATTGAGTTGGAAGGGTATGGATCTGTTTTTCTTGGGCCAGCCAACCCAGGCTACTGCACCTCTGCTACTCTTCTGGCCAAGAACTGGAATGTAGGAATCTTGTCCTGGGCATGCCTGAAAGCCAACATGGATGATGGGACCTACCCAACATTCCTGCGGCCTCTGCCACTTTCGTCCCGGGTGCTGTTTGCTGTGCTGCGCTTCTTTCACTGGGCACATGTAGCTGTTGTGTCAGAGGAAAATGACATATGGGAGGCAACCGGACAAGAACTTGCTGCCTCACTGCGTACCCTTGGCCTACCCATCAGCACTGTGGTTACCATGGAGATGGATGAAGATGGGCCCCGGAAAGCCCTTGAGAAAATCAGACAGGCAGATCGTGTGAGAGGTGTGTGGTTAAAAGAGAGACTCAAAGAAACACTTTAGGTATTTGTATTGATATACATCTCTGATTAACCAGGGATCTTTATCTCCATTAACAACTATAGATTTGTTTGATTTGGCATTGCTACCTAATATAAGTCTACCCAGTCTGTATTGCCAAAGAAAAATGAGGTCTCTTGAAGTATACCCATTTCTAAAAAATAAATAAATATAAACTGCACACGTTCCTTCTTTAGTAGTTTTGATTATAACCAACCAAACACTGTCTTAATTCATATTAAACAATAAATTGTGCTGACTCAATTGAATCATCCTCACCTGTCTGTGTATTTATCCATCTGTCCCTGCAGTGGTCATCATGTGCATGCACTCGGTTCTTATGGGTGGAGAGGCTCAAAGCAAGTTACTGACTACGGCAATGCACATGCGCATGATAGATCGTGGTTACATCTTCATCCCATATGATACCCTACTCTATTCGCTGCCATATAAAAATGTGACCTACTCGGTACTCACCAATAACACCCTATTGCGGCACGCATATGACGGAGTCCTCACCATCACCATGGACCAAGAAAAGCAAAACTTCTACGAAGCCTTCAAAGAAGCCCAGGACAGCTACGAGATTCACAGCACTGCTGAGCCTGAACAAGTGAGATTTGGGGGCCGGGGGTGGGGGTGGGTGGGTCGGTTGTGTTTGTGTGTGTTATACAGTATGCCTTACATTACTCTAGAAGCTTGAAATAAAAGCATAAATATAAGATGGAGAATGGAGAAGAGCTAGAGGTCACTAGAATACATAGATAGATTCTACTGGTGTCAGGGTAAGTCAAATGTGTCAAAAAATATAGCATGGGATCATATATACTAGCTTATACTGGAGGTATGTTGGACAGGCTCGGGTTCAAGTTATAACCTTGAAGGGTTCCAGTTTGAGTTTAACAATTTGAGTCACCTTGAGTGTCTGGTTCCTCTTAAGGTTTCTCCATTCTTTGGCACCATCTACAACATGCTGTACTACACGGCCATGGCAACAGAAACGAGTAGGTTGGCTGGAAGAGGCCGACGGGTGACAGGTGAGGCACTGGCTCAGAACGATGGAGGCTTCGAGTTCAGTGGCTTCAATCAACCCATTTCGGCAGGCACCAATGGTGAGGGCATGCAAGCTCGCTATGTGGTGTTGGACACAGATGGCACCGGTGTCACCCTCCAGCGGACACATGTCCTGGAGGCTCCGCACACATTTGGGAAATTCGGTGCACTCAAGTACATGGGAAAGTCCATCCACTTTGCAGGTGCCTCCCCAAGCACTGACCCCAACTGCTGGTTCAGCAGCTACGTGGCCTGCAGCGGTGGTAAAACAGGCCACATTGGCCAATTCCTTTGTATTTTCTTACTGAGAATGGGTGCAATATAAATGAGAGATTAAATGAAAAACATTTAAAAGCTCTAACAAAAAATAACATCTGATTCATTGCTTTAATGATCTTTTTTGTATTGTTATGCTATTATCTCTTCATTATCTTCATTTGTTGTTGTATTTTCAAAGCTTCACTTGCTCCTTTCTTTCTTCTTGTGCAGGCATGGATGGAGTGACCTTCTTTTTCCTTTGCATCCTTTTCTGTGCTTTTATTGCAGCAAGTATTTTCCTCTACCACATGAAGTAAGAGTCTATTTCTGTAGTCACTAGTCTAGTTCTAATTGGATTCTCCCACTGACACGTGCAGATACAGGCTGAATATAGCCTGTGCAATTACGAAAATGTTTTGTCTTTAGTTTCGTTAGTGCCAAATGTTACGTCATTTTGGTCAGATTTTAACAGCCATTTCAAACCCATCTTTGAAACATTATCTTGTCGATCTATTGTTCTGGTACATGGATCTCTGCCCATTCTAGTACACAGGAGCCTAGTGTTGTATGACTGAAATGAACCTCCCAGGAGGGTTGCCAAAATGTCTGGTGAGTGGACAGACTTTACTAGAAGGACTTTGGAAAGGAGCAGCAAAAAACGATGACGATTATTGCTTCCTTTGGAAATAGTGGGGCGGGAATCTTAACACGTACATCCAGAGTTTTACATTTTTGTCTGTATTTTGGCTCTTTAGACATTTCATAGTTATGAGATATATCTTGCTTGATACATGTTTGTGTTTTTCTGTTTTCCGATCTACATAGGATGACAGGACAACTGGATGTGTTGGGAGGGTTTGGAGGTGGAGGTACTTCAACCCCCTCTAAGATAGTGCTCACACTGGATGACCTGGTCTTTATCAACACACAACTAAGCAAGAGGGTTAGTAATACCATACCATACCATACCATACCATACCATACCATACCATACCATACCATACCATACCTTTAGATATCTCTCCTATTGGTCTATCCTGCTTTTGTAGTCATTTCCTCTTCACTCTGACCATGTTGAACTCTCTCATGTGTGCAAAAAGATCACTTTTATATCTACTTTGTACTTTGTTATTGTATTTACTTGTCAATATTCTTACCTTGTGTGTATGTGTGTATGTCTGTGTCATGTTCTGTTACATAAGCAGCTTACTCTACCTAGCAACAAATGTACATATCTTTGCATCTATGTACATATATATGCACATATGTCTTGGCATACAAATGATAAATAAAATTGACTTGGCTATCAGTCAGAAGGTATGGGTGTGTGATGAACTGCTTTCAATCTGTCTCTAGAAGCTAAATGAAGACAGTATGATGAAGAGTCAGTTAGATGATAAAACCTCTCAGCAATCAGTCTCAGGACGGAGCTACTTCAGGTCCACCATCGAAATCTCCAATGTGGCTGTGTTTGAGGTGTGTGAACATGGGGAATTGTACTTGCAGGACAATGTATGCATAGAAAACATACAAGGTGTTTTATTTAGTTATTTATTTAAAGTAATGTGTGGGTAGTTTATGGCGTTTTTTTTTTTCTTTTAGTGAGGACAGTATACTGACAAAAGTCTGTGTGCTGTTTAAAATGTGTGTTGGCAGGGTGACTGGGTATGGTTGAAGAAATGCCATAACGGAGGAACAGTCACAGAGATCAGTGAGCACACACAGTCTATCTTCATTGAGGTAAGACATAAAGAATGAGAAAGCAAAATTAAAGGAATGAAACAACGTTGAGACACAAAGCGAAAGGAAGGCAGAACGGATGGCTTAAACATGTGGGGAGAGAATGATGACATACAGTGAGAGTAGAAGGCTTACACATCTCTCTCTCTTTTTGCATCTGCAGCTGAGGGATATGCGTCAGGAAAATCTAAACCTGTTCCTGGGCCTGTTTCTGGACTCGGGGATATTCGGCATCGTGACTGAACACTGCACAAGGGGCAGCCTGGAGGACCTACTTAACAATGAAGAAATGAGACTTGACTGGATGTTCAAAACCTCCCTGCTTATGGACTTGATCAGGGTAAGACAAGCAGAGAGAGAGAGAGACAGAGAGAGAGACAGAGAGAGAGAGAGAGAGAGAGATTGCAATGTGCAAAGTGAGACTTTGTGCCTTGTGTTCATATTCTGAGCTCATCTGCTTGCCTGAATATTCTGTGCATCATCTTATACTGAATACTGGTCTTAATATATTAAGCCATGATAAGAGTTTTCTTTAAAATGTTTTTCCATGGGGAGAAAACAATTAATGTAAAAAATATCGTTTTTCCACTTGGATAACGGCACCGGTCTGAGCAGTAGATAGTGTTTATGGCAATAAAAATGTGTGAGAAAATTGGTTTTCGCTGGATGTTGTTTTAGTACGTTAAGCCACGTTAAGCGTTTTTCACGTTAAACATTTTAAAACCTCCCCGTTCGCTCAGTAGTGATGTGTCTCCAGCTCTTTGAGTCGACTGTTTTAGAGGAAAGATTCATATGCATGAGCCGTTTTCCCCCTTATTTTTTCTTTTCTTTTCATTTGTTGTTGATGTTCCATTAGTTCCATTAGTCTTGCAGTGTAGTTTCATCTAAATGGCATTCCCACAGTGGCAGTGTCCTCATTGCGGAAAATGCATAGTGAATTTACTGTGAAGATTAGGAGTCAAATTCGTCAGTCAGAGACATCGGTAACTCTTGGCTGTTCCACACAGTAGACCAACAAAATAACTTCTCTTGTTCTCAGTTTTAACACCAATCTCTGTTTTTCTTCTGTCTTGTTTATTATCCCTCGCTGTCTTTCAGGGAATGAAGTATCTGCATAATCGAGACATCATTCACGGGCGCCTGAAGTCTCGAAACTGTGTGGTGGATGGCCGGTTTGTTCTAAAGGTGACAGATTATGGTTTGAACAAAATCATGAGCTCCCTAAACATCTCCCCAGATGACAGCAAGCCAGAGGGTAAGAGTTGGATGTGTGGATACATAGCCAAAAAATGTTGGCCCCAGACCATGTGCACATTTTGAAATGGAAAAAAAACCCCTCACTAATCTTGACTAAACTCATATAAACGTCACAAGTTTGCAAATTCTTATTAAGAAGTCGGTCATTCCTTTAGATAGGATGGACTACACATGCAGACTGACTTTGCAGAACATGACTGTGCGTATGTATTCCCAAGTCTGGTGGAGCACTTCTTCATCTGTATTTGCAGATCAGTTATGGACAGCCCCAGAACTCTTGAGGAGCAGGAAACTTTTGAATAAGGGCACACACAAGGGCGATGTCTACAGCTTTGCCATCATCATGCAAGAGGTCATATCTCGCTCGGCTCCCTTCTGCATGCTGGACATGCCTGCAAAAGGTCTCACACACTTATACATTTGTGTAGCATTTTTAGACACAGTCAGAAATGACTTCCACAGTGCTTGAATGCATATGTGAACACACGCATTCCGTATGTATGAGTCACTAGAAGATGCTTTTTGTAAATACTATTAAAATGCGAGTGGTGTGTGCAGAGATCATAGATAAGGTACGCAGTCCTCCTCCTCTCTGCCGACCCTCTATATCGATGGATGAGGCTCCACTGGAGGTCATTCAGATCATGAAGCAGGCTTGGAGCGAAGATCCAGAGCTGAGACCCTCGTTCAAGGAGATCTTCAAACAGGTACAGATACATACAAACATGAGAAGAGATCGATTGTATAATTCTAATTTAGTAATTATAATCACACCAACCCAACAATTTATATTCCTTACATATATGACACAAATACGCATGTACGTGCACACAAGCAAATAAGGTAATTCTATATTTGTCTCATGAACCTATGTGCATTTTTGTGCTGCTGCAGTTTAAGAGTATCAGTAAAGGAAAAAAGACCAACATCATCGACTCCATGCTGCGCATGCTGGAGCAATACTCCACCAATCTGGAGGACTTGATCCGCGAGAGAACAGAGGAGCTGGAGGTGGAGAGGCAGAAAACGGACGCCCTTGTGGCCCAGATGCTGCCCAAGTCAGTGTCTCATACATACAGACATACAAAAGCACATACACTGGAGCCAGTCACTATAAATTCATTTTATTTCTCTGTCACTGCAACCAGGTCCGTTGCTCTGGCTCTGAAGAAAGGGAAACCAGTGAAACCAGAGCATTTTGCAGAGGCAACGCTGTACTTCAGTGACATTGTCGGGTTTACCACCATCTCAGCCCTGAGCGAGCCCATCGAGGTGGTGGACCTCCTAAATGACCTCTACACACTGTTTGACTCTATCATTGGCATGCACGATGTCTACAAGGTATTGCTACATTATAACAAAGACCTGTTTTTTTTTTAACATTATAACTTAATTCATTAAATAAACTTTGTCATTTCCATGGGGGGGTTGAGGATTTTTATAAAATGCAAATATTAAGGTCATCCTAAAATTGCTAAAATATTTTTTTTATGATTTAATCCTTTCAGCATTATTAATTTAACTATGTAGGCATTTTAGAATGTGAAAACAATGGATTTATAACATTTACTAAGAAATAGGAGCAGTCGAAAATGTCATTGGATTGACCGTTAGAGAGGGAAACGTTATTGCATAATATAAATCTATGATCACCAATCCCTCAGACGTCACTGTCTTAAAAACCATCAGGAGTCTGTAATGGATATCCTGATATGGGCAAGAGAATACTTTGGTAAACTTTTGTTATACGACACCATTCGCCGCTGCATCCACACATGCAAGTTAAGGCTTTATTATGCAAAGCATAAGCCATACATCAACACTGTCCAGAAGCGCTGTGACTTCTCTGGGCTCGGTGTCATCTGAGATGGACAGTAACACAGTGGAATCGTGTTTTGTGGACCGACGAGTCAACGTTTCAAATAGTTTTTGGACAAAACAGTTCACCGGGCCAAAGAGGAAAAGGACCATCCAAGCTTTTATCAGCCTCAGGTCCCAAGCCAGCGTGTGTCATGGTATGGGGGTGTATCAGTGCCCATGGTATGGGTAACTTGCACATCTGTAATGGTAGCATTAATACAGGAAGATATGTACACATTTTGGAGCAACATACCCTGCCATCATGAGCAGGACAACGCCAAACCACATTCTGCCCAGATTACAAGCGCATGACTGTGTATGCAGAGAGTGCAGGTGCGAGCATGGCCTGCTGCAGTCCTGATCTGTCTCCCATTGAGAATGTGTGGTGCATTATGAAGCGCAAAATAAGGCAACGAAGGCCCTGTAGAGTTGTGCAGCTAAAGAAATGCATAATGGATGAATGGGGGAAATTCCGCTCACTAAACTTAACCAACTGGTGTCTTCACTCTGTGTCCAAACGCTTCATAAGTGTTATTAGAAGAAAGGGTGATGTTACACAGTGGTAAACAGTCGACTGTCCCAACTTTTTTGGAGTGCATTGCAGTCATCAGATTTGAAATTAGCGTATATTTTAAAAAAATCAATTACATTCACAAAGTAAAACATCACATAATGTGTTAATAATGTGTCTTCAATACAGTACAGGGTGAAATGAATTTTCAAATGATTCTTTTTTTTGTTTGTTTTGCATTTTCCATACTGTCCCAACTTTTCAGAATTGGGATAGTAAGAGCCAATCATGTTCTAGGCCATGTAACACAGGAAGAGGCGGTGGTGTTTTGAATCAGATGTGTTTACAGTTTGTGTATTCACTGAGTCTGCATTGTTTTGTTAAAGTTTAAAGTCTTTTTTGTTGGCTTGTGACATTTTTTTTGTGGAACCACCACATGAGGCAAATACGATTTATTTAATATTTTTAATATAGAAT
The DNA here is from genome assembly GCA_012411365.1 of Ameiurus melas. Classification (NCBI taxonomy): domain Eukaryota; kingdom Metazoa; phylum Chordata; class Actinopteri; order Siluriformes; family Ictaluridae; genus Ameiurus; species Ameiurus melas. Next base: position 17,304,008 of record CM022775.1, read on the forward strand.
ATTTATATCTACATAAAAGTCAGGTTTTGGGGGACACTTTATAAACTTGCCCCAGGGTCCAAAAGTGGTGCTTTCTGTGAATAGTTCGATGTTGGAACTATCTAGCAGAAAATATAGATGTGCCTGATTGACTTTGGCTGAGTATGTTTAAGAGTAGTGCCATGTTCTTCATAATTTTTACTACTTTTTTTCGACTGACAGGTCGAGACGATCGGTGATGCGTACATGGTGGCGTCAGGAGTTCCCACCCGCAACGGCAACCGGCACGCAGCTGAGATGGCCAACATGTCTCTGGACATCCTGTCCTGCATTGGCACGTTCAAAATGATACACATGCCCAGCGTCAAAGTCAAAATCCGCATCGGACTCCACTCTGGTTAGCCACTATTTTGCTTTCATAGACAACCCGAGAGACATAAAAGTTCTGCAACTTCATACTCTCTAACAGGCTCTCTAATGAGTTATCGATTGTAAATAATATCTCAGGTTTCAGTTATCAATCAGAAGTCTTCTCTCTGTCTATAATTTCCATTTGCTGCATAACTGCCAGGTAATAGTCACTGAAATATTCCAAATGTGAATGATCGAGTAACCCTGTAAAGTCTTACTCTTCTTTTATTTTTTAACTATTCATTCTATAGCATGTATTTAGCAGCAACTAGGAATTATTCAGTAACTATGGTTGGTAAAAACCAATCACAAAAAAGGGATGTAATTACACGAGTAAGGAATGTAGGTATGGACCTACCAAGGGCTCCTGGGAGCCATTTAAGGGGTAAATACTAGGATTGATATCAATTCATTCAAGCCATTTTATGAATTAGGTGTATCAATTTTAGGATATAGGACGTAACAACTTTTGACTGGCAGTGTATCCTATCATTAAGCATTTACAAAACCCAGAAACATTTTTTTCCCCCTTTTTCGTCCTTTGATTGATAGGCATGTGGAGTGAGACGCCATTTCTAGGCGATATCCAATTAGCTTCCTCATCCAATTAGGCATCAGGTCCCCATTCCTGAGTCCATTACTGCAATGCATTTAACGCAAAGTAGCCTGAACTGCATGCTGGATCACTTCACCCTGGCTGTGTCATACTGTCCTTTTGCATGCAGCTTACATTTATCTGTATGTAAATTCAAATTGCGTAAGGTTTCTTGCATGCAATCTTGTTAATAAAAGCCCCCCCAGTGATTGTTATATTGCAGATTGCAGCGATTTTCTTCATTTGTGTGCATTGGTATGTGTGATTTAGGCCCAGTAGTAGCTGGAGTGGTGGGGCTGACGATGCCCAGATATTGTCTGTTCGGAGACACGGTCAATACAGCGTCTCGAATGGAATCAACAGGGTTGCGTGAGTACTCCAAGCCATCCCACTTTTTCGAAAACTGCAATGGGAATTTATTTAACCAAGGACCAACTGTTAGCACTTTCATGTCTGTAAAAGTATACAGATGGGTGTGCCTGTGTGTGTGTGTGTGTGTGTGTGTGTGTGTGTGTGTGTGTGTGTGTGTGTGTGTGTTGTGACAGGCTTAAAGAGCTTAAGCTGTAGAGCACATTGTAAGCTTTTAAGGCTATCAGCCGAATAAAAAAAAAAAAAAAAAATTTTTTTTTTTAATATAACATTCCTACCCACACACACACACACACACACACACACAAAAAAAAAAAAAAAAATTTTATATTAAAAAAAAAATAAAAAAATACAATAAAAAAAAAAAACACACACACACACCCATCTGTATAGACATTTCTCAGAATGATGAATAAACAAAAAATAATAAATCAGGCAATTGGTTATTATGCATGATAGAGGACAGGCAAGTGGTAAACACGATAGAGGTGAAAGCCATCTAGACAAAACAGGCAGTGCGAATGGTTTAGAAATGCCCCAAGAAACATGCTGGTGCAAGACTTTGCAAGAAACGCCTGAATGTCTGGGTTATTTAAGAAATGTGTGTGATTGCAAAGAGATGTCATGTGATGTAGGGACTGGCTGAAGAATTGTCACTTCCTCATTTGCATCTTAACAAGTAAAGTGTGCAGGAAAGGAAGAAAGGACAGCAGGAACGAGCGGTCCTTGTTTACTGATGCTGAAGACCATGTTAAGCCACTGCTGACTTCTAGTGGACATGTTTTTCTTGAATGAAAATATAATCTGAGGCCTTTTGTCAATCTTGTTGCACATGATACCGGCAGCTTACAGAATACATGTCAACAAGAGCACAGTTGACATCCTCAGAGAGCTCAAGCTTGGATACCAGATAAAGTCGAGGGGCAAGACGGAACTTAAGGTAAAACCTAAACACACACACACACACACACAGACACACACACACACACACACACACACACACACACACACTCACACGCACGCATGCAGCATATCCTGTATCTCCAAGTTCACTTATCTACTTTCTTACATATGAACATGTAAAAGAACATAATTTTTGCATACAAATAATATAACTCCTTTTATACCACAGTTCTGTTGAATTCTCTAATCTGATTGGTCAATATTTATCTATACCAGCTACCAGTTATTTACCATAAACACACACACACACATACACACACACACACACACACACACACACACACACACACACCAAGCATTTATTTATATAATAAAGTTTTCTGTAACATTTTTGGAAGGAGTCTCCAGTGTCAGCTTTTGCATTTTCCAGTTTCCAAATAACATGAAAAGCTGGGTTTTTTTTGGTCTTAATTTAAGAGATAATGGAGAGAATAAAAGAGAAAAAAAGGACGCTATAACGCACGTTTATACCTGCTATAACGTAAGAGATAACGGGTAATTATCTCACAGATGTTCCACAACATTAAATGTAACTTAAACAGATAAAAAAAAGTATGATGTGTTGTTCGTTAGTAATTTAGATTGTTGTGGTATAAGAGGAATAAAATACTTTTGGATGACTTGCTGTTTTGGACCCCACTTCACATGGAACTGCATTACCCTGTCGTTATGTGCGCCCTGCTGTGTTCCTTACATGGCACCTAATATATCACATTATCAGGGTAAAGGAGTCGAGGAGACATTTTGGTTAGTCGGGAGGGACGGATTCACCAAACCCCTGCCCATTCCACCGGATCTTACCCCTGGGTGAGAGTCACGTGTGCACAAACGATCTCTATCAATAACATGTACAATGCCTTTAGAAATCCTAGTTCCTGTTACAGTAACATATAATGTTATGTCACACAGAGCGAGTAACCATGGCATCAGCTTGGAGGAGATTCCAGTAGACAGAAGGCAGCGCTTCCTGGACCGGCAAAAGATGATGGGTTAAAGAAGAAAGTTTAGGTATATGCAAGTAAATTCAATGGTAATAATAATAATAATAATAATAATAATAATAATAATAATAATAATAATAATAATAATAATAATAATTGCAGTATTGTAAATAAGAGATAGAGGGTAAGTAAGAGATCACATGATAAAAATCACCTGTTTATGTTTTATACATAATTTTTAAAAGTTTTATCATATTTTGAATTCTATGTGTGAATAATGAAATATTCTTATATAATATAGCATTTATTTTTACCTGTGTAAATCAGTGCTCTAATTCTGAACATGACCACAGCATCGATCAAGAACAAACAAACAAAAAAAGATTTCATGTGAAAATCTTAAATCATTTAGAAGTAGACACGGCGTAGAGTTACTTCTCACAAGTATTCATTGAACTGCTGTTCTGCAGCGCCCCCTGTCGGATTAAAGAAGGCTCACACAGGAGCTACCGCTGCATTGCAGTACTTTTCTGATTCTCATTTGAGTTCTAGAGACTCAAAATATTGTGCCAGAAGTTAGAAATAAAACTGTATGAGACACAAGCATTAACTTCCTGAATTCCTGAAAATACACTGATAGATACTGTGATGCTCTCACTGAAAAACTTACTGAGATGCTCTCACTGAAAATGAATTGAATTGAAAATAAACATGTGTTTTATTACAGTATAAATTACAGGAATTATTGGAATTCATTCTTTTTTAGTTTAAAAAAACCCAAACATTTTTCTGTGGAGAAAATGCAGTGTACAAAATTGCCATCAATAATGTAACCCCAAAAACGACATTTGGGGGCAGATGAATGCACATGAATGTTTATCTGCACACTAAAATCTGATGTCTTGTTCCTTTGTTGCCATGCAGGCAGGGATGCTGATCTTCCTACACCAGCTGCGACCCGACCACTGGCATTCAGCAACAGATTCAGGCATAATTCAGCATGAGGTTTGGTGAAAGACGGTGGCCTGGGGATTATTTACTCATTTCCTTACTACTCTCTGATTCTCCAAAAATACACAGCCAGAGCTGGAATTTTTTCAAGGATGTCAAACCGCCTCTGCCTCTCAATATGACCCACTGCCATCCTGCTACATATTAAACCAGAACATCACCAATACACTAACGAACGCCTGTTCAATTGCTTATATATAAAAACCCAGTGAAGCGTTGTAGTCATTGTTTAAATCCAATTTCTATTCAGATTAAAGATACATGAAGACAAAGGAAGCCTGAAAGACGTGTGGATCTTTTTACATTCTGTTTTGTAAAAAAAAAAAGAAAAGAAAAAAAAGGAACAAAGGAGAAAAATGTATAAAACAAATGCTTATTTGTAAAGCATCTGCTTGATCATATATAATTCATAAAGGATTTAGTGCAAATAATACATTCATTCATTCATTCATTCATTCATTTTCTGTAACTGCTTTATCCTCAGAAAAATATAGGCTTTTTAAACAGATTATTTACATTATTTGCATAGAATCTTACAAGTTAGAGTAGTATAAATGCATTAAGATAAAGCAAAAAGGAACTTTATTTAATTTTTCTGGATTTCTACACGGTACACTTTGTTCATTTTGAAGAGAAATTCCTGTAAGTCCTGTGTAACGACACAGATCCAGAGTTATGATTGGTCAAGATCGCACATTCGGATAGCAAATTTTCTCAGACAGCCAAGAGAACAGGAAAGAATTTCTCTCAACTCCTTCAGACGCTTTACGTTTATGGTTTGCTGTGCAAAATCACTACAGAGAGCTTTTCTACTTCATTCTTTGCCCGAAATGAAGACGATCAAGTTGTTCAGTATCTCACACACTTACTTGCTGTTTTATCATCCAACAATGTGAACATGAATTGTGACGTGTAAACCCATTTCCTTATCATGACGAAGGCTGAATGTACTGTACATCCCCTCTGTAATGAGGCACGACATGCATGCTGATATATGGAGATGGGGAAAGTTTTACGAAGAGTTCTTGGACCATGTTATCACTTCAGCTACAGTGCTACTGGACTCCAGCATCACGTGCCACGTCTGGACTTTACTGTTGCTTCAGGTTCTGAAGAAGGCCATGTTTTCTACTAAAGAGTTGTGTTACTGTAGAATGTAGGTACTATCAGACTGTAAATGTAAAATAAATAAATAAATAAAAATGGTTGTGTAAATAAAATTGGTTTTAGCAGGGAAAAAGGTTTTCTTCTTATTATAAGTTTTAAAAATCCATCTTAATCAGCATAAGGGCTGTCAGAAATACCCCCCCCCCCCAACACACACACCCCATTATTACTATTATAAGGGTATGTAATATTTATTGTATTATAATCAAGGTTGTATTGCATTGTAATGATGGTGGGTGTGACGGGGTGGGGGGAGAAAGTATTTTTTCTTGGCCCTATATATATATATATATATATATATATATATATATATATATATATATATATATATATATATATATAAAGGTCTGTAACATTATACCTATAATTAATAACAATTGTTTCTTTTACTTATTGTAGTGCAGTCACAGGAGAAAAACTACACTTCCCATAATCCCACTCAACAAGCCTCCCAGTAGCATCCATGACGTCTTTTAGCGATATTTATTGAGGTTATACGAGTTTACTTGGATAGCTAATACAAAGATTACTGCTTTTAATAAGCTAATCACATTCCAGTGTGATATGGAGGTATCTGGCATCAGGTTGGTCCAGACGACCATAAAGAACAAGGTTACAAGTATATATATAAATATATATAATTTTTTTTAAACATTCTTTATAATTACCCCCCCCAAAAAAAAAAAAAAAAAAAAAAAAACAAGAGAAAGCTATAAACTATTTGCACCCATTCATCCATCCCACTAGGACTGCATTTCCGACACCCGCGATGACGTTTCCACATCGGCACGCGGTCATTTGTCTAGAACTAGGACACGAAAGCCACGCCCATTAACCGAAATGAGCCCTCTCATTGGACAAAGCCAGATTCTATGGGTGTAGGGTGAAAACGGGACTGAACTATGATTGGGCTGTATCAGAATGCAAAATCGCGTCCAAACACATGAAGCAACTGATCTGTGAGAAAAGACAGTCTGGTGTTAGAGACTGGATAAACAATTATTGGTTTTCTTTAAGGGGAAAAAAAACATCCCCACAAACAAACAACATAATTACTTGATTGTTCTTAACATGAGTAAAGGAACGAGATGGTGTTCGGCATACACCAGCACCAGATGTTGATGTGACTTTTTTTCATTTTCTTTCTTCTTCTTCTTCTTCTTCTTCTTCTTCTTCTTCTTCTTCTTCTTCCTTTTTTTTTTTAAATTTAAGAAGACAATGCAAAACATAACCGAGGACTCCCTCATCAAGCCCTCCACGCGTTTATCCGGATCAGGATAAGAGAAGGTAAAAACTTCGGAAACTTTTTCATCAGAAAAAAAAAAATAAAAAAGGTCATGCAGAACTTATATCAAAACAAAAGTAAGCTTCTTCTTCTTCTTGTTCTTCTGCTACTTCTTCTAAATATTTATTAGTAGCCTATTAATAGGCTGTTGACAGAGTTGTCGCCTAAATAATAACAAACTCACATAAACTTTGCCTGCTGTTCTAAACATGTCATTAAGTCAGTGCGTTGGAGGGCGCTATTGCAAACGTCACGGTGCCTGTTTTTGAGGTCATTTCCTATTCAAGGTTTTATGATACTGATTAAAATGATAAACATTTGAGAGCGCGCGCGCAAAGCGGTTGCCAGATTGGGTTAAGTTCCTACTTAACAGTTTGGAGAGTTCAACATCGTTGTATTAATTGTTCTACTCTGTAACGATTCGCGTTTAGGCTTTAAAGAGGGATTTGTAATAATGTGGAAACCCTGTAAAATAATGTGTGTGTGTTTGGGGGGTTGCTTGGTTACTGGGTTACTGGTAGAGGGCGGGGTCAGCCCGAATATAAACGCATGGAGGGGAAATAAAAGAAGACAACAAACCCTCGAAATGTAGGCCAGCGTGCGTGACCCACTTCCACACACACACACACACACACACACACACACACACACACACACACACACACACACACACACACACACACAGAATCCTTAAATATTGCACTATAGTAACTATACATTAGTGCTACATATTCAGTTGTAACACATAGTTGCTGTACATTCTTCAAACATTTCTAAACTGTTGAACCCAGGGATATGGTGACATTCTTTTCATATTCTCCGGACCTATTCGTGGATAGAAAGTTCCTTCCTAAAAACTTGCGAACAAATATAAAGCACCGGCTAACAACGTGTCTGTTGGTGAAACCAGTGAATTTAACCCATAGTCCTATTTCCACAACTGTATGAGAAATATAATGTAAAGCGTTTATTCGTTCATCTCTTCGGTAACCGTATTATCCTGGTTGGGGTCGTGGTGGAGTCGGAGCAGTCCATCCATCACAGGACACCATGCACATACATCTAGGCCCTAGGGGCAGTTTAGCATAGCCAATCCACCTAACAGCGTTTTTATTTTGTTTGTTTGTGTGTGAGGAATCCATCACGAACACAGGGAGAACATGCGGAAAAAGTCAGTAACTCCAGCTCAGGATCGAACCAGAGACTCTGGAGTTGTGAGGCAGTGATGCTTCCCAGTGAACCACCATGCTTCCTGTAGAATGTTTATTTGTTTATATACATTTCTGAACGTAGGCCTACTTTCTTGGGTGTTTTCGCAGAAAGAAAGGAACCTGGACTTTTACAAAATGTCATTTGAATAAGCAGAACAAGGTCCACCATATGGAAAAATGACTTCTTGCCCTTGTGTTACAGCTCTGTGCAGACTACACTAACAGGCCTGTATTGAAATAGTATGTGGCTCTACTGACATTCTATTTAGCACAGCAGCATGTCGTCTGGATGGCAGCCCAAGTGTGATCGAGGAGATCCCTCCTCTCACCTTGGCATGACTCCAGTTCTTGTGTATTTTTCTTTCAGAGTGCCAGGGTAATTTCCAGAGAGGGTTTGTATGTGGAAGAAGCAAAACACAGGAGCACGACCTTAATTTAACATGTTGCAACAAACCATGGTTTGTGATGTTATGGCAGACTATTTCCTCCAGCAAACCACAGCCTTCACAATATGTTAGTGAAAGATGTTAGGTGACCTGTTTTTTTTGTTTGGTTTTTTTGCCCCAAACCCTTGAACAGCATCTACAGACCCACTACAATCAGCCCACATAAAATCCCAGGCTCAGATAAACCCACGAACTAGAATTAACTGCTACATTCAATACTGCCTTGGATTAATGACATGTCCTATTTAATTTGATGGAAATAACATTCATTTGACAAACATGTCATTACATTACTGATTAAAATAAATGGAGTGCTAGGATTAAAAAATAGATTCATGTAAACTGCAACAGTTTACTGTGTCCACAGAAGAAGGTCACCAGCGTCAGGTCGCTCCAGGTCTTTTGTGGAGGAGTATCAGGTGTTTTTGGCTCGACTTCCCTTGCCAGAGTGCTGACAACAGGAGATCGTGGTGAGTATATGAGACAGATATTTTGTTTTGGGCCCCCTGGCGAAGGCGATCACTCTGAGGCTGACCTACTTTTCTTCTTCAGTTCATACCTGCAGAGCTATTTATACTCATGACACACATACTCACTCTCTCTCTCTCTCTCTCTCTCTCTCTCTCACTTTCTAAACCAGTAAATACACTAAATACACTCTGAAGTTTTAGGCAATGTGCCACCATTGCCATTCAATACTCCTCCTCACCCACATCTACTCAAACCAGATCCCACAAGTTTTTCATGCCACTTTCCTTTACTCAGATTGAGTTATTCTTTGGCTTGCCCTCAGTGCTTTGGCGCCTGCATATTGTGTGCAGACTGATTCACACAGTTTTGTCGAATAAATGCCTTTTGTATCCAAGCTGTCTGGGCTTAAATGGAGCATGGAGTCGGATCGTTGTAAGTGATAGTGTAGGCTTGACATGCTGCAATAAATCTACGCTAACAGTGACAGAGTCTCACAGTAGTGTGCGGGCTCACATTTCAAACTGTTACTTGGAGGAGACACCGTGGCGTTTTAGACAAAGGAATGGCACTCTGTGAAAGACTTCGACTGGAATTTTTACATAATATAGAATCGCTGAGCGACACAGTGGTGCAGGGGTAGTGTTGCGACTTCAGAGGTGCAGGTTCTCCGGTTTGATCCTGAGCATCTCTGCGTGGGGTTTCCTCCCAGTAGGAGGACTGGCTGCACTAAAATTGTGCCAAAGGATGAACGTCTGTGTGAATGGTGCCCTTTGATAGACTAGCATCCCATCCAATGTATATTTTCACGAAGTGTTCCCATAGGCTCCTAAATCACCATGACCCCGCCCATTTATAAAGTGGTTACTGAAGATGAATAAATGGAGGGAAACCATAGTGTAACCATAGAGCACTAGATGCATTTTATTAATATATTTCATATTATCACAAGCTAAAGAATTCACCCCATCAACTCAACCTAGCTATTACTGAGATGTACCCTACAAGGTTCTGCTAAGCAGTTCTCATCCATTGTACTTATTTCCTTTTGCTACTGACAGGAGACTGAAGTGTCATCCTGCGGTTCCACACATGGACAACCGGAGGTATCTCCCTCAGTCAGGGGGTGACGAGTCCAAACTCTCCACCTCGGGCATCCAACCAGAGCTTAACTGCGAGGTCAGACAGGTCAGAAGAGAACCAGGTGACTCAGTTATCACTACGAGAGTCAGGATGGAAGAGCATTCAGATGTTCCCTGCAAGGTGCCTCGCTTCCAGTATGTTGACTTCCCCTCGCTACACCAATGCATCAAGCAGCTATCTGTGCCACCACTGGAGGGCTGGATTGCCTCATGCCCACTTGGAAAGGTGCCATCACAACGTCCCAGCAGCCCAAAGGAGAAGGTGCCCAAGTTTAAATATGTGGACTACCCATCACTCTACCACTGCATCCAGCAGCTTTCTGTGCCTCCATTGGAGATCTGGAGCTCAAAGCTTACAAAGCCCAGCACAGGTGGGTTACAGACAGACACGGTTGGGTTGCAGTGCCCCTCTCAGGTGCCTGGAGATAGAAGGAAAAATGAAGACATGCAAGAAATTAGAGCAGAACAGCAAAGCAAGAAAAAGAGGGGGAGTGGGAGCACAGTCCATGTCCCAATTCCAGGGCCGGCAGTCCTGCAGCACATGAAAGGTTCACAGCCATGCTCTGTCTCGGAGAAGGAAGAGAATTCCCAAGGAGATTCCAACATGCACCAAAAGCGTTCTGGTTTTGGCTCAGATTGTGTTTCTAGATCTGAGTCAGGTTCTAGACCAGAACTGGACAGAGCAGCAGAAGATAATGAGAAAAGTCTCAGGCCATCCGTTATCAGCCTGGTACGTTCAGAAAGACAGAGACACAGAGTGGAACCAGAGGAGCGAGAGAGGTGGAAATCTCCAGCTCCCATAACACAAGTGGAGCAGCCAATAGATCTCGAGTTGGTCTGTCCCCTCGACCAGCAGATAGTTCTAGGTCCAGTGCAGCACCAAACTCACCAATGGAGACACAAAGACAAGGTCAGCATGATTGCTAAACAAGAGCTTTAACTCCAACAAACTACACACAATAATATTTTAATAGTAAAGAAATAATTCAACTAATGTTATTCTGTCTCATTTAACAGGGACCACATTGATGGCCTGATTTCAAGGTTGGCCACTTTCAGACTCTTCAAAGATATCATCGGTTATCTGTTGTGGCACTTTGGGCTTGTCATCTTGTTCAGCTTCTACAGGATGCTTGTATTTGGCAAGGACCTCTCAGCGAAGATCAGGCACAATCTGGTGGTTATTGACTGAGTGAGATAAAAAATGAACAGAAACACATCCTTTAGAATTTTGCCTTCCAAAATGCAAAGATAAAAATGAAAGGTTTTACAAACCAAACCGGGCTGTCCATGAGAGGATATTCAGACCAGCACATACATACCCATATGCATTATTGGTAATACCATCAGTCTAGTGGTACTAATTAAAAGCTACTGGAATTTTTAATATAATTATACATCTGTAAGTTTTGAAAAGAGTGATTTAATGCCCAGGTGCTTTGAACTAAAAACTTCCAAACCTTAAGTGCTGAACATTTTCACAGACATGTTACTGTCCTAAATGAGTACAGACCAACTGATACAACACTGTTAGCCTGTGAGGAGAACATATCTGTTGTGACCAGCTTTAAGATCTGACACAGGCACCAGAATTTTCTGTTATTAGGATTTTGGAGAGAAACTTTACAGACTAGCGAACTTGAAGCTCTGAATCAGTTTCCTCAAGAAAAGCTGGGGACACAAAGATCATGATAAAAATCTGTATTTTATCCCCTCAACAACAGAGTCCTGCCATCAAGTGCAGGGTTGAAGTATGGCGGTGATGACAGAATAAAAATTCAGGCGTAGGAAACTTGAGAAGTGGGTCAAGAACTGAGTGCGAGCAACACTTTGGGCTTTCTCTCCGAAAAAGTAAAGTTGATCCTGTCTTTTGGAAACCAGACACAGAGCAGGATACGAATGCATTTCTAAAGACACTGGGGGTTGACAATTTAGTTCTGGGTGCCTAAAAAAATGGCTGTTGCTTATGCTGCAAAAATGTTTTTTTGATAATTTAATAACTGTTTTTTTTTTTTTTTTTTTTATTAATCTTTGTATTTCTGAAGTGTTTTTAATGGAATTTCATGTACGAGTGCTAAAATGTAGAGTTAACGTAATACATATAAACTGGTTTTCAAAAGATTTACTTGTTTTGTGTGCATTAAATATTTTTAACAGGATAAGTACTATGGGCAGCCCTATTTTGTGTCTACGCTCATTGGACAATTTATGACAAACTTACAATATAGGTGTGTATACACTTACTAAATGTACTTACTAAGTGACACAGACCTACAATTTCTGCGACAGCAACAAAGTGACAGCACATCAAGCGGCATTTGAACAGAGATTTCAAATTAGGTATGATGTAGTAAAGAGACAAATCCAACGTCCAAATGACCGCCGCAAATGATTCGTCAGACAAATCCTATGGCACGTGTGGCCCTAAAAGTTTATTTTCAATTCTCCACTCACAACTTAGTACCTACGTGGAATTGGTTGTCACACCGCTGAAAACTCTCATAGAATTTGTAATAGTTTTAATGGTAGTTTTTGTTGGTTTCAATGGAAACTATAATGGTCCCCGTGAGTCTCTACTGGTAATCTGTTGACTTCTATTGGTGGCACATTATGTCTACCGGATATCATTAAGGACCAATAATGGTAATGATATTGGTTTTATTGGCTTGTAATGCTATTTGTAGAGGAAAACATTAGAATTTCTCTGATGGTTTCTATTGTTTTTTCAGCAGGGAATTTACTGTATGACTTACCAAAACTGGAAGAAAACCCTTTAACCGTAGATTAATCTTTTCCCAGGGGTGTTAGCTGGACTGTTAATAATCGAGGGCTGAGCCCAGATTCTTCTCTATCAGAAATGTACTTCTAAATAGACCATTTCCATGCATATTATTCTCGAATGTGATGGCAAATTGTTCTAAAAATGTGGAAATTGGACAAAAAGTTGGATTTATTATAAAACTTCCCTCAGGTGTTATCACCGTTTGCAGAACGAGCAGACCGATAAAATATAAAACTTTCTGTATCTCTAACACAGGACTAAGCTACTTTGGTGTTGCTAGCCAAGGGGGAGGCTAAAGTAACAAAGTATGGGTTTAGCTGCTACAGTGCCATGTAAAGTACATGAGTTGTCCGTATGCTCTGCACATATCATGTTCGTGTAATGTGGAACTCATAGACATTTACACACCTTTCTTTCCTGCTCAGCATGAGAGGGTATTAGTGTTTCAGTTTCAACCCATTTACTGTTAAAAAAGAACACTGGCATATATCCATATCCAGTGTGAGCTAGCAGAATTGAGACCCATCAGCCAAAAAGACATGAGTATTTCCATGTATTTTCCTCTAAACCCTGTCTGGTTGGTCTTGCCTCTGTTTACTGAAGATAAAATACAACAATCCGTTCATTGACGATACAAAATTACAAACCCTGTCTTCTTTTATTGACGTTCTGTTATGTAGTGACAAACCGCTCCTAGTGGACAATTATTGAGAATGTCCTGGTTGCAGTCTGTAGAACGGGACGGGGCTGCACCTTTGGCATGACTACATGTGTCACTCCGCCCATACTTGGTCTCATTGGTTAGTGGCAATGTAATGACGTCAACGCCTAACCCTAACCCTTAACTCCTATGGGCGGAGCAACACACGTAGCCCCACCAAAAGTTACACCCCTGTCTTATCTTGTCATATATGACCACTGATTAAACAAAAGCTGGGAAGGAAGTATCCAAGATTATTGGTGCATTTGGCACTACCTAATATATTTAGCTTGATTAGCAAATTTGCTCACAAAGTCTGGCATGTAACATGTATATGAAACGTAAATGCTTTTTAAACAAAACTGGTGTGTATAAATCATGTATTGGGATTTAGGTTTATACATTTAGGCTATTACCCTTTCTCAGTGGAACACTGGACAATGCATGCCCACAAGCCTGCTAGTGTGACTGTAGGGTTCGAGTTTAGAAGTGAAGAACATTAATACAAAAGGATCTCAAACTGCCTGAACATACACTAGACTATAATTTGTGTATTAACATTCTTTATAATAGAAACATTCCTTATTAATACTGCATGTCATGGTATTAATTAATAGAATTACTTAACAAGATGTCAACCTGTGTAATGTGTGATCTATGCTTCATTGTTTTCTGATGAGCTAAGGGTTAGTGCATGCATTATTGATTGTCATGAAAGTTTAAGTGAAGTATTGACTGGGTGAAGTTCGGCTTACTGTGAGATCGGGGATACTGGGACAGTACAACTTGGGTGTGTTTATTTTTCATTTCATTTAAGTGAAAGGCGAAACTTGTAAGTATAACAATGAGCCTTTATTAATCACATATACATTACAGCGCAGTGAAATTCTTTTCTTCACATATGCGAAGGGTCAGCCATGATACAGCGCCCCTGGAGCAGAGAGGGTTAAGGGCTTTGCTCAAGGGCCCAACATGCCCTGCTTGAATACGCCCTGCTAGAAATTACATGTAACAAACATGTATCAGACTATACGCCCAAACGTTTGTGGACACCTTGAGCATCACACTTATATCCCATTCCAGATTTAGTCCCGATTTGCTGTTAAAATAACCTTCACTCTTCTACAAAGGCTTACGACTAGACTTCTGAGCATGGCTATGGGGAATTGTTCATTCAGTCACAAGAGCATGATGTCAGGTGATGCGGCCTGGGTGCAGTTCCAGTTCATCCCCAAGGTGTTCAGTGAGGTGCACATGGGCATTGTTATTCTGGAATAGGTTTGGAACAGGTTTGTGAAGTTGTAATGCTACAACCTACAGACATTCTAGATCATTCTGGGCTTGTAAAACGTACAAATTTGTGGCAACAGTTTTGTGGTGGAAGGACGGCTCAGGTATAGGTGTGATCTTCAGGTGTCCACAAAGATTTGGCAATAAAGTATATTTCACCATCCCAGGATTGGGGATTTCAGAAATGTATTGTGTGTTCGGACAAGAACGCTTAATAACCTCCTAAATATCTTAAAACATTGAGCTTGATTGTGGAGCTCATATCGTTTTGTTTTGTTTTTATTTCTAATAAAATGTCCACTGAGTGTATGCCTATTCAGGCACCCTGTTTCCTCCTGGCTCTTTCTGAGGGGAAAAAACCAAAACCAAAAAACATTCTTAGTAGATTGCAAAAGAAACAACTGCTGTTGATACATCTGTATTGAAAAAATGCGGAACATGTCGCATGCTACTGTGTAAAGTTTTGGGACTTTCCTCTTATCTACACCAGGAAATTCGCACAATGGGGAATCTTATGACATTGAGAAAATAAACTCTTCTGCTTTCATTCCCCAATATGCTGCGAACGAGAAGGAGGAAGGCGACCATCAACGCCAGGACGAGAGGAATAAAACGGAAAAGTGAGGAAAAAGACCAAAAGGACACAGGAATGGAAGGAGCAGGTACATGCTTTCTTCAATAGGTCTAGTGGGTGAGGAAGAATAATATGTACACCCATATTTAGGTCTTGCATTGGTCGTGATTATTCACTAGAGGATTTCATACACTTTACAGTAAACAATGAACATTAAGTAAATATTTATGTAGCTTACATTAAGTAAGCAATAGTCACATGATGTCATTTGGGGATTTCATATTGTGTACTTTAGATTTCTCCCAAATTGTAGTAGCTAGCATAGATTAAAATGTACTAAAATTCGACTTAATGTCTTAACACACTCCTAAATTCATAAATAATCGAGTTTTGGCTGACGTTAAGAAACAAAAGTTTCACTTTTACTTTAATGATACTGCGCCACTCAGCGGTGATCAAGTGAAACTGCACGGTCAAATGAAATCATAGTGAGTTTGTTAATAAAGGCTAACAAATGCTCATACTTTTTCTAGCTTCGTCACAAGTTGATGTTCCATCCATGCAAGAAAATCCCACATCACGGCTGGTAATGTCTGGCAACCCCAGATTTATCCTTTAGTTCTGATACAGGCCAAGATTTTTTTTTAAAGTGAATACTTTTAACTCTTATATAAGGTTGACATTTTATGCACAGACACAAGTGGTCAGAAGGACGCAGTCACTATGCCACACCATGCCACTACCAGAGGAGCCAGATTACAGCAGAATGGTAAGCAGGACAAAAATGCTTTCATACTCCCCCAATTTACCAGGACAGACATGCTGATCTCTACCCTTGGCCTGTTGGTACTCAATTTATTTCACTGCATAAGCTTGTGCTTCATTTTACACTTTTTGAAAAATGGATATTCGATGGGTTCTTTGTGTAGTCAAGGCTTTGAGTTTGTAACTCATTCTGATAGTGGAACACTCTATAAGGGCTCGTCCCAGGCTTCCAGATGGGTTTTTAAATTTATATATATCTAGCATAGTATAGTATTGTGTAGTAAGGTAACACATAATTCACATGACAAATTGTATGAATTATCCCAAACTCATGCAGAGGAACTTGGTCACACACTCATAGGGAAATATTCAGAGACTGGTTGGGATTCAAATTTGGATAATTTTCCTAACACACCACATCCTGAAACGTTTATTTCCTCTCATATACCACAGGAATTTGCCAGTAATGGCAATTTCAATTTGGTAAGAATGATCTGTAGTACATTTGAACAACTTAGTTACATGTAATGTTGTGGAATGTCTGTGAAACAGTTTATTTCCTGTTATCACTTATGCTAGAGCAGCTGTAAACATGCACTCTTTTGAGGTTAATAAGACAGAAAAAAGTGCAGATTTGAGAATGCAACCATTGTATAAAATGTTATGTCGCTTAGGAGCGCGATAATCATTCATATTTAATAAATATCATTTGACTCATTATATAAGATGACAGGAAAATGCATCAATTTATTCTATATACAATGAAATTGCAAGGGAAAGTGCTCCAAATGCCCGCTGGTGTGACATAGCGGAGTACTTCTGAGATCTAAGGAAAAGGCAACAAGGACATTGCTCTAATGAAGTTTTGTATCTGCTCTAGTGTCCAAAATGTTCCACCTTGCTGAAGCCTGCAGTGGTTCCAGCTGGACGTACCACTACGCTACTGCACTGCGCACGTTGCTCTACCACACCACTGTGCGAGCGTTGCCTGTACCCTTGCTCTGGCAGCGCCTGTACCAACCAGTCCTGCCAGGTTGTCTCGTTGCTGCTCACTTGTGACAGAGTCACAGATTCCGCTAGCAAAGTGTACGGCTGCCCTCTTTTCCGAGCCTGCCCCAAATGTCACAATGTAATGATGCACCAATCAGGGTGTAAGTATGTGATGTGTGGACAGTGCACTAATATATACTGTTTTATCTGCCTAAGGATCAAACAAGTGTGTGTAAAGGGCGAAAACCTGTACTTTTCCCTGACCTGCTCCGCACCCAGAGCGGCACGGCAGAGATTTCAGACCTGACGAGCTGGACACAAAAGATCTCACAAAACTGTATATAAAAATATATATTATAAAGGGAAAAAGCTAAACATGGTGACAGATCAGAATATTTGAGATTGTATTCACGTTGTATTTTCCACAATTATTCAAAACAAACTATTTTTCTACGCTCAGCTCTTAGCCATTATTCTGCAGGAAGCTTTGTACATTCTGACTCAAAACTTACCTGCTTTAAAGATTCTGATTCATTCTTTCTCTTCTCATACAGAATGTCTGAATAATTAAATGTTTGCACATTAACGTCACTAAATAACGTTGAAGGTGAATTGGAAACTCTTTAGGAGTCAGCATGAAATATCCAATAAATAAATCCCACTACAGGACAGTCAGTCTGGGACTCTTTCTAATTCCAGTGTGGTGATAGCTAGGATATCTGGAATACGACGTATTCGCATTGGACACGGGAACATTTCAAGTCAACATCTTGTCAGGCACTTAAACCAGCTTTAAAAAGGTGAACAGTAAAATGTCTAATATCTGCCTGCTCCTCCTAGTCACCTATCAAACCACAAAAGAATAACCGCAAGCGCTGGAGACATGTCAAATTCCTGATATATCCAGATTTTCAGAAAACATGCATCTGTATCTACAGAAAACAGGCCAGTTTCATGAGTGTGATAAGAATAAAGACGGCCTTTAACCCAAGTTGCTGTCTGGTCCAAACGTGTTACTATGCATCACTAGAAGAACAGACCTGGGTATTTTACATGGACAATTATGCAAATATAGGACATCACAGCCCATCGAAATTAGCTAGCTGTATCTTCTGTTGGGGCAAACTTCCTTAACACCAAACTGCTATGGCAAATGGCTATGCTTACTCACCACCTTTCTACCAAGTTCCACTGAAAGTGAGATTCGGTTTAATTCACACACGCAAAAATAAGAACAATAAATTATATGGTTTATATAATGCCTTCGTCACTGGTCACATGGTAGCTTTACAAATCAGTTAAAGACAACGGTGAAAAAAAATGACAAATAAAAATTAAAATTCGTCCATCTTTGGAAAACTTCTCAGCGTGGTCCTGTTGGTCAGTTGTTCTGATGGCCAATATACGGCCTGGAAACTACACAAGTACATGGTGATGAGGAGGGACCACTGATCTCTGTGTGGAGGACAAACATGCCGAAAGCATCTAGGCGCATCGATTGGCGGCTGCCGAGTATCCCTACACTGGGTTGAAAAAAGTTAAAAGCAAAATCAGCACACCACAACCAAGTCGAAAAAAAAAAAAGGCGGCTTAGGTCTACGCAGTTGGTGTTCAACCATAAATGCAACATAAATATACACAAGTTAAGAGAGAATTTGAGGGATACCAGACAACCATATATATTCGTTCTGAGAAATTTACTGCATTCGGATTTGTTGCGTCACGATTTCAGATATAATTTATAAAACTGTCATCTTGCTACCTTTCATCAGAGCCCTGATTCATACTCTGCCATAAGACATGATCATTCCACGGTCACTTTTCTTTTTCCCCCAATGTGAGATTTCGGTCGATTACACATCAATACTACCACGCCCTTGTATGGAAAAGTTCATACAAGGTAATGTTTAAAAATTAGAGTGACCTGAAAATGGATGAAACCAAAGAGAAGCTTCCCGTTATGCCCTCCCATAACCCTCTAAATTTGGTCTAATGTTCGTCAGGCCACCTCGCTGGGCATGTGTCCTCTGATGGAAGCGTAGCCCACCGCAGTTCCGGAAGCTTTTCCCACACTGTGTGCACAAATACGGCTTCTCGCCCGTGTGGATGCGGAAGTGGCGCGTGAGCGCCCACGAGTGTCGGAAACGTGCGTTGCACCCTGTGCAAGCATATGGCTTCTCGCCTGTATGGATCCTTTGGTGGATCTTAAGGTGCTCCATGCGGTTAAAGTCTCGGCCGCACTGCGGACAGCGAAACGGACTTCGCCCAGGTGGATACAAGCTGCGTTTGGGACTCTTCTGCTGATGGCTGGTTGGTTTGGGCTGCAGGACACTGCGATACCTGCGCTCGTTCTCCGGCACAGAAAAGGCCTCGCCTAAACCGTGCCCTTGTCCAGAGCTGTGAGTGGGGAAAAGCGGATTAGGGGCGGGGATAGTTAGGGAGGAGGCATCTCTCATGGAGAGTGATGCGTGGCACACGCCTGGCTGACTGGAGGAGGCTGAAGCAAGGAAGTCCATCCCTGGAAGTTCTCCTTGGAAGAGAGAGGGATTGGCTATTGGGGTAACCAGACACACAAAGAACACAAATGGGTTACTTGAGATTAGACATTACATGACATTTTTATATCAATGGCTATTATGATATTTTCAAAACAAAAAGTAGTTTTTATCAGGTAACGCAACGTGTTTGTGCTTCACACTAAAACTTACCCAGAGCGGAGCCGCCAGACGAAGCATACGAGTCTGACTGGCAGCTCTGAAGCTGCAGCGGTTCAGGCCTCCAGTCCTCCAGTAACTTTGACTGGGCCATTGAGAGCGAATCCGAACTGAACGCTTGCTCGGCGTCGGACTTGGGGTGAGCACACTGATCAACCTCCTCCAACTTCGCCGACGCTCCGGGCATCACTGCCGACCTAACGCATGCCTGATCAGCACGTGAAGCGTTTTCCTGCATGGCATGATGGTCCTCTTTTATGTCTGTTTGAAGGTAAAATATAAAAAGAGGAAACAATTCAGTCATTCCCACTCCTAGCTAAGGAGCTTTCTTCTTAGAATAGACCTGCATTTATTCCCAGCTGCCGTAAACCAAATGACAGGAACAGAGATTATAGTATGGCGTAGAAGAACGGTCAGTACACCAGCTACATGGTCCAGACTTTTGGAAACGTGCTGATGGAGTTGTGTGTTATGAATGGCAGGAGAATGTTGAAATTCAAACCCCTTTATAGTTCAGCCTTTACGTTAAATAGACTCACCTTCAGTCTGCTGTAACTGGAGTGAAGACTGCTCTCCTGTTAGATCTGGTTTCACGTCCTGTGCGCACTCGATTCCGCAAAACGACTCACTGGGAGAGTCTTCGTGCGTCTCGCCGACGTCCAGAGAGGAACCGAGTCGCGGTTCGGGCGGAATCGGACTCGTGTTGACGGCGCTGTCGCGCGTCGGACGCGTCTCCGGCGCGCGGCGACGCGCGGCGCGCAGCTCCGTCTGCGTCAGGCCGAGCCTCGTCTGGAGGTTCCGGTTGGCGAGGAGAGTTTTGTGCAGCTGATCGCGCATATCGCGGAAGGCTTTCCCGACCAGTTTGGACACCTCGGCCACCGCGAGCTCTCCGGCCACACCGAAGGCGCTTTGGATGCTCGCCGTGAGCTCGTCGTGGAACGAAACGGACAGCTCTGCGACCAGACCCGAGTTTGAGAAACTTTCGTGGTTGTGTGCCATTATGAGTCTACACAAAGCACAAACCTTCTCCTTCTCTGGTTAAACAATATGCTAGTCAGCGAGCCACCGACCCAAACAATCAGGCTCTTTCCCTCACAGCTGCCCAAACACGTCTTATTTCTGGGCCGGAACTCGTTCCTGGTTCCTCACCGCGCTTCCTTGTTGATTCAGTCTACCTCCGGTCTTTCATTCAGCTAAGTTGACTTAGCTAGCTGCACACCTGGCAACACACTTCACTGTCTTCACACGCGTCCGACACACACAGTGGATCAGACTGAAAGCCTGACGCTCCAGCGACACTCACGAGGCATCAGATTATTTGCTTTTGCTTTTTCTTCTTCTTCTTCTTCTTCTTTTTTTTAAGCACAAAACGTGAAAGTCGCGTCTCATTAACTCTCATTTACATCGTTATTCGCGTCTAGCGACATCACTTCCTCCTTCAGGGGCGGAGTTACGCTTTCCTCTCTCTCCCGCGACAAATCCCGCCTCCTGCTCTGTGATTGGCTAATTCACGCTTATAAAATGTCAATCAATTGGTTCTATTTCTAGCTGTATAACGAGAATAATGAAGAATAAAACGAAGTTCAGTGGCATGTGTTGAATATATATATATATATATATATATATATATATATATATATATATATATATATATATATATATATATATAATTAGTCTGTGTGTAGATTATTATTTTTATTTAATTAAAAAAAATATTATTTTATTAATCCTTGCAACAGTAGGACTATTCATTTGTAAAGTTAATGACAATATAAACTGCGTGACTGCTGATATAAGAACAGGATATTTATAGGCTTGTAAACATGATAATTATGGTTGTTCATTTGACATGCACTATATGGCCAAAAGTTTGTGGACACCCGGGCATCACACTTTGTACGTGGGTCTTCCCCAAAGTTGGCAGCACACAATTTCCCTTCACTGGAACTAAGAGGTCCAAACCCGTTCCAGCATGACAGCGCTCCTGTACACAAAAAGCACGGGGTTTGCCAAAGATGGAGTGGAAGAACTCGATTTCCTGCACCTCAACCCCATTGAACACCTTTTGGGATGAACTGCACCCCAGGCCTCCTCACCCAACATCAGTGCCTGACCTCGCTAATGATTGGGACAAATCTCAACAGCAACACTGCAAAATCTAGTGGAAAGCCTTCCTGGAAAGTGAGATGGGATGGTCAAAAGGCACATGCGAGTGTGATGGTTAGGTGTCCACAAACTTTTGGCCATATAGTGTATAATGAGAATTTATTTTGGATGTTAGCTCTCACACTAAACACTGGGCTATCTATCTATCTATCTATCTATCTATCTATCTATCTATCTATCTATCTATCTATCTATATATATATATATATATATATATATATAGAGAGAGAGAGAGAGAGAGAGAGAGAGAGAGAGAGTTTATTAAATTAGTAGAAACCGTACACATACAACTTTAAGTTTATATTTCTCCCAGCTCGATAGCAGCAAATATAACAAAAAATAAATAAAAATAAAGGTAAGGTGAAGTTATAATATATTAAAGTCGACAGAGATGCATTTAAAATCGACCTGCCAAAGTTGCATAGTTAACCAAACAAAATGGCAGAAGATGGCTTAATGCTTAGTGTCGGGTAAGCCTAATGACAGTTCATGCAAATACTGAAGTGCATGCAAATGGATAAACAAATCAGCATTACACACCCTTTGTGTTTGCTTTTAGACAATGTTTTAATTTCGTGGGGAACTGTGAAAAAAAAAGAGTTTAGATTAAAATCCATCCAGTGGTCCAGTAGTAGCCTACCACTTCATATTCACGTTTTGTTTTTCCCTTCTTAAACCCACCAAGTTGAAGCTAGTTTAAGGTTTTTAATTGGCGAATGAGGTGAATTGTTATTTGAGTTGGGAGAAGGGAAAATACCAAAATGTCCACAGCGGTGGTACACCAGGACCAAAAATGACAAACACTGGATTACATTTGAAAGCCAAGACTTTTATATAAATATAAGTATTTGAAACATATTTTAAACCAATAGTCAATATTGGTGTGTGTTATATCCATCCATCCATCCATCCATCTTCTACCACTTACTCCTTTTCATGGTCACGGGGGAGCCTGGAGCCAATCCCAGGGAGCATCAGATAAAAGGCGTGGTACACCCTGCACAGGGTGCCAGTTCATCGCAGGGCACAATCACACACCCATTCATACACTACGGACACTTTAGACACGCCAATCAGCCTACCATACATGTCTTTGGACTGGGGGAGGAAACCGGAGTACCCGGAGGAAACCCCCGCAGCACGGGGAGAACATGCAAACTCCATATACCAAGGCAGATTTAAACAAAAGGTCAACCAGCAGATGTCGTAGCCGCTCAGAGCTGTGACTAGTCTTGTGTTGCCAGATCGCGGCCGACCCTACTCTAAGCTGTAATTAATGACATTGCGTAAAGCTAGAGGATAGATAATAATATCGCTTGCTGTTGTCGCATGCGATTTGTCAGCATGCATGTAGCGTTTAATTATCTGACATTTTGAAATGCTTCAATACTTAACATTATCCATATAAAGCCGAGACTGTTTTGGATCTAAGCAATCCAATCTGGCAACCCTGTCTCAGAAGGAGACGCGCAGACTTGGCAATGAACATGGAAGGGGTGATCCCGCATTTAATCATTTAAATAAATAAATAAATAAATAAATAAATAAATAAATAAATAAACGATGAACGGAAATAGTGAAAACGGTCCGGTTTCTTCTTCTGTGGAAATGAGTTGTCACTCAGCCTATAATCTGGATACTCAACACGTCAAATATGAGAAAGGCACACAAAAAAGGAGAAAGAACAAGATTAAAACCAGAGAAGCCCATGTTATCATTAGGCTACTACAGACACGGGGTTGCCAGATTCTCACCCCGAAATATCCCTCACTGGGTTGAGCTGAAAAGTGCTTGGGTGTGTTGACAAAATTTGCGCTTGTCCTTATAGGCTAACATGAACTGTTTAGTAACGAAATGGAAAGAAATTCATGCTACTAAATTTGAGGAACTGGATTGAATGACTTTACTTATTGCTCTGAAGAAGCTATTATATGAATATTATTAGGCTATACTCCGAAGTAATTCAGTAATTAAGTAGTAAATACGATTATTATCTTGGCATGATGTCCGATCCACATATGTGCATTTGTACTGTTTCAATATCGGGAATGTGTTATGCACAGTGTGCGTTTTGAGGAATAGATTGGGGTGGAAACATAAATAAATAAATAAATAAAAACCCAAATATACCCCCAATCTGGCAACACTGCGTACAGTAAACAGTTGTGGTGCGCTCTGTCGCGGCACGGCCTTCAGTGCAGACGTCGCGCGTGCCGCATGTGCGCGCCTGTCGGTTTGGATTCGTGTTTGCGTGCACAGGACGCCAGCGAGACTTGAAGGAAAACACACCTGCTCTCTTATTTCGAGGGCATGATGAGAGAGAGAGAGAGAGAGGAGGAGGAGGGCGAGGAGGACCATAGAGCGCATAACGATGAGTGAACGTGCAGAGTAAGGATTTTTGGTCAGGGGAAGAAAAGAAAAAACAAAAACAAAAAACCCCCAGCAATGGAGAACCAAGCGACCACGGAGCCGCGATGCTACGAGGACGTCTGCAAGAGCGGTTACCTGCGCAAGCCGAAATCCGCGCACCGGCGCTTCTTCGTGCTCCGCGCGCCTTCGGAGCGCGGCCCTGCCCGCCTCGAGTACTACGAGAGCGAGAAGAAATTCCGGAGCAAGTCGCCGGTGCCCAAGAAGGTTGTCGACCTGGAATCGTGCTTCAACATCAACAAGCGAGCCGACTCCAAAAACAAGCACATGATCGTGCTGCACACCCGCGGAGAGAGCTTCGCCGTGGCCGCGGACACGGAGGAGTTGCAGAACGAGTGGTATCAGGCCATGCTGGACCTGCAGTGCAGAAGTAAGCGTCAATAATGATGTTAATAATAATAATATTAATAATAATAAATGCACCCTTATGATCTCTGTATCAAATTCGCCATAGTTCCGCCCATCAGTTATCCTAATGTACATCCCTGCTGCGCGTGCATAAGCATCATGTCCAATGCCTTTCCCCCACACCCTAATCGTGTTTTGCACGCGCAGCGTTTCAGCGGATTGTACATTTTTGATATTTGCCCATGTGTACTGTTTTTTTTTTTTTTTGGTGCAGTCGGGAATCACTACGGTGCGCGCGCGCGCGTGTGTGTGTGTGTGTGTGTGCGCGTGTGAGAGGGTGTCGCATTGTGCAGGGGAGGCTGCTGCAGCGCGCACGGTCGTCTGCTTGGGGGGTTTTTAAGCCCGTTTGGTGCGCGTAACCTACATCTGCGTGCCACAGCAGCGCGTGTCGGGGAGGGCGTCCGCAGCGGCGGCGTGTTTTCATTGGGAAACGGGGTTTCCTTCGCACGTCTCGCGTGTCTTTGGCTGCCGTGGTCTCCCACCCCATCTTGCACGATCACAGGGTTAAACGAGGGCACCGGATCGGTGGGACGTGATTAAGCGATGTGCTCACCAGCCAAAGCCTCGTGTCCTTGTATGCTGGATTGCCCGTTATAAACCTCGTTTTATGTGCTTGTAGGTAAACGCCCTTATCCCATTGCCGACTTGTAGCCTACTCCCTGCGAGCACGTTTACTATAAGCAGGCTGTGTTTTTATTTTCCAGTGTATCACATGTGTAATATACAGCCAAATGCATAACCGAATAAATATGAAGCAGGGTTCATCGAAACTGCATTAAAACTATTCCAACTGTTCATAATTCACTGTACGTCTTGAAAATGTGCATTATTGTGTATTATGTATTTAAATTTAGTACATTAATTAATTTGTCCTTTCTGTCAGTGGGTCAGTGAATTCCAGACATGTGTTTAGTCATCAGTCAGATCATTGAGCATTTTGCAGTTCGTTCATTCATTCATTCATTCATTCATTCATTTATATTCAGTAACTGCTTTATCCTGGTCAGGGTCGCTGTGGATATGGAGCCTACCCTTGGAAAAACAAGACAGAAATGCACCCCAAATGGGATGCTAGTCCATCACAGGACACCATGCACACACATTCACACACTCGTTCACACCTAGGGCAATTTAGATTAGCGCAATCTGCCGACCGGCATCTTTCTGTGAGGTGGGAGGAAAAATGGAAAACCCCAAGGAAAATATCATGGACACTGGGACGGCATGCAGAGAAACGGCTCACAGACAGAAACCTGATGTCAGTGTTTTCTGACACCCTGTATGAACACTGTAGACTTCATCATCAAAAAGTATGGGAATTCCAAAATTCTGTTTCTTTAGTGTGCTATTTGCATGCCATTATGTAGTTTGTTCATTTGTCTCTGTTGTCACTGCAGGTAAGACCCCAGATGACTATGGCAGTGGAGGAGAATGTGGACTGCTATCCCCTGGCCCTATTTTTAAGGAGGTATGGCAGGTGAAGCTATGGCCCAAGGGCCTAGGGCAAGCAAGGAACCTGATCGGCATCTACAGACTCTGCCTTACTGATAATACGGTCAACTTTGTTAAGCTCAACTCGGATACACCCGCTGTAGTGCTCCAACTGATGAATGTGCGCCGCTGTGGCCATTCAGAGAACTTTTTCTTCATCGAAGTGGGCCGCTCAGCCGTGACAGGACCGGGAGAATTTTGGATGCAAGTGGAGGATTCTGTAGTTGCACAGAACATGCATGAGACTCTTCTAGAAGCTATGAAAGCCTTGAGTGAAGAATTCCGTCAACGGAGCAAAACCCAGGCGGTGGGTACTTCCTGCGGAGGCGGCACAGCCTCGAATCCTATTAGCGTGCCATCACGACGCCACCATCCAAATCTGCCACCTTCCCAGGTAGGCTTCTCCAGACGGGCTAGGACAGAGACTCCTGGAGTGCCTCATAGCACCAACACATCTCCAACATCTCGACATGGCTTCTCTCGGTCACGCACAGCTAGTATTGGTGCACGGACAGAGGATAGCAGTGGCAGAATGACTGCTCTCAGCACCAGTCCAAGCCTCAATGGCTCCTCTTGCTCCACCACCCCTACGCTACGACCCAAACCCACGAGAGCGCCTACCCCGGCCAAGATCACACTTAGTTTGGCACCATACACCCCTAAGAACCCAGCACCTTCCCCAGCCCCTAGTCTCTCCTCTAGCTCTGGGCATGGATCCGAGTGTGGACTCAGTGGAGCTCCATTAGGGACAGTGCCCATCTGCACCTATGCTCGGATCCCACAGAGAGTGTCCATGTCAGGCTCCCCGAGTGACTATGGCTCCTCTGATGAGTATGGATCTAGCCCTGGTGAACACTCCCTTCTTGCTGCAGGTCTCTCTACTGCATTAGTAGACGGCTCTACTAGCTGCATATTAGTGGGTCACAGAGACACCTCTCACAAGAGAATGCATGGGCGCAGGATTCTTCGACGCTCCTCTAGCAGAGAGTATGAAGCTGAGCGTAGGTTACATAGCAAGCGTACTTCTCTTCCACCTTCCACTGCTCCGGAGCGTATAGTGCCTCATTGCAGGGAAGAAGAAGATGAAGAAGATGAAGACTACGCAGTGATGTCTCGCAGCACCAGCAGAGAATCTTTCACCTCACGTCGAGGCTCAGGAAGCTCAGTAACTCCAAGTGGGCAGGTGGAAACGTCAGCAAATAAAGGTGTCAATACAAAGGAGAGTCTGGAGAACACATCGATTGACAGTGGTTACATGTCTATGCTGCCAGGGGTTACAGCTCCTGCAAGTCTGTCTCTTTCAGTGTCTGAAACAGAACCAAAGGGAGGGGATGAGTACATGACTATGACCCCCAACAGCAGTGTTTCACCCCCACAGAACATCCGACTTCCTGTCTCTGAGGGCTACATGATGATGTCCCCCCACAGCAGCTGTTCACCAGATCTACATGGAATGAGTGGGTGCTTGTGGGGTAGCAGGAGCAGCATGGAGAGTCGAGCAGGTAGTGACTACATGAACATGTCACCCATTAGTGCCAGGTCAGCCTGCAGCACACCACCTTCACACCCAGAACAACATCCACTACAGCCCAAAACAGTGTACTCCTACTTTTCCCTGCCACGGTCTTACAAACATACCACCCTCTCTACTCGCTTTGAGGATAATTTGGGAGAGGGAAAGAGGCCAGAGGCGATTTCTAGGGGTGAAGGTGTTTCTGGAAGGAGGACTGGACGGGGTGGTTATCCCAGTAGAGCTGACTCTGCTGCTGGCCCCAATGGAGGTGGAAACCTTTCCCTGTCCTCCTCATCATTCTCTTCCAGTTCAGCAAGCACTGAGAGTTTGGAGGACAAACCTCTATCCCTGCCTGCTGGTGGAATTGGGAGGGCCACCAGGTTGAGCACAGGACACAGGGTAGGGGGTGTTCACTCCAGAGATTCAGCCCACCATTTTCACCAGCAGAGACGAGGACCAGGTGTCCAGAAACAGGGTCATCCACAGCAACGAAAAGGCAGACCCTTTAGTCTCTATGTGGACATGTCCAAAGCCAACACCCTACCTAGAGTAAAAGAAAATGTACAGCCATTAGTACCCCAAAGCTCTGGTGAATATGTTAGCATTGTTTATCAGGGTGATCAGGGAAAGTGCAGCAGAGGGGTAACAGGTTTAGATCAGGGGAGCACTGTGGTTCAAGGGCATTCAGGAGCCTTATTCCAACCGTCTTCGTGCCAAACTGGTGGTACCAATCTGCCCCGCAGTTTCTCAGCACCCCTCTCGACTTCCATCTCTGTGTCCTCAGAGTATGTTAACATGGATTTGGGTCATCCATCATCTCCTCTGTCCTGCACGTCTCTCTCTTCTTTCAATCCCACCCCAGCAGTAGCTCCAAAAGCAAGAGAGAATCCCACGAGGGCACCTCAAGTTGCACAGGAAGCTGAAAAGGCACACAGAAAGAGTGGTATGTCCACCTTGCCGTCTGGGGATATGACTGGTGCCCCTTTCACAGGCAACACAGAAATGGCATTTGGATTGGCTATAGTAGAAACCCCCTTACATGGTCCTAAACCTGGGCAAACGGCTGAGCCTTCCTCTATTGAGCAGGAACAAAGCATGGATTTCCACTCACCCAAGGTATTCCCCAAGTTAGACCAAGGTGCCAGACTGATCAGAGCGGAATCATCAGCAAGACGGAGACATCGCTCAGACACCTTCAAAGCACCTCCAGCACTCTCTCCCTCTTCCTCCTCCTCTATTTTTGTGGAAGCTCCCCAGGCCACTGCAACTCGATGCCATGGGCTAGAGAGTTCCCTTTGGGCTACTGGGCAGCCATCTGCTGCACAGTGTACTGGTCCTGGAATGGCAGCTCTAACTACAGCCCAGCCTTCATCTTTGTTACTAGAGCAAGGTCTAAATTACATTGACCTTGACTTGGCTGGTAAGGACAACCCTCAGATGAGCCTGGATGGATCTTCTGGGCCACACTTCACTGTCCTGGGAGAAGGGTTAACAGTGGGATTAGGTGGAACAGCACCCGGGGGAACCAGCAACTCCAGCATCAACGCATATGCCAGCATTGACTTTTTCAAGTCAGAGGAACGAAGAGTCCACCAAAATAACAGGAAAGACAGCAAAGGTTTGTAATTGATTATAAATTTACACTGTTGGTGATTATTATTTAAGACGATCATCCAAGTGGAATGATTCCTAGTGATAACAGAACCCCCAGACAATGACCCAGAATGATGAATAAGTGGTGATTACCCTGGGAAAGAGTTAATTTACACATGTAGCAAATGTTACATACTCTCAGAATCTCTGTTATTGTATTGTATTTTTTAAGAAAAGTATACATTACCTTACATACCAAATTGGTTATACGTAACAGTTTTAAAACATATATCAGGATTATTTAGATTTGACCAGTACGAAGTGTAATCATTTGAGTTTTATATTGTATGCTAATGAGAGACTCGTGTTATTGACATCTATGCTTAAGTGTAAAAAAAGATAATTTATTAATTTATTTATGTTACTGGCAAACAGAGACATTGGTATTTTAATTATAGCAATGTTGCTGAAATATTGGTGTGTCTTTCAGTCCTTTTTGTATTTTAGTATCTGTAGACAAGATGTAAGACGAGTGCACACATGAAGGCTCACATATAGTAGCGCTAATCAAATACCAAAGTGTGTGTGTGTGTGTGTGTGAGAGAGAGAGAGATAAACTAAGAGTGTTAAATCTTATGAAGGAATGCTGGGTGAAAGCAGTAAGCATGGGTGTGTGTCTGTAAGGGTTTCCGTAGTATAGCTATTTACTATGTTGTTTAACGCATGCTCTGTGATTAGAGATAATTAAGAAAGTGTTAAAGCATGTGTGGGTTTGTGTAAAATATAATGTTTGTGAGAAGGCATACACAGCTGAAACTGTGAAGCTCTTGTGCATCACATTCGAAGTTGTGCAGCCACTGTGTATGAGTCTGGGCCGGATATTTTAGGTTCTACTAAGGAATTCCACTGTGCAGCCGTATAGCTGAGTGCATACATTTAATGCATATGGTGATTGTGGGTAATTATGGCCATTTAGGCTCACTCCTGCTGAAAATGGTCTTGATTATTGCTTAGTGACTTTAGTGCTTTAGTCTGTCTCTCTCTCTCTCTCTCTCTCTCTCTCTCTCTCTCTCTCTGTCTCTCTGTCTCTCTCTGGGCGGTTTTACATACGCAGCATTTAGTCCACTTGAACTGAATCCTGATATGTTCAGCCGTTTAGGCTTGGCGTTTGGACAGGTGTGAACACAGCAATCACAGTTGGTACAGGGCATAAAAACCATTAAGAGATTGGGGCCTGCTTCTCATCTGCTTCGTTTCTTTCTTTATTATAACAGTATGTCCACAAGCGTTTTATTCAGCTTGAAACACAGCAATTTGCCAACAATTCCTTTAAAAAAAAATTTAACAGTCATTCCCTCACGTTCTCTTGACGTTAATAATAAAAATACAGTTTGTTACCACGAAAATACAGCATCCTCTGTCCTGAAGACCATGGTGGAAAACTTAAAGTTACAGCTTTATGTCTGACTGTCGCATAGCTCTGACGCTGGAGACTCCTTTCATGAATGTTAAATAAACTTATTATGCTTTTTTTTGTGTGAAATAACAACATATTTTAATCTGTTTATTTTTTGATTATGTGAATGACCGCCATACACGCAATCTCTTAGAATGAGTTGTTCCTCTAGAAACAATCGCATGTTTGTATATTTTACTGCCAGAAAAATGATTAGAGCTGCTCTTACTTGACCAGGCAGAATGGACAATTCGGCAGTGCTGTGGTATGATGTATTTTTAAATGTAAAATACAAAACTGTTGAAATGTCACTCCCTGCACATATTTTGCCTGAAGTACATTAGAAATAGTCAAATCCTATCAAGCACATCCCCAGCCTCGCCTGTGGTCCCTGTAGGACATGAATGACTTTCGGTATGTCATCTGTAAAAAGCAGTGGAATAAATGTAATGGCTAATATTATGAAGACTGGGAAAATATGTATCGACAGACAATAGTGTGAGAGAGAAAATGCATTTATACGTTTTCATAGAAACGAAGTGGAGCTACGCAGTCTGGATGCAGGAGGACAAGCAAGGACGTGAAGTCTAGAGAAGGAGAAACCTGTTGAGAGACAGTCAGTGAGTGCAAAGTGTAAGGCGTCATTGCGAGCGAGGCATCACAGAAGTGCAATGAACCCAAGCGCTGAGGTGAGATGAGGTTAGGTGATATATGCCGCGATGAGAAGAAGGGCCAGACGAAGAGGCATGAGTAGCAGAGGGAATGAGTGGAATAGAGCTAGTAATGCCTAGGACAAAAGGTGTCCCAATTTTTGCGCTTGTCTTAAATGATTATCTTCCCAGATTACCCTGTGGCGTGGGATGTAATCTGGGAAGATAATCGAGTCATGGCTGCCCCGAATTAAAATATTAAGCATGTTCAATATTTCAGACTCGACTACTTACTACTCCTGTAGTGTCTTCGGAGCAAACGGCAACCTGAAACCAGAATGCACCGTTTGCCTGGTTTGTGTTGATCTGAAGTCACGATTGTTCATGAGTAATTCCGGGCTGAAAACAGAAGACAGGAGTTTAGGAGTGGGAGTCTGTCTCGATGCAGAACTGTCTAGACGGCCAGCTTGCTTTGGGTCAGAGAAGCCATAATCAAGCCAAAGAACACTGCTGTCCATTGTATAGAATCACTAATTAGTTTAAACTAATTAGTTTCTATGTGTGTCACAGAACAAGACTAAGAGAATGCGAACCTTCATATAGGTATAGTTGTAGTATATTAGTGTGTGAATCTCCGAGTATAATAGAGCATGGTTTCTGCAACCTTTTGCAGTCAGGGACCTCTTTACCTTAACAAAATTGCACTGTTTTTATTTATTGGTGATGTTTTTACCTCTGGTCTTCCTCTGCAGTCTTTTTGTCATGAGCGTCTGTGACGTCTGTGTTTCATGGAACACTTCAGCTCATTTTTTACAGGTCACTTTTTCTCAGTTTATCACTTTTATGCGACTATTTAGCCACAATAGAAGGACGTTTTTTTTTGTTGTTGTTGTTGTTGTTTGTCTATCTGCAAGCCAAGGACCATAACGATACTGATAAAATGGAATATTTCCTGTGGAAGAGCAAACAACTTGGCAATAACATTGGTACTCAAGGACCTTGGCTACAAGCAACGCACCTCATAAACATCATCAGCGATAATGCTGTTGTAGTATCAATAAAAATTAATGGTTTAATATGGGAAGCACTAATCTGTAATGTGCGGTTGGGAAATATTGTTCTACAGACATTGAAAACTGTCCACGCTTAACGTCAGTGGTTTACCGTTATTATGTCTCATGGCTTGCCATAAGATGATTGCTTAGAGCGGCTTGGAGTTAAATGTCACGCTCAGTTCAATGCAGATCGATTGATCCCAGTGTGGGAGGTTTTGGCAGGAGGCACATGAGCAGTGATTTACATGTACAATTATTTGTTTACTTGTGAGTGTTTGCAAAGAGCTCACAATGGATACTCCTTCCATAAATGCTAAAGGAACAATGATGCTCACGACATCACGAAGAATACGAATGTCCAAATCCACTTCTTACTATACATTACTTTGGTTTCGTAATGTAGAGCACGCTATTTTAACATCCCTTCTAGTACAGCAGAATGTAGATCGCAAGGATTTGAGGAAAAACTAGGGAAATTGGTGGTTTATGACACCCATGACTTCTTATTGCTGCCTTTCAAAAGTGCTCAGGCTTGTAGAATATCTTGAACTCAGATAGTGTCAGACATTTTCAAAATGTAACAAAAAATAATATATATATATATATATTTGTCTCTGTCTTTGAGACAGTAGCGTCAGACTCAGACCTGACCATGACCTTGAGTGCATAACACTCTGTGCACTTGGCCTCATATTCTCTCTGCGAGCTCTGATATGAAAGGCCCTAGAATCGAGAGACACTTGCATGCTTAAAAACGGCTCAAGGCGTATTGTTGCTTTTTTTTTTTTTTTTTTTTTTTTTTTTTTACGCATCATAAGTCAAAGGACGCTTGATTTCCTTAGTGATGCCAGTGATATTGCCTCTCTATTTCACTTTCTCTTCTTTGGCTTCTGTGCAATTGTGTACATTTTTACCCAGTTTGGTATATCTTGTTGTTTATGTATGTATTATATCCCTATACAAATCTTTACACTTGTAAAGTGTTTAAATTGGATTGGACTGGTAACTGATCTGTCTGCTGACCCATTTTCCTACACACACACACACACACACACACACACACACACACACACACACAATCTTTTATTACCTTTGAGAAGTAGTTCTGCATTACTGTGGCAGAAAAATATGTCTACATTTCATTTGGGCCCAGAAAATGACCTCACAAAGTCACATTTATCAAGTGTTCCATACCCGTACACACCACTGTTGACTATTTATCTACTTTCACACATTTACATTTCAACAGTAACGTCTTGCCATAAGAGTATGAGTGTGAATGCAAGTTGAAATCCTAGGCAGACGCAGAAATCCACCTGGGATGAGAGCTAATACAATTCCCAGGTAATTATAAGCAGGGCCCCTGTGTGAACAGGACTAACGCATTACCAGGAAAAAAGATTACGACGACTTATTGTTTACTACTGTTTACTGTTCGCAGGTTGTGAAAGCCTAAACTAGCCGTCGTCGACTAGTTTATATGATAATACATTCGTTAGTCACCACAGTGGGGATGCCGACTAGTTTGAGAGGTGGGAAATTAAACAGTAGTGAGACAGCCAGGAAAGAAATCAGGCTAGATTAAACCCATTCTACAGTCCCAACAATCCCACCTGCTCCCGCAGTCACTTTTCCTCGTCCTTTAAAGATAAATATACTTTCAGTGAAGTCCTTGCACTGTGGCATAGTGAATTCCATCACTGCATGAGCACATTCGGTGCCACAGGTTGCACATCGCTGTCCAATCCCACTCAGCTAGTTTAGAGTGTGTTAGCAGAGCACGCCAGCTGACAAAGTCTGATCCAGACTTGTTTTCGGATGCTACTCGCCCTGGAAAATCCTCCCCGGTGTTGATGTAGACATGGCAACCAAGGAAACTCGCTCATTGAGCTGTATGCAGAGGCCTCTGTTGATGGACATGAGCGTCCATGCTGCACGGTCTCAGTGTCAGAATCTGAAATTTCAGTTGAGCCACGAGGTCACCCACACCAGTGCAGTTTATTCATTGGTTACATCCTTAAAGAGTGAAATCTGATACGCAGATTGATTATTTTTTCCCATTTATTGCACAATTGTATTGGTTTATTATTTTTTTTATGTTGACAAAGTGACCTAAAAAGCATTGAAGCTAGAAATGTCGATGTCTGTTAAATTAAGTGTGGTTTAAAGCATTATTTACTGTTTTTTTTCTTAACCTCATTTAATTCCACTAATGAAACAGGCTAAAATAGCGATGTCCTCAATCCGTTTTTTGCTTTAACTCTGGATTGACATCAGTAGAATGGTCCAGCCTTGGTACAGAGTCACTGACATGTGCCATTGATAGGCACGTTAGAGAACGTGGTGTGTGTACTGAGAAGACACAGGTGTTAATCATATTCAAGGGTTTGAGGCGTAAATCTCAGCAAATTAATTAAATGTGGGATTTGTTATGCTTCACATAATGTCTAATGAGGCATCTGTGGCAAACATAAATGTCTAACCTCATTGTTTATTTATATTAACTTATTACAGACTTAATTTGTCATGTCTTCTTTTAGATCTAATCTCCCTGCTGCGTGTCAAACACGTTGACTTTTCACATGTTTATCGACACGGCGCACGTACGCGCACACGCTTGTCTCCATCCGTGTTCTACTTGTCTGTTTCTTCCTTTCTCTGTCTCACTTTCTTTCTCTTTCTCTGTCTCTCTCTCTTCGTTATTGGAAGTCAGGGGCACTCAAACCGAACGAAGTAGAGAAGGAGCGATGGAAAAAGAAAGACGAGGAGAGATGGAGAGATGTGAAAAGCCACTCTAAAACAGAGGTTGATTCATCCTTTCTTTTGTGATAGCTTCCTGTCATGTAGGTAGAGAGAGCGAGGGATTCAGGAGGAGGAAGGAGGGAGGGGGGGGAGGCGTATGAAGAGGGATGTTTTTCGACTTATCTCAATGGAGCTTAGTCAGATCAGGCGTGTGTGCGCGCGCGTTACCCTGCACACGCACACTACAGTTTCAGTGCAGAAGGTTTGCTGTGCATGGATGTGAAGTGCTACGTAAGGAATAAACCAATCGGGAACGATCTCTTATAAGAAGATGATCGATGACATGCAGGTAGAGTTACTGTTCCTACCAATGGCAATGTAAATATAACAAAAAAAAATACCACTAGTCCACCTTGACTACTTCCTGTCATCAGCACAACTTGTTTCCTATCATTTTATAGGGTTTCTACAGGGATATAGAGATAAATGAAGAACTTGTCTTATATTTCAAGTGTATGAAAATACAAAAGGAGCTGTTTTGTTATTGTGTCACACTATATCGTGTCCTCCAGTTCGAGTTGACATTTCAATGATTTGATGCGTCTCCCCCACAGTTATATACAGCAGACTGAGTGAGAGACAACAGAGTAGACTTACACTTTTAATCCGTCTATGAAGGACGACAAACTCATTTCTGAACACAGCACTGTTCGTGTAACCATTTTTTTTTTTTTTTACATTTGAATTCCTAAAATAACGAAAAGAAATCCCTCTCAGCTGGGTTTATGATATTTACTACATTTTACATGAAATTGAAGACTAGAATCACCAGATGCTAATGTTTAGGGGCGGACGATACGACCCCGATCTTATTTCACGATAACGATACGTTTTCTCCGTGAAGGTTAAGTAAGAAAGACTACGGAAATCGAGTAAAGCTATTTAAATGTAAAATTAAATAGAATTGACTATATTCACTATTGTTATTCAGTCATATGAGTGAGTGAGTGATTTTCTTTATCTTTTGTTGATTGATTAACATTAATGAATGCTATGTAATGTTAAGTTAATCATTGTTAAGCGGGGGCGGGGCACTGGTGGCTTGGCAGTTAAGGCTCTGGGTTACCGATCAGACGGTCGGGGGTTCAAGCCCCAGCACTGCCAAGCTGCCAATTGGGCCTTTGAGCAAGGCTCTTAACCTTATTCTCCAGGGGGCGCTGTATCATGGCCGACCCTGCGCTCTGACCACAACTTCCTGACATGCTGGGATATGCGAAGAAAAGAAAAATTCCACTGTGCTATAACGTATATATGACAAATAAAGACTCATTATCACCATTAATAATGCAGACAGCAGCAGGTTTTTTAGACGTCTGTCACTTTAGGACCTGATGCACAGATCCAATATACTGTATTGACACACCTCTGATTTTTTTCCCCAACTGTTTACATTTGGAAACAGAAAAAAAAAATACCCAGACTCTAACCAAAATTCATCAAATACGTTTTTTTGTGTGTTTTTTTTTTGTTGTTGTTAAATCGCATATTTGATATATAAAATGAATTCATATAAATTAATTTGAAATGAGAATTAAGAATCGCGATATTGAACAGCACTCTGGTATAAGTGTTTGTAATATGTCTGGCTCGCATGTCTTCTTTTTTTTTTTTTTCTCTTCTTCGTGTCTCTGACTGTGACCTCGTCTGGTCGCTGGTGTGTTGCCAGAGATGTCTGTGTGCACAGACTTGTCCAAGCACACACAGCAATATATTATAGTGAAGAAGAAAATGAGAAGGAGCGACAGAGAGTGAGAAGGGAACAGAGAGAGAGAGCGAGAGAGAGAGAGAGAGAGAGAGAGAGAGAGAGAGAGAGAGAGGAAACTGAGGGAGCTGAGGAAGCAACACAAACAGCGATAGAGCGAGAGTGAGAGAGTGTAGAGAAAATCGCGGAGTGCCAGACAGGCCTGTCGAGGTCCCAGGGGAGCTGTTAAATAAACGCCTGTGTGTGTGTAGAGACGACCAGACTGAGGAAGAAGCAGGCGAAAGACACAGAAAGTGAGAGGATGGATAGCACCAAGGGAAGTTAATGAACTCCTCAAACACTGAACAGTCACTTCTTCCTCTGCTCGTTGACATTATTAAGAATCATTTCATAGCTCTCTATTGTTATTACCCAGGTGCGTGCATGTGTGTGTGTGTGTGTGTGTGTGTGTGTGTGTGTGTGTGTGCGTGAGCTGTGTGGGTGGGGAAGCGTGGGTCGCTTTTGTGGAAGCCTAGGTGAATATGCATGGTTACTTCTGTGCGTGCGTGTATGTCTGCTCGAGTATAATGCCTCGTGTCTGCAGTCTCTGCTATGTTGTTGTGGTAGCTACATACACATACACTTCTAATGAATGAATGTATGTGACACTGGACATGCAGAACATCAGCAACCGACTTCAGTTTAAGAAAGACACTGAATTACACAATGAAACGTTTGCTTTCGGGCTCGCATGTGACACAACGGTCTGAGTGTTCACTCTATAGTTGGGAGATCATGATTATGTGAGTATAAATTGCATTGCTGTGCTAGCGGTGTGGCTAGAAAGGAGCGTTTCTCCCCGTCCTCGCCGCTGAGCAACACTATTTAATCATTCCATAATCATTCGCCCGATGATGTCAAATGTACGGCATCTTAAGAACACCTGGTGGCGTCGTGTGTCTTCGAACACAGTGTTAATGGATAATATTGACATTCAGATTAGCATTATTGTCTCATGAATAACGAGTTCTCAATCTGGTATGCGGTATTCTACATCAGCGCTGTTGAATCCTCCGATCTGATTGGTCAGAAGGTGCTGAGATCATTTCTCTTGTACATTTGTGTAGTACAATTTACACGCACTTGTGTGGCAGATAAGCAACTAAGAAAACTTCTGTAAGAAGATGTTTATTTAACAGTTATGGAAGGAGTCTCCAGTGTCACCAGGTTGCAATAACCTGTCATTAATCAACTAATGATGAAAAATAGTTCTTGCTAGTGGACTCAAGCGTACAAAGGCCATTTAATAGATATATTATTGCCGTCTAAGTAATACATCTGGGCTGTATCCTGTCCTGTTAAGGCAGTGTCTGTTTGCATTAAGATCTCATCCACATACACATGGAAGGAGATTCCACGTGCATACATGAGGAATATGTAAGGTGCGAGGTGAAAGGTCCGTGCTTCAGTGGAATGAAGTTCAAGGGTAAACACGAGAGGATGTCTGGGTAGTTACATAACAGGATCTATGTCTGTTCTAAATGGATGCAAATACAGATATGAATATTAGGCGTACTATTCTTTATATATATATATATATATATATAATTTTTTTTCCTTGTTTCGTTTGGCAGAAACGTTCACAAGGCATCTCGTTGAGACAAGACGTGCATACTTAATTTCTAAAAAGTTACTGCTGCAACCCACGCCCCACTTTTAAATCCTAATACAGATGCAGATAGTGTCCTTGTGTTACAGCCCTACTACATAATGCGCGCTGCCGCACCGAGCCGCAAGAGCAGCACGAGGATGTGGAATTATTTCGAGTGTTGGATGCGGGTTAACTGGCAGCTGTTGTTGTTTTCTGCACTCGCTGCCTGATGCAATAATTCTCATTCTGTTTGTCTTTCTTTCTCTTTCTCAGAGTGCTGATCGTCCTGCTTGGTGAAGAGGAACAGATGTGTGTGTGTGCGTGCGTGCGTGCGTGTGTGTGTACGTGCGTGTGCGTTAAAGAGAGAGCGAATGCGTGGGTGTGTTGTATGCGTCTCCGTGTGTGTGTGAGTTCTGCAGGTGTGGATGTTCACCTTGTACAAAAAATCTTTTGTTTCCATCGGTTACAATCGGAACAAATTTTTGCCAAAAGACTATTGGTCTTGACAAACCATGAACACTAAGATGGACATCTCCTTCA
This sequence comes from Ameiurus melas, assembly GCA_012411365.1. Lineage (NCBI taxonomy): Eukaryota > Metazoa > Chordata > Actinopteri > Siluriformes > Ictaluridae > Ameiurus > Ameiurus melas. The sequence goes on from CM022775.1 coordinate 17,343,244, forward strand.
GCCAATCGGGAAGGATTAAAGCGACTCTGACTGCCAACCAGGAGCCAATGATATTCCTTCCTCTTTTTTTTTTTTCTTTCTCCCCTCCCCTTCATAATGAAAATTTCAGAAATAATTGTAATACAGATGCTACGTAGTCTAACGATAGATGAGAAACGTATATAATCTACTCTACATAGTATTACAGAGAGAAGTATATATGAACTTTTTTTTATTTAAGAAAAAAAAAAAGAAAAAAAGTGCCTCATTTTTGATTGTAGCCATTTTTACACAGGTCCTGATGTTCTCTGTGAGAGGAAAGAGCTTTCTGTTTATTGTCGCGCTCATCGTCTGTCAGTTTGTGTTTCCCTTTCCTGAGAGCGAGAGAAAGAAATAGAAGAGAGACCGAGAAAGGGATTGAGAGAGAGTTCCGTAGAATATAGTTTGTATCTGATTGCCTTACTGTGTGTGTCTGATGTGAATGTGTATACATGTGTGTGTGTGTGTGTGTGTGTGTGTGTGTGGGTTTGCATCATCTATGCTGTGCCATGCTGTGCCTCTATACTCAACCCAACAATGGTGAAACATACATGAACACATGCTGACGTTATCACATATTCACCCACACACAAACACACACACACACACACACACAAACACACACAACCATAAACCAAGACCTCAAACTGTCTAAAACTGCAGTATAATTCATAAGCACTGGTGAACACGTACATTTATCCTCAATAGCTGCTCTTCTGCTCCTTTGAGCATGGAGGCATCAGCTGACCGGCTCAGAAATCCTGAGTGACTGAAAAAGAGATTACAGTGTGTGTGTGTGTGTGTGTGTGTGTGTGTGTGTGTGTGTGTGTGTGTGGGGGGGGGGGGGGGGGGGGGGGGGGGGGGGGGGGGGGGGGTGTTGTTCTCGCAATTGTAGTCTGCATTTATATTTATTTTTAGTTGAATAGCCAGGGTAATTACGTTGTATTAAGCTGGGACAGCTTCGATTTTATCGCTTTTACACCTCACACACAGACTCACTTGCGAGTCGCCGCATCTACATGCAGTTCTCAACTGACACATTCAAGTGCCTCCTCAATTCAGCTAGAGTTAAAGGAAAACTCCACCCCGAACCACATTCGATGTATTTATATTCAAATATTCGTGAATCCGGTGCTCATTCGTTGCTTGGCGTTCTATTATGATCACGACTGCGAGACGTCCGCGGTCGTGTACCACGCCGATGTCACAGGGGTACGTTGGTCTGTCTAGCGCAGTTACGATGCAATTTCATTTGTATTCTTCTTTTTTGTAAAAATCCAAAGATTTCAAACGTAAGTGATCGTGCCCGGGTTACACTGTTCGCTATTTGAAATGAAATCGAGAGCATCAATTTACAGAGAAATCCAGCATCGTGTTCGTGGAGATGTCGGCGCAAATGTTGGCCTCGAAGTCCTAGAATGCACGCTGTACTAGACTCTGATCTACGAGACGATGAGCGTGATGGCGGTGAAGCTTTGGATGCTGAAATGTTCGAGGAGGTGAGAAAACTGGACAGACTAAAGGACTAAAGCACCGCCGCGTTCGCTCTCTTTAAGTAGAGATGAAACGAAGGATAAAGCCCAATGCGCCACTGGAGGGAAATTGTTTACCGAAGTGAAACAACGTGACCACCAATGACAGAATGAAAAAACCCTTCAAATCAACAGTATTATTACAAAATATATCTTGGGTGCCATTGAAGATCACGCGTTTTATTATAACGATTAATATGCAAGCCATTCAGGGTGGAGTTTTCCTTTAAGATCACACCAGTCTGACGAAACATATGCTACAGTAGAGAGAATTACACAAACTCACGTTTATCAGCTACAATCAGACGTCCGAATCCAATATTTTTTACACTCGACAGTATGCAACAGCATGACTGTGGTCTTACACATATTCTCCCATACACAATTTTATACACCACGGTTTTTACACACTCTGATCCGCCGCACATCGACATTCACACACAACGGCTAGACTAACTGTGTTTTAATGTTCACTCTCAAGTGTCTAAGGGGTGAGGGTTTCCGCCGGAGCGCTTTCAAATCTGGACAGGGTCTTTTTACAGTAAAGAGATAGCGGTGCCTCTCTAAAACACCACTAAGTCGACTTTTCCTGGGAATAAAAAAAAAATCTTTTCTATCATGGTCACAAATTTTCTTAATGAAACCTTTTTTTTTTTATTTAAAAAAAAGAAAAGATTTTTAGATATTTAGACCGGACCGCTTGTTTCGACCTCCTAAATTTCGACTTGCACTTTTCTAATCAACCTTTTATTTCAGTTTTGGCGAAAAGCTAGCTGAGATATCAGTGCCAAGACTCTCTGTAGTATTCGTGCATCAAACAAGCCGAACATTTCTGCTTTGATTATGAAAACTTTTTTGTATACAATTTCTTAGAAGTACACGGAAACTTGTTCAAGTCAACATGGAGCAATGATAATGTTTATGAGAGTGGGAAGTGGAGCGATGAAAGCTTCTACACACGAAACTGCAAGGTTTTGAGTTCAGATGCCATAATCAACCCTTACAGAAAAAAAAGAAAAATCACATGACGTTCACGTGACCAGTCTCCGTAAGTCCCGTGAAAATAACACGCGATATCTCACATTATCTTTCACACGTAATGCACGTTGTTTTCATTTTCACGTCGGATTCATCCGTTTTCACGGATTTTTTCTTTTACACACGCGCCATCTCTTTTTATATTATTCATTTGTTTCGTTTTGTTCACGTATTTTTCAGACGTGATTCGTTTATTTTTCACGTATTGTCATTTTTGCACATTTGAGGTGAAATTTCATTTTCTCGGATGTAAAACTCTCCGTGCGATCATGCGATCACATTGTTCACACCGTGTCGCGTGTGTAGCTGGGTTGTGCAATTTCAGGACGTAACATGCGTCTTAAAATGCACCATCACGTGTTTGATTTTTTATTTTTTTTTCCCCCTCACACATTTACATGGGGTAAAAAAAACTTAGAAGTACATGTGGAATGTGTGATTTTTCTGTAAAGGAACCGAGGGAACTCCTTAACCCGCAAAAGTTCTATTATTGGATTATTTAAAATAGTTTTCCAAATAAATACATGTACTGCACTGACTCTGATACAAGGTTATGTTGATTACAAGTTGATGCCAACTATAAAAACATTTCTGTACATGGAATTGTACTTTTTATTATTATTATTTTTTTTCCAAAAAGACCCATTCTGCCATGCAATTTATCCAACATATCTGAACTACAGTATAAAGTACCTTCTTCCTTCTACCACAGATTAGCAACAAGGCCAGGTGGTGCTGCTACACGTACACATGGGGTCATCTCTTAAAGACCTCCTTTGACCCTTTTTTATTTTTTTTCCTATAGCCTACATAAGCCTGCTTAAATCTATCACAGGAGCTGGCTGGTGAAACAAATCGAGCATCTCGAACGTAAACGAGTGTGTATGTGGTGTTTGTGTATGTGAGGCCATGTCTGTCTTTCTTGTACTCTTTGCTCTTACGCTGATATGTGCGTGACCACTGTCTGATTTGTTTAATCTCTCTTTTATTGCCTTATTGTCTGTATTTAGCTCTTACACAAACCATGGCAGCTGTAAAAAAAAAAAAAAAAAAAAAAAAAAAAGAAAAAAAAAAAAAGCAAGAAAAAAAAAAAAAAAAGCTTTGCATCCTAGAGCAGGTGGAATTCAGTTCCTTACTGTAGAACATTTTTCCAAATTCTGGCCGAGTCTTCGCTCTAGAACAGCTGAGATTTTCTTTGGGTCTGAAGATCCTTTAGTCCGGTTGTATGTAGAAACTTTGCGTGTCTCTGGCCTTTGGTCTGTGAAGCAAAAAAATAATAAAATAAACATGGTTGAGTGTGATGTAGAAATATGGCCAAGGCCGATGTATACTCGAGAAAAAAAAAAGGACATGATGATCATAATAATAATATTAATAATAATATTAATAATAATAATATTAATAATAATAATTTTTAAAAGATTAAAAGCAAAAGAAAGAAAGCCATGGCTTTCTCAAAGTACCTGCCATTTGTTGGGAAAGAAAGGGTTTGATATGTACAATCAGGATACTGTTTATTGAGATTTATCCTATTCATGTATATCTGGTACTAATGAAGAATCCAATGACAATGATGTATAAAGAAGACTAAAGAAAGTATTAATAGGTTCTGGGGTGTGTACTTATGTGTATAAGGGGAATCAGTCGGGATTTGGGAGGGTATGGGGATTATATGGCACGGCTATGATAGAAATTTCTGTTCAGTTCAGAAATTCCTTCATGATTATTGCCTGTGATGTAGACAATGTCTTTTTGTTTTATGAAGAAAAGAAAAAAAAGAACAATGGAAAGGTGTCTCGTGTCTTTTTTCTCCCCCAAGTTTGGTGTGGCTTTCATTTGTAACAGCTCATAACAAAGGTACATGAATTTGTTTGTGTGTCGCACGCATGTTTTTATAGCCTACCTTCTGGGGAAATTTGGCAGGTCCCCATGAGGAAAACTGCTTTTTTTTTCTTTTATTGAAGAAGGTTAGAGCTGCTTTAACTATTATGTCAATGGAAGGTTCACGCGGTGATAGTGAGACATGTGTGTGTGTGTGTTGTGTGTGTGTGTGTGTGTGTCTAGACAGAGACTCCCTTCCAGACTAATGAGAGATAAGTCACCTGCCAGGCATCACGAATGTAAGGGACAGACTGTGTATGTGTGTGTATATCCTACACTCTAGTGCTTAAGCAGAACACACACACACACACACACACACACACACACACACACACACTTCAGTGTGTCTGTACCTGAGGTTGGCTCCTGAGGACACCATGTGGTTCGGCTCGGAAAAAACCCAGGCAAACCCTAATTGCTATTTTCCAGTGGCGAAGAAAACAAGCAAGCTTGCCTACACAGCACAGCACTCATGAGTGTTCATGATATTCATGCAATGCAACTTCAGTGGATTTCCTTCAAATAATCTGGATCAGTTACACACATTTGACATTCCCAAAATATGGTGGTCCACAAGTGCATAGGGGGTAAGTGGAAAATCACCACACTCAGGAGTGTCAGGCTGCATTGACTGTTTCTGGTCTAATCACAATTACATTTCTTTTTATTAAATAAATGGATATATAATATATAAGAACAGAATTAAAAAAAACAAAAAAACAAAAAACAAAAGCATGCTAAAGTATACCAGTCAGGCCAACAACACACTTCTGTGATTATAGCCAGTGTTAGAGTGCCATCTGGTGTACAAAACGAGTACCTGCTTTTAGGCTAACAAGAAATAGCCTACTATATTAATTACTACTAGGTTTAGAAAACAGACGTCTCAGCTTTGCTAACAAGAAAATTCTAGAAGGCGGACAGAAAAAAAAACAACAACAACATTGTTTACCACATAAACATTTAGCAAATATCAGTGGACGAGACACCTAATGTAGCAAGAAGCAAGAGTTAAAACAGCAAAAGAAATGTTACTGCTACATTTTATTTATCGAAACAGCCCCGCCCACCTGGCTTCTATTAGCTTACAAGGTGGACTTGTGAATTCACAGGTCAAAGTTCACCGTGATAAAATAGGCACCAAGTGAAAAATAACCCTTTCACGTCCCACACACTTTCTTTTTTAGCTAATTAAAGAACCTTTGCTCATTGTTGATTTTTTTTACTGGCATTTTATTTATCCATCCATCCATCCTTATATTATTATATTACTCAGGGGAGCCTTGTGTCTATCCCATGGAACTCATAGCACAACATTTTGCCAACCCATGACAGGGCACGATCTCACACACATTCAGACACTTCAGACAATTTGGAATTGCCAGTCAGCAATGTTGCAACACTTTTGGGAGGAAGCTGGAGAACCCAGAGGAAACCCCCAAGACACGGGAAATGCCAGCTCCGTGCACACAGAGTAGATGCGACATTTGACCCCGCAACCCCAGTGGTGCGAGGCAAACATGCTGACCACTAAGACCCCCCCCCACACACACACACATTTAAAACAGCTTGTTATAGCCTATTACATTTTCTGACCAATCAAATTGGAGAACAACTGAAGAGCAGTGGCAGTGATCTGATCTGTGGCAGTGGTGTCTTGGTGGTTAAGGCTCTGGGTGACTGATCAGAAGGTTGAGGGTTCAAGCCCAAGCACTGCCAGGCTGCGACTGTTGGGCCCTCTTTACTCCAGGTGGCGCTGTATCATGGCTGACCCCAACTTCCCGACATGTTGGGGTATGTGAAGAAAAGCATTTCACTGTGCTGTAATGTATATGTGACCAATAAAGACTCGGTATCATTATGATAGTGCTCCTCTCTGAGCTCATCCACCAGTCCAGAATAAACACATTCAACCTACTTCTAAACGTTTTAAAAATAAAACTCATTCCAAGTTTACATTACTGGCAGATGATTTTAGTTCTTTCAGGTATTTATTATTATTATATTATTATTTATAATAATAATAATAAATAATAATAATAATAATAATAATAATAATATTATTATTATTATTATTATTGTTATTGTTATTATTATTATTATTATTATTATTTCAAAAGACGAAATCGGGGAAAAGCATGTGTCACGTGCGTTGTTGCAGATATACAGCATGTTATTGGTGGAATAAACGTCATTTGAAACGGAATCTTGTCGGTTTGTGCTCACGGAAGTGGAGTCAGGGGGCGTGGCTTATCAAAGTGAAAGTAATTTGCTGTGTTGTTGGTTCAGGTTCTTCTCGCGTTTCGTTTAATTCTTTTTAACCTACAACAATTTTGAAACGATTGTGAACGTCCTTTTTTTTTATTATTATTTTTTTTAGATTGCCAGAAGGACCACTACAGAGTCTACTTACATTTGGGTGAGCTAACGTTTATTTTCTCGACTTCAGTCGAAATTCTTTAGATGAAAATAGCTTTTCCTCATGTGATTATGTTTCCTGGTCTCTTCTACAGATAATGAAAAAAGGTAAGATTAGATTTTATTTTATTTTTTGCATTGAAACAGTAAGACTGCAAAGGGTCTGTTTAAAGCCTGTTTAATATTTAGTAGTTTATCATAAGGGTCATTGTTAGAATATGTGATTTTCTGACCAGCAAATCTCAATAAATAAATAAATAAATAAATAAATAAATAATAATAATTAAAAAATGTAAGTAGGTTTCATGTTTTATTTGGAAACTATGACTGTAATGAAATCCTTCTACAATGAATAAACAATATTCTTGATCTTTATTGTGGTACCGTTAATAAAAGTCACTGGTGTTATTGTCACTGACAGCGACACCAGTGACAATTTTTTTATTCAAGATGGGTTTCCAAGATGGTGTCAACAACATCTCAACATCTCAAGGCACTTGATATTCTTTTTTTTGACATTCTTTTAAATCCTTTTCCCCTGTAACATTTTCTAGTAAAATAAATAAATACAGGATGACTGAAACATGTAACTCCGATAACACGTCTAAAATAACCCTTTAGAAAAGAATTGAATTTACATAGGGAAACTCTATTGGTGCTGGTTGAAATGGCCACTCATTCTTCTGAACTTTGACTCTTTATGAATTTAAAATATGAATTGTTAAAATTGCTAACACCAATGACATAACTTGCAGGGACAAATGTACTTTTAAATGATATGTATATGTGTATATGTGATAGACCTCGTACTTTTGTTCAGCCTAAGGCCTTAAGTGGACTGCATTATGGGACTTTGAGTCCGGTGTTGGCTGTCTCCTCTAAAATTGGAGTTCTCATTAATGTGACATTAAATGTCACTGTAACATAATGACTGAGAAAAGATGTTGTTGTTCTTTTGTTTGTAGGCGCTGTCACGTTTCGTGACGGAACGGAGATAGGGACAGATGCAATCGCAGTTTGACAGTTTTCTATATATTCTTATTTATATATTCTACACTATTCTAATCTAAGTTTCTATTCTATAATGTAAGACTCTTATCTAATATTCCGCGCAGTGTGCTGGGAGGCGCGCGGTATATATACACACATAATCAGCGTCGTAATAGCTGACGGCTGAGGGCAATTCAGACACACGTGAAACTACGACCAATGACAGAACAGGGAGGAGACATAAACATAACAAATGCACGTGTCGAAATGTCAACGAAAAAGTGTTGAAAAAGCGAAATCATGACAGGCGCTAAAACTGAAACCTGATCGTTGTCACTTACGTTTCAGAGCTTTTAAAACTCTCTCCTATTAATTGTCATTTTAACTGAAATTAAGTGTCATTAATGCAGCAACACAACGAATTAACACCAAATAACTAAACACATTAGAAATATATCAAGATAAACATGTTTCACAGTGGGGGTTTTCCTTAAATGCTGCTTTGATGTGTTCAAAGAATGTAATACAGTAGAGTACATGTGCACTATATTTAATCTGTTGTTTTTTGTTTCTCTAAAATAGTTAAATACTTTGAAGTTATTCCTGAAAAGGTAAAACGGCCTTCTGAACAGTTTACAGCAAAACTTCAAAAAGAAAGAAAATCTATGAAGAAGTCCACAGCGGAGAAGTGTAAAGCGGTTCTGATTTATGTACCCATTGTTTCACGAGCTGGAACTGATATCGAAGCTGCACTGCAAAAACTCCACGGCTTTGAGGGTTTGTTATAAAAGCATCGATCATTTGATCCTGTTTCTAAATTCTGTGCTTGGGTTTTTTTTTTTTTGAGAAATCTTTATGCATTCTGTTAAATTGTTTATAGACAAGTACATCGCACTAGTGGTGCTCCATCACACATACGACCCAGAGATCACTGTCCCAGACAGCAGCAGAGCTGTGAACAGAAAAAAAACTTTCACTGTTGACTGTCTGTTCCATGAGGATAAAGGGCTGCTGCAGTGCCCCAAGAATGGAAAAGCTGTAAAGGATGTTGCAGATTGGCTGCATTATGTGGTATGTATCCTGAAGTACAGTCAGTTATCCATCTATCTGCACTGTGTTAATGATAAGACAGTCGAATCTACGAAACCGTAGCAGAAGTTAGTGGCTGGTCTGAAATATTCAATCATTTCATCATGGTACTGATGAAAATGTTCGTGTTTCTATTTCACGTCACTTAGCATAAAAAGCAAGAAGACTTCTAGTTCCATAGTTTATTGCTGATTTTGATATAAATCGTGTACTCCTAGAAAATGTTGACGTTTCTTTTGTGGTCCCTCTGGGGACAGTAAGAAACTATTATTGTCACGAATCGTGACGTAACTGAAGTAGGACGGATGCAATCACAGTTAGAACGAGACTTTCATTTACAAAGAGGAGTGAGCAAACAGGGTCGAGAAACAAAAGAGAAACAAAGAACATGACCGGTAGCGGAAAACCAGTAGCTAACCTAAACATTAACTATGGCATGGACTATGACTAGGAAACATGAACCATGAAACATGACATGAACAAAGACTCTAACTCTATGCTATGCTATCTCTATCTAACTCTAAGCTATAAGCTACTATGCTAACTAACCTTGACATGAACTATGACTATGACTAGCAAACACGAACCTATGCACTGACTCTAATTAACCGCAAAGAGTGTAGCATGGTACCCGGTATATATCCCGGCATGATTAGACCCCACAACTGCTAACAGTTGCAGGCAATACAAAAACACACGTGACTTGACAACACAAGACGAGACGGGGCTGAGACATGACGTCAATAACAACAACAACACAAGACACATTGTTATGCACGTGTTGAAATGTCCCTGCTGTCAACCTAGAAGAAGCAGGTGCACACGCAATAGCACAAGAGCACTCTGCTTCACAGGGGGAATGATGACAATTATTCTTTAAGCCCATCAGTAATCTTAGAAGATCTCCTTTTTCTAAGTGCAGCATGCATTGTATACATCGTATTCACGTGCATCCTATTTTACTCCACAGAAATACGAAAAACAGGGGAAGTCTGAGAAAAGTAAGTCACACAACCTTCAATACACGTAGTTCATCTATCAGTGAAAAATAACATAACGTTGCTGGCATACCAAATGTCCTTGTCTAACAGAATGAACACTTTCTTTATTAATTCAGTAAATTGGAACATTTGAAAGTTATCTACCTAAATAAAGCACTCTCTAAATCCAACTAAGTTAAAAACATTAAATAATGTTAGCACTGCAGCAGCAGCTATTGGACTTGGCTTGACTAGCAGCTCACCAAGTTGACCAAGAACATAGCTATTAGAATGTGCACACCAGTATCCAAATCTGTTAGTAAGTGTTACCACGTGAACTTCCAGATTCCTGGTGAGAGTTCTAGCTACATCCTCATGTACCACTAACAATCACCGTACTGCATTGTTCTTGTACTGCTTTTTAACAGAATGTGGTTGAATGTGCATCATATTAATATACATCATATTTAATCCCACAGAACGAAAAGGAGAAAGGTCTAAGTCAAAAACAGAACATAATGAAGTGGGAAACAGAAAGTCGAAAGGTAAGTATACATATACATATTTACATATACATAAATGATTGTGTTTCATACCACAGAGCTTTTGAATACTTAATTCTGATTGGTCAGTAGCTGTTGATGAATTTTCTATCACAGGAGCTCTTCACAGGTTTATATTTATTTGCTCCTCTATATACGTTATTGTTTCTATAGTAACAGCTAATTCACAGGGGCTTGTATGGCTGATGATCTACACAATATAAGAATACCTATAAAGAATAAAAAATAAACCAAGAAAAACACATATTCATTTTTATTGTGGAGTCGTGTATCAGTTTTCTTCTGCAGGAAAGTTCTCAGGACCTTGTACTGTGCACTTTCTCAGCACGATGACAAGCTAAATAACGTTAACTTAACACATTAGAAATATATGAAGATAAACATGTTTCACAGTGGGAGTTTTCCTTTAATTCTGCTTTGATGTGTTCAAAGAATGTAATACAGTAGAGTCCATGTGCACTATATTTAATCTGTTGTTTTGTGTTTCTCTAAAATAGTTAAATACTATGAAGTTGTTCCTGAAAAGGTAAAACGGCCTTCTCATCAGTTTACAGCAAAACTTCAAAAAGAAAGAAAATCTATGAAGAAGTCCACAGCGGAGAAGTGTAAAGCGGTTCTGATTTATGTACCCATTGTTTCACGAGCTGGAACTGATATCGAAGCTGCACTGCAAAAACTCGACAGCTTTGAGGGTTTGTTATAAAAGCATTGATCATTTGATCCTGTTTCTAAATTCTGTGCATTTTTTTGAGAAATCTTTATGCATTATGTTAAATTGTTTACAGACAAGTACATCGCACTAGTGGTGCTCCATCACACATGCAACCCAGAGATGACTGTACCAGACAGCAGCAGAGCTGTGAACAGAGACAACATTATCACTGTTGACTGTCTGTTCCATGAGGATAAAGGGCTGCTACAGTGCCCCAAGAATGAAGAAGCTGTAAAGAATGTTGCAGATTGGCTGCATTATGTGGTATGTGTAATTATTCTTCATTATACAGCATTACGTTTCCAAGCTGAAGTTCAGTTTAATACATCTCTATTTGCTCAACATTATAAAAAAATATATAATACTCATTTTCTTTATTCTAGAGAAAACTTTATGCATTACTCTTACAGAACTAACATGGAAACATTATATGTGAATGACCATGATTCACGTTTCAAAATTTTGTCACGAAACTGGACTGGAGGCTGGATGCAGGTGCAGGTCAAAGCTCTTTATTTTACGTAAATAGAAAACACAAAACAAAACGTGGTCTTCCAGGCAAATGAGAATCAGTGAACTTGGCATAACAGGAAACAATAACGAGAGCCGTGATCAGTAACTAAGGCGTCTATATACTAGTGATCATTAACACAAAAACACTAACACCCGTGACAAATCAAAACAAGGAAATGCGTGAGCAAAACCACGGTCACATGACCTGACTGGAGCCCCAGTGCCATCAGCTGGCCGTATCGTGACATAACCCCCCTCCAAAGGGTGCTCCTCCGGAGCACCAAGAACCCCCCTCCAACGGGGGTCCGGGACCCGTGTGCGGTTTGTCTCTCTCTGCCACCAGACACTAGGCAGCCTCCGTCCTCCAGCAGATGGACGAGACAGCACGCCCACCGGAGTTGAAAGCCGGGGCGCCACCCCCGGCGGCTCAGGAACGCACGGCACGGCTCCCGGCGGCTCAGGAACGCAGGGTGCCACCCCTAGCAGCTCAGGAACATGGGGTGCCACCCCTGGCAGCTCTGGAACGCAGGGTTGCGGAGCGACGTCCTCGGCGAAGCAGGAGCGCGGAATGAGGTTCTCCACGAGGCTCAAGGGGGAAGTGAGGTTCTCCGCGAGGCTCAAGGGGGGAGCGAGGTTCTCTGCGAGGCTCAAGGAGGGGAGCGAGGTTCTCCGTGAGGCCCAAGGGAGGAACGATGCTCTCTGTTGAGCCTGAGGGGGGAGCGATGTCCTCCGTGGAACAGGAAGGGGAAGCGACATAAGGAGCGACATCTTCCGCGGAGCATGGAGGCAGAGCAACGTCCCCAGCGAAGCAGGATGGCAGAGCACCAACCTCAGCCAAACAGGAAGGCGGAGCGACGACCTCAGCCGAGCAGGAAGGCCGAGCGACGTCCACAGCCGAGCAGGAAGGCTGAGTAATGTCCTCAGCTGAACAGGGATGCTAAGAGGGCATGATAATAGGGGAGGGAAGGTGGGAGTTAGTCACAGCCCCGACCACAGACCCCCGTCGGCGTGGCATGATGTGACTCCCAGATGTTCCAGCTGCTTAGCTAGCTGCGCTGCATGGCATGGTTCTGGAGGTGGCAGGGTAAGGGGCGCGGGGATCGATGTGATGAGCCGCTTCTGATCCCTTTGCATGCACTCAAACCAAGCCATTTCCTCCTCAAGCTGCTGGCTGAGTGCCCGGAACCATGCGGATGATGCTGCGGCGCATGGATCGGCCTGCCGCATCCGCTCCAACCTGGTGAGTCATCCGCGCCAGTGCTTCCTCCATAAGCTGGTTCCTCTCCCATAACACTCGGCCCATCTCCGCGCTCATGGTGACCTGCTGCTTCCAAAACAGGGCTCGTTATTCTGTCACAAAACTGGACCGAAGGCTGGATGCAGGTGCAGGTCAAAGCTCTTTATTTAACGTAAATAGAAAACACAAAACAAAACGTGGTCTTCCAGGCAAACGAGAATCAGCGAACTTGAAAAAAAAAAAAAAACAAAAACAAAAAAAACAAAAAAAAAAAAAAAAAAAAAAAAAAAACCCAAAAAAAAAAAAAAAAAAAAAAACCAACAAAAAAAAACACCAACCCGCAGGCCCGGCCCCCCCCCTCCCCTTTTTTCGCCGTACCGTGACAAATTTCATATGAATGACGTGATAATGAAGATTGAAAATTGGCTCGAATTTGTGTTATACATTCTGATGTACAGTCAATCTGTCTATTTGCACTGTGTTAATGAAAAGACATTAGAATTGACGAAACAGGAGCAGAAGTTAGTGGCTGTCTAAAATATTCAATCATTTCATCATGGGACTGGTGACAATGTTTCATATTTCCAGTTAGCATAAAAAGCAAGAAGACTTCTAGTTATACAGTTTATTGCTGATTTTGATATAAATCGTATACTCCTAGAAAATGTTGGTGTTTCTTTTGTGGTCCCTCTGGGGACAGTAAGAAACTTTATTATTCTTTAAGCCCATCAGTAATCTTTGAAGATCTCCTTTTTCTAAGCGCAGCATGAATTGTATACATCGTATTCACGTGCATCCTATTTTACTCCACAGAAATACAACAAACAGGAGAAGTCTGAGAAAAGTAAGTCACACAACCTTCAATACATGTAGTTCATCTATCAGCGAAAAATAACATAACGTTGCTGGCATACCAAATGTCCTTGTCTAACAGAATGAACACTTTCTTTATTAATTCAGTAAATTGGAACATTTGAAACTTCACTATGTAAATAAAGCACTCTCTAAATCCAACTAAGTTAAAAACATTAAATAATGTTAGCACTGCAGCAGCAGCTATTGGACTTGGCTTGACTAGCAGCTCACCAAGTTGACCAAGAACATAGCTATTAGAATGTGCACACCAGTATCCAAATCTGTTAGTAAGTGTTACCACGTGAACTTCCAGATTCTTGGTGAGAGTTCTAGCTACATCCTCATGTACCACTAACAATCACCGTACTGCATTGTTCTTGTACTGCTTTTTAACAGAATGTGGTTGAATGTGCATCATATTAATATACATCATATTTAATCCCACAGAATGAAAAGGAGAAAGTAAAGCCGAACAGTATGTATACTTATATATACACATGTTATATGTATTATATTATATTATATATATTATATACTTAAATATATACACGTTATACACACACACACACACACACACACATATATATATCTTACTGTAGCAACATACTGTATTAACATGCATCATTTTTTTAACTTCACAGAACAGAAGAAGACCAAACAAAAAAAGTAAGTCATAAAATATATAGACAACAATTTTGTGCTATACTAAAACCTACTGCTTTTTAACAGCACTCTGGTCTGTTTTTATTTATTAATATATGTTTTATAATGGTGATGATTAATTATTAACTTTTATCAATCTGAATTCTAATGAATACGATGGATGTATATTGATATTATTTTTATTAAACAAACTCGAAAGAAGAGCAATTGTTAAATCATTTTAAAGATATTTATTCTGTGATTCTTGTGTTCATATAGGAAAGGGAGGAAGTGTAGAGGAGACAGATATGAACATAACGAAGGAACAGCTGGACAGATGAAAAAGGTTATTCAAGAGAGGGGCGGCTCCGACTACAGAAAAGCTTTGTGCTGTATGGAATATAGAATTAGTAAAGACATCATGTATATTTTGATTTCTGCATATAGTGTAGACATTCACGGATGTTCTCTGTACTTTGGACGCATTATCCTGTGATGATTCTTGTGTTATTGATGTCTTTTGTTAATATGGAGAGAGCGTTTCATCATAATTTGACTTTTTTTTGTCTTGGTCCTTTTGAATTTCGTCTGTTTCATTGTTGATGCATGAAGCAACCCAAGCACTGAGACCTACATAATTTCAAAAATATTTAAACCTTGTGAATGACTTAAACGGCTGTGTTTTATTGGTGTTTATACCCTTGCACTGTTGATTTCTTGAAGCTGTTTGGTCAAAAAATGTATTTTCTAAAACAATCTGCACTTATTTTTGTCTTATTAATTTCAAGAGAGAGAGAGAGAGAGAGAGAGAGAGAGAGAGATAGGGGGAGGATGATAAGGGAACAACAGTGTTTAAAGCTGATGTAAGTGATAACAGGAACTTGTTTCTGAGATGTTACAAGTTTATACAATATTACATGTAACTAAAAATGGATAAAAAAATGCCAATAAATAAATAAATAAATCCTTGCAGTTAGTGGAAAATGATCAAGTTCAGGTTGGTAATATACAGCATACACCACCCTGAAGCTGAATATTTTTTTCTCTAATGTGTTGTCTAAATGTTTTATTTATTAGGTATCCAATCAGTAAGCACAGAGAGTTTATTCTGTGCCCCTAATATCTCTATGATAAAATTTCAATGTGTGGAAACACATACACAGATAATGTTCGTGTTTTAATGAGTAGTTGGATGTGGAAACTTAAATCTGTAAGTCTGCTAACCAGTATTGAATAAATATGAATAAACAAGTATTGAAAGCTAATAGAATAAGCGGTGTGTTATTTCTGATTATCACGATGAATAAAAGAGTAAAGAGCTCACAATTCCCCGCTTGTGATCACATTGTGGAGACACATGGGCAGGATGTGGAGGTATTTCTTGGAGCAGATGTACGTGTCTGTGCAGCACTGGTCACGGCTAAAATATCAGACATGGCTGCGACCAGTGGCACAGCTGATGAAGCTCCCAGTTTTAACAGTAAATTAACGTGACTTGTACTTTTCTCACTGTTTCATCACTAGATAGCACTACTGAGTTGCAGTTTGATGAGGTAGACTATGTTTGTCAGTCTTCCGTATTGTGTACTTCCCCTCCCCTGTTTACCTAGAAGGCATGGTTCCTCTCAGAGCATTAAGCTTTGGGTAACACAGAAGGTGTACAGTTCCCTTCAGCGTAGCAAAATTACAATCCCTGAAGATAATAGTTTATCAAAATATGTTATTGAATTTAATTAACAAAACCTGTATGACAAGTGAATACTTTGCATAGCTTAACAAAAATATGATGCCTCATAAATAGTTGTGTACATTTCTAACAGAGTAATTGAAAATACAATAGAATGTTTAATAGAGCTGGGATTTAAAGTGCAAAAGCGTAATGATAATTTGGGGGCACTGGTGGTTTGGTGGCTAAGACTCTGGGTTACTGATCAGAAGGTCAGGGGTTCAAGGCCCAGCGCTGACAAACTACCACTGTTGGGCCCTTGAGCAAGGCCCTTAACCCTGCCTGCTCCAGGGGTGCTGCATCATGGCTGACCCTTCATTCTGACATGCTGAGGTACAAAAGAATTTCACTGTGCATATGTATATATGATCAATATAGACTCATTATTTTGTTATATATATTGTGGGGGGATTCAAAAATGCTTCTTTTTAACCAGTGGTGTATGACTTTAATGTAATGTTCTTTTCCACACAAAACTGTACATAATTTCATAAGAGTATTGGTTCATTTTCTACTGATTTATAACATTTACACTATGATCCTGAGGTAGTATTTCCAGCCTGACCAGTTGTCTGATTAGCGCATGGCGTGACCAGGCGTGCCAGAACAAAGTGAAAGCACTGCAGTGTTTCTGGCTGCGTTTGTTCTCTCAAAAGGTCGTTTGCCCCAGACAGAGCTACAGTTTTCCTGGAGGAATCAGTGGGCTACAGAATCTGCTTAGGAATTTGTCTACATTTTCTTCAGTAAGTCTTGGTTTTTGACTATACGTGTGATTATTGAGGATGCTGTTTTGATTACGTTAAATAAAGTCATCTCATCTGACTCTCTTCTGCTGACCTCTCTTCCCAGATAATGCCAGGAAAAAGTGAGTCAAATGTTTTATTGCTAAGACATTCTTTGTGGATCATTTGCCTTTCTTACAATGTCTCTGGTTTTCTGCTAGTGTGTGAACTGCCAAGTCTAAAGTGTCTGTAATGTTTAGATATGCTCTACAGTGAGGGAAAGAAGTATTTGATCCCCTGCTGATTTTGTACGTTTGCCCACTAATAAAGAAATGATCAGTCTATAATTTTAATGGTAGATTTATTTGAACAGTGAGAGACAGAATAACAACAAAAAAATCCAGAAAAACGCATGTCAAAAATGTTATAAATTGATTTGCATTTTAATGAGGGAAATAAGTATTTGACCCCTCTGCAAAACATGACTTAGTACTTGGTAATGACTTAGTAATTACTTTTCATTTTCAATGCCCTGGCTGAGGGAAGGAGGTTCTCACCCAAGATTTGACGGTACATGGCCCCGTCCATCATCCCTTTGATACGGTGAAGTTGTCCTGTCCCCTTAGCAGAAAAACACCACCAAAGCATAATGTTTCCACCTCCATGTTTGACGGTGGGGATGGTGTTCTTGGGGTCATAGGCAGAATTCCTCCTCCTCCAAACACGGCGAGTTGAGTTGATGCCAAAGAGCTCCATTTTGGTCTCATCTGACCACAACACTTTCACCCAGTTGTCCTCTGGTGGTCAGATGAGAGCAAAATGGAGCTCTTGTAACTTCGCTATGTAAATAAAGTGCTCTCAAAATCCAACTAAGTTAAAAACATGAAATAATGTTAGCACTGCAGCAGCAGCTATTGGACTTGGCTTGACTAGCAGCTCACCAAGTTGACCAAGAACATAGCTATTAGAATGTACACACCAGTATCCAAATCTGTTAGTAAGTGTTACCACGTGAACTTCCAGATTCTTGGTGAGAGTTCTAGCTACATCCTCATGTACCACTAACAATCACCGTACTGCATTGTTCTTGTACTGCTTTTTAACAGAATGTGGTTGAATGTGCATCATATTAATATACATCATATTTAATCCCACAGAACAAAAAGGAGAAAAGTCTAAGTTAAAAACAGAACATAATGGAGTGGGAAACAGAAAGTCGAAAGGTAAGTATACATATACATATTTACATATACATAAATGATTGTGTTTCATACCACAGAGCTTTTGAATACTTAATTCTGATTGGTCAGTAGCTGTTGATGAATTTTCTATCAAAGGAGCTTTTCACAGGTTTATATTTATTTGCTCCTCTATATACGTTATTGTTTCTATAGTAACAGCTAATTCACAGGGGCTTGTATGGCTGATGATCTACAAAATATAAGATTTCCAATAAAGGATAAAAAAGAAAGAAAGAAAAACATATATTCATTTTTATTGTGGAGTCGTGTATCAGTTTTCTTCAGCGAGAAAGTTCTCAGGACCTTGTACTGCGCACTTTCTCAGCACGATGACAAGCTAAATAACGTTAACTTAACACATTAGAAATATATCAAGATAAACATGTTTCACAGTGGGGGTTTTCCTTTAATTCTGCTTTGATGTGTTCAAAGAATGTAATACAGTAGAGTACATGTGCACTATATTTAATCTGTTGTTTTGTGTTTCTCTAAAATAGTTAAATACTTTGAAGTTATTCCTGAAAAGGTAAAACGGCCTTCTGAACAGTTTACAGCAAAACTTCAAAAAGAAAGAAAATCTATGAAGAAGACCACAGCGGAGAAGTGTAAAGCGGTTCTGATTTATGTACCCATTGTTTCACGAGCTGGAACTGATATCGAAGCTGCACTGCAAAAACTCGACAGCTTTAAGGGTTTGTTATAAAAGCATTGATCATTTGATCCTGTTTCTAAATTCTGTGCTTGGGGTTTTAAATTTTTTTTGAGAAACCTTTATGCATTAAATTGTTTACAGACAAGTACATCGCACTAGTGGTGCTCCATCACACATACGACCCAGAGATCACTGTCCCAGACAGCAGCAGAGCTGTGAACAGAGACGTGCACAGAGACATTATCACTGTTGACTGTCTGTTCCATGAGGATAAAGGGCTGCTGCAGTGCCCCAAGAATGAAGACGCTGTAAAGAAGGTTGCAGAGTGGCTGCATGATGTGGTATGTGTAATTATTCTTCATTATACACCATTACGTTTCCAAGCTGAAGTCCCGTTTAATACATCTCTATTTGCTCAACATTATATATATAAAAAATATTTGTATAATACACATTTTCTTCATCCTAGACAAAAATTTATGCATTACTCTTACAGAACTAACATGCAAACATCATATGTGAATAACCATGATTCACGTTTCAAAATTTCATATGAATGACATGACAATGAAGATTGAAAGTTGGCTCGAGTTTGTGTTATACATCCTGATGTACAGTCAATCTGTCTATTTGCACTGTGTTAATGAAAAGAGATTAGGATTGACGAAACAGGAGCAGAAGTTAGTGGCTGTCTAAAATATTCAATCATTTCATCATGGGACTGGTGAAAATGTTTCATATTTCCAGTTAGCATAAAAAGCAAGAAGACTTCTAGTTATACAGTTTATTGCTGATTTTGATATAAATCGTATACTCCTAGAAAATGTTGATGTTTCTTTTGTGGTCCCTCTGGGGACAGTAAGAAACTTTATTATTCTTTACGCCCATCAGTAATCTTAGAAGATCTCCTTTTTCTAAGTGCAGCATGCATTGTATACATCATATTCATGTGCATCCTATTTTACTCCACAGAAATACAAAAAACAGGAGAAGTCTGAGAAAAGTAAGTCACACAACCTTCAATACATGTAGTTCATCTATCAGTGAAAAATAACATAACATTGCTGGCATACCAAATGTCCTTGTCTAACAGAATAAACACTTTCTTTATTAATTCAGTTAATTGGAACATTTGAAAGTTATCTACCTAAATAAAGCACTCTCTAAATCCAACTAAGTTAAAAACATGAAATAATGTTAGCACTGCAGCAGCAGCTATTGGACTTGGCTTGACTAGCAGCTCACCAAGTTGACCAAGAACATAGCTATTAGAATGTACACACCAGTATCCAAATCTGTTAGTAAGTGTTACCACGTGAACTTCCAGATTCTTGGTGAGAGTTCTAGCTACATCCTCATGTACCACTAACAATCACCGTACTGCATTGTTCTTGTACTGCTTTTTAACAGAATGTGGTTGAATGTGCATCATATTAATATACATCATATTTAATCCCACAGAACAAGAAGGAGAAAGTAAAGCTGAACAGTATGTATACTTAAATATACACATGTTATATGTATTATATTATATTATATATATTATATACTTAAATATACACACGTTATACACACACACACACACACATATATATCTTACTGTAGCAACATACTGTATTAACATGCATCATTTTTTTAACTTCACAGAACAGAAGAAGACCAAACAAAAAAAGTAAGTCATAAAATATATAGACAACAATTTTCTGCTATACTAAAACCTACTGCTTTTTAACAGCACTCTGGTCTGTTTTTATTTATTTATATATGTTTTATAATGGTGATGATTAATTATTAACTTTTATCAATCTGAATTCTAATGAATACGACGGATATTATGTAGCACATAGTATATATATATATATATATAAATATATCAAGTGATTTTTTTATTAAACAAACTCGAAAGAAGAGCAATTGTTAAATCATTTTAAAGATATTTATTCTGTGTTTCTTGTGTTCATATAGGAAAGGGAGGAAGTGTAGAGGAGACAGATATGAACATAACGAAGGAACAGCTGGACAGATGAAAAAGGTTATTCAAGAGAGGGGCGGCTCCGACTACAGAAAAGCTTTGTGCTGTATGGAATATAGAATTAGTAAAGACATCATGTATATTTTGATTTCTGCATATAGCGTAGACATTCACGGATGTTCTCTGTACTTTGGACGCATTATCCTGTGATGATTCTTGTGTTATTGATGTCTTTTGTTAATATGGAGAGAGTATTTCATCATTAGATTTTTTTTTTTAAGAATCTGTTGATTTTGAGCAGTCTTAGTACTTTTGAATTTTCGTCTGTTTCAATGTTGATGCAATTATTGGAAAATGCTCAGTTTCAGGTTGGTAATATACAGCATACACCACCCTGAAGTTATTATTTTACTGTATTGTGGGGTGTCCAAAAATCTTTCTTTTTAACCAGTGGTGCATGACTTTAATGTTACGTTCTTTACCACACAAACTGTACGTAATCCCATAAGAGGCTTGGTTCATTATCTACCTATTTATAACATAAACACTATGATACTCAGTCAGTATTTCCAGCCTGACCTGTTGTCTGATTAGCACATGGTGTGATTAGGCGTCGCAGAACAAAGTGAAAGCACTGCAGTGTTTCTGGCTGCGTTTGTTCTCTCAAAAGATCACCACATGAGTGCCTGGTTTTGAAATCTTCGCTCTGACAACAATAGGATGAGCCAGTTTCCCTTGTTGTGTTTGGCTAAACGTTTCTTTTCGTCTTTTTAATGGAAGACATGATGCACTGTACTGTATGTGCTTCTTTCTGCTGTTTGCATTAACATGTGTTTATTATCTGAGTTAGGGTTTTTGTGAATAAATCTATCATTAAAGCAATCCTGTCTGGTGTTATAGTCAATGATTACACAGTTGGGTGAATCAGTTCTCATCCCATTATCACAAAATGAAGATGACTGATACATTTAGCTTAATCAGTGATTTCCTAATTTGCAATGATCACACATACAGTCTATGAATTTGCTTACACAAGTCTGATTCAAGCGAGTTATGTTAGTAGGTGTGCTGCGGATCTTGTATAAAGAATGATCCTGTAAAAGAGGTTAAAGTAAAGCAGCTGGATAAAGTAACACTCCATGACTAAGGTGTAGTTTTTCTTGTTTTCCTTTGTACTGTGTCACATCTCTGGTATGCAGGTTTGAATTGAACTGAACCAGAGAGAAGGAAGTGGGGGAGGGGCAGAGTTATCTGAATGGGAGGGGCAGGGTTCTCTGATTGGGAGGGGCAGAGTTCTCTGAGTGGGAGGGGCAGAGTTCTCTGACTGGGAGGGGCAGAGTTCTCTGAGTGGGAGGGGCAGAGCTCTCTCTCAGCTCAAAAAACTCATACATCAGCAGTTGTACTGAATGTGAAAGTGAAACGAGTTTAGGTTGAAATATCTTCACCGAAGACAGCAGGTGTTTTTTTTTATGAGACGCAGCAAAGGTAGGAAGAAATGAGACAATCTTGTGTTAATACACCTGAAAATACAAAGTCATGAAATTAGGTTTTAGATAGATATATGTATCTGTGTAATGAAACTGGATTCTGTGTTTTTTTTTAACACCCCCCCCCCTCTCCGTGTGTCTGTGTAGCATTTCTTTTAGTCTGAACCTAAAGTACTACTAAGATGGCATCTGGAAACAGCAGTAAGTCAAATATACAGATGTTTAAACACCATCATTCTTTACTATACAATGGCAGAATTGAAAAGAAATATTTTGGTTGTAGTATTATAAATTATAAGCTTTTATGTGGGATTTTGTTTAACAGTGAGTTCAGCAGGCCAGTCCAGAAATGTTATTTAACAGCTACTAACCCCAACTATAAATCTGAAGCATCTTCTACTATAAGCAAGTCTAAATATTCTCCCTATGATAGTTTTGGAGTAACGTTGAGTAGCACCAATCTAACAGGATCTGTAGGTTCTTCTACTGCATCAGCTCTAATTTAGTTTAAAGTTAGTTTTAACTTAAGCTACTTACTGTACAGTACAGCATGAATTAGCTAACAGCACAACGAACTGTAATTTGAACACATGACTCATGCTGAGTTCACTTGTATGTGACATTGGGAGCTAAAAATAATTCTAGTTAAATAGCAGGTAAACCAAGACTTGGGAAGCTTAAAATAGCAAACTGATTAAACATAAAAGTCCAGAGTGGTGG
Source organism: Ameiurus melas (assembly GCA_012411365.1). Classification (NCBI taxonomy): domain Eukaryota; kingdom Metazoa; phylum Chordata; class Actinopteri; order Siluriformes; family Ictaluridae; genus Ameiurus; species Ameiurus melas. The sequence continues at coordinate 17,366,232 of CM022775.1, forward strand.
ATGAGTACAGGTTAGTGTAAATCATAAAAAAATAATGTTGACCTGATCAAAAATATTATCCAGTATTTAGGCTCATACATGTCCAAAAACAATACATAAAAGTCTGTGTAGTTCTGGAATCAAACCTTTTGGACAGATTGAATGAATCAGTGCATCCGAGAGCTCAAAATGGTCAAGTCTGGAGAAACAAAGCAACAAATGAGCTTTTATGGACATCACTGGTTCACATCAATATCTAATTTTATCTTATATGGTTCAGGAAATATATAAATATATTCTGAAATTGTGCTGACTAACCCCTTAAAGTCCCAGTGTATGGTCTCTGTAATTAACACGCATAGCACAGGGCTGAGTTTTAGTAAAAGCACAGAGATTGATCATGAGTTACTTTAATTATAAAGCAGATTTCCTATTTTTTAACTTATACTGTTTCAACTAAAATGTTTTAATCTGTTGTTTTTCACAGATTCTTCATGGGTAAGTAAATAAATCCACATTGTCCTCTCACTGATGGTAAGAATGATTTGCTTATCACATCACAAGTAACATAAGGGCATTGACTAAAATTACATTCTGTTCAGTTTTCCTGCAAATGGGAATTGCTAACCTCATTTTTTAATTTTCACCACCCACAATACTCCTGGGCAAAATCTGACTACTGCAGAAATATAAATGCTTATTGTGATGAGTTACAAGGTTACAATTTTTTATTTGTAAACTTGAGAGTTTAAATTGATCTCTGTTAATGTTGCCAAATTAAGTCCTTGTTATTTGAAAACTATTTGAATCATCTTTATCAGTGCTGTGTTCTGGTTGTGTTTTAGAGCTGGGCAAAACTCCCACAATTCTCAGGTCCAGATGTTTCTCGATGGTCTTTCCCGGTAAGATCTCACATAAAGTGATAAACAGGGTTAAGCTCATGTCTGTTCATTAGCTAGAGGACTTAAAGGATTGGTGCACTGATTGTTTCTGTTGTTTGTTGGAAACCTGAACTGCGTAAGTAGGCTGTTGTAAGTATTAATATATCATTATTATACTTATTGCAAATTTCTGAATTTCTACAACAGCAATTTTGAATGTAGTTCAGCAGCAAATCACAGGTTTATATTAATGTGCTTGATGTAATACATTATTGACATCTATAGACAGAGACAGACAGACAGACAGACAGACAGATACATAGATAGATAGATGAAGATACTTTATTATCAAAGCATTAGAATACAAAACACATTACAAGGACACAGAACAAGGACACTGCATGTAAGACACAGCTTATAACACTGATAAGACAATGACTAACAGTGGCGACTCGTCGATAGAGATTTTAATATCAACCGTTCATAAAGTCCCAATTTATAACGCCATACATTTTAAATTATATTTGGGTTACTTTGGGTTACTGATCAGAAGGTTGGGTGTTCAAGCCCAAGCACTGCCAAGCTGCCACTGTTGGGCCCTTGAGCAAACCCCTTAACCCTCTCTGCTCCAGGGGGCGCTATATCATGGCTGACCCTGCGCTCTGACCCCAGCTTCCTCACAGGCTGGGGTATGCGAAGAAAAGAATTTCACTGTGCTCTACTGTATATGTGACCAATAAAGACACATTATCATTATCAATATCCATCCATCCATCCTCTACCGCTTACTCCTTTTCAGGGAGCCTATCCCAGGGAGCATTGGGCACAAGGCGGGGTACACCCTGGACATGGCACAATCACATACACACTCATTCATACACTACGGACACTTTTAGACATGCCAATCAGCCTACCATGCATGTGTTTGGACTGGGGAAGGAAGCCGGAGTACCCTGTTGGTATAAGGCGAACGTGCTAACCACTAAGCCACCATGTGCCCATCATTATAATTATTGTCATTATCATTATCATTATAAATTCAAATTACTAATGACCACTTTTTTATTTTATTTTCTTTTTTAAAGTGCCACAATTTCCTCTGAACTGGCTCGCTTTTCTAGATATTGCACAATTGTAGGACAGCATGCCCCATTTGGCTCCATAGAGTTACTATTACATGTTTATTTGGGGGTTTTATGTGACACCTGGCATAAAAACCTCACATGGTTTCATTTACTCCCACAGGGCATCCGATCTCCTGTTGAACCAAGTGAGTATAAGACAATCCCAAATATTCAGGGAGAGCAGACACAAAACTGATCCTTTTATTAAGATCCTATAAAGGATCCGTCCTCTCATTTCTGTTTGGGCAACAATTTGTGTAGATCATGTGCAGGGTTTTCTTCTGACAAAATACGTTGGACAAACCTTCTGCTAAAATCATGTTTGATTAGACGCTCAACTCGATTAGTCTGACTTTTATTTGAATGTGCTGGCACTGCTCTTCCTTTTTCTCATTTTAGCAACAACGTCCTCCTTAGCATTTCCTCTTTATATGAATATTTAGGTACAACAGTCCTATTTGGAAGCTCATTGGTTGAGTTGTTTATTAGAGGAAATTCTGTGGCTTTTCTCCATAAAGAAAACCTGAATTAAAAATATTATTCTTCCAAAGACCCTTAGGTTGAGCTTTTTTGGTTTTGGCATTATCATTATTTTCTTCATAATGATATTTGTGCTTGGAGGTGGAACTCTGTAAATCTCTTGCAAACATTTAGCACTGCTGGCTTAAGCAACAAACAAGATGAAATTTGGTTATTGGGAATCATGTACCAGTGTACATTTTTAAAGTGTAGGAATTTATAATAACTGTACATTAGTATTAGATCTGAATTACACACTTTAACTATGAACAACTTAATTCCTAATAACATAATTTATCTTTAATAAATAATCTAAATTAATAAGTTGTTTTGCTGCTTGTTCACAGGTAAAAAGTTTTTGGTTCATACATTTGGAAAGACACTGAATTCCCACCGCAGCTTCATAGATCGTCTTACAAAGCTAATACATCTGCAGGAGGTGGATTCTGTGGATAAGTGTGATTTCATTCTGGGTTTCTGCCCTATTGTGTCACGAGCTGGAACTGACATAGAAGCAGCAGTGAAAAATCTTCAGAGTATTTCAGGTATTCACCAAATCTTTTTTAAATAATGCATTATATGTACTTTTGCATATAGTGAACAAATGTTTGGTGTATATATATATATATATATATATATATATATATATATATATATATATATATATATATATATATATATATATATATATATATATATATCTTTTTTTATTTTTTACAGACACCAAACCTGCTGTTCTAGTGGTGCTCCATCACACTTTTGAAACAGAGTGTGTTGTACCAAACAGCAGCAAAGCCGTACACAGAAAAAACATGATTGCAGTCGACTGTCTGTTCCATGAAGACCTGGGATTACTACAGTGTGGGAAGAATGATGAATCACTGTCCAAAACTTCAGAATATATCAAATCTCTGGTACTCCAATTTTTTTTAAATTTCAGCAATTATTATGTTTTACTCTCATTAAGCTCATGTTTATGGTGTTACAAAAAAACAAAGTCATATATGAATATATTATTATTTTATAGGTTTATAGTATGTACAAACACTTACAAGTATTGGTACTTGTGTATTTATGTGTAAACTGAGTAATAAATCTACATTCCTGGATTTATTATATTATATAGATAATTACATAATGGTTTCTCAGCACAGATAGTTTTAAAATGTATATAATACACCTGACCCAATTATTTATTCAGCAGCTCCAGGACTTGCTCTAAATATCATAAGCAACATGTATCCCTCATATGTTTAATTATTTGCCCCTGGAATGTACTTTAAAGTTTTCTACTATTTTAACAGGGAAAAGGATTACTTATAGACACGAAGAAGCAAGAAGAAGCTGGAAAGTCATGTGAGTGTGACAGATTTTTGTTCCTTATAGGTAGTGACATAAAAAAGCTCAGAATCTATCAACCATTCAACCATTCAATCAATCTGTGTATCTGTGTATGTGTCTTATTGTTTGTTGCATCTATGATCTTAGATTCAGAACTGGGAAACAGCTTTGAGAAAACAGATCAACAGGAGAGAGAGAGAGATCAGCAACTGAAACCCAAAGACCCAGCGCTACAGAAGGCACGAAAACGAGTGGAGGAAATGGAGAAAAAGCTTTGGGAAACAATTCAGTATTTACAAGCGGAATGGAAGAGTGTTTTGTATGAATACACAGACACCACTGAGAAGACTCTTGCTGAGAGAGATGTATTGTTGGAGCAACAGAAAAATGAGTTATCAGAAATCAAACAACATATTGAGCAGAAAGAGAGTCTTCTAACTGAGAGAGAGACACAGCTCATGGAAAGAGACCAACAGCTTCAGGAGAAAAACAGACTTCTGACAGAAAATACACAAAAACTACAAGTGAAAGACGAGGCACTGGTGGAGAAGGATACGCTGCTCAAACAGATCAAAACTGAACTGGACAAAACAATTAAGGAATTAGAAGACAGTCAGCGACACATGGAGGAGAAAAACACACAACTAGAGAATATGAAGAAACTGATGAATGAGAAAGAAACACAGCTGAAGAACACAGATAAAGAACTGGAAACTAGTACAAATATACTGGAACAGAAGAAAACTGAGTTAGCAGAAAAAAACGAACATCTTGAAGAGAAAGAGAGTCTTCTAACTGAGAGAGAGACACAGCTAATGGAAAGAGACAAACAGCTTCAGGAGAAAGACAGACTTCTGGTGGAAATTACACAACCACCTCAGATGAAGGACAAAATAGTGGAAGAGAAGGACACACAATTCAAAAAGGTAAAAAAATTAATTGGAAAAACAAATAAGAATTAGCCACAGATGAAACACAAAGAGACAAAACTCCAAACAGTGCAGTGGGTCCACACATCTGTAAGAAATAAGATCTTAATCTTTCAGCCTTGCTTGCAGTTATATATGTCCAAGATATTTTGTTATTATTATTCATGATTATGTGTGATTATAAGAGTTCCTATAATGACTATATGTATATAGAGTCTGTAATATTTAGGTTTTGGTCTGAAAGGAAGCTACTCCATCTCCTTTATACTTTTACTATAAATAGTTCATTGTTATCAGCACAGGTGTACGGTGGCCCACTGCTGAATGATTCGTTATTAACAGCAGGATAGACAAGAAAAGTACAGACAACACAATATAATATGATAACAATAAAATGTAATAATCCTGACCCAATGGTTTACACAGCAGTACTTAAACTACGGTAAAAATCAAAATTTCACATATCCATAAGAGCAAGCAAGTTCTGCACCATGTATATTTAATTATTTACCTCTGGCCTGTACATTAATGTCCTCTACTATTTTCACAGGAGAAAGAACAAGAAGAGGAATTTTTAAATACAGGTGAGTGTGAGAGATTAAATCAATCAATTAATCAGTCTGACTGTCAATCAATGTCTGTTTGTCACATAAATTTGTGTTTTCTCTAGGGATTGGAGAATTACCTGGGACAAACTGTCATCTGGCTTTAGAGATTAAATCACAGGAAAATAAAGACCAACCTGTAGAGGAGATTAGAAAACAGATAGAGAATGAAAATTCAGACCTGAAGAACAGCGAGAATCTCACCCAAGACAAAGACCCACTATCCAAAAGTATAAATACAGAATTAGAGAACATGGCTAATGAGCCAGAAGAGAGAAAAACAGCTGTAGATCACCATCTGAAACTGAAAGACACACCAGTACAGGACATACAAATACAAGCGCAGGAAATAGAGGGAAAAAATGTGGAGAAGTCTAAAGAATTAAAAGAGAAAAATGATGATCAGAAGGGTCAAGACACACATTTGAAAGAGAAAGAAACAGTTCAAAATGAACATTTAGAGACGAATAAATATAGTATTTCTGACCCAGGTGCAGTGTTTAAAGAGGAAGAGATTAATGTGAAGAAGAGTGAGACAGAGGGAGTGGAAAGTGACACACAGATCAATGAGAAAGACAAATCTCGGTTAGACGGTACAGACAAACTTCAGAAGAACGAAGCAGTTGAAGAGCAAAGTGAGGAAAAAGATGAATTAGGGAAAACAACTAAGGAAGAACAGGAAATACAGGGGAAAGAGAGTAAACCAAAGATGGAGACTGTTCAAGAAAATGTGGCATCTCAGGAACAGCAGCAAGAGGAGAAGAATCTAGACCTGTTAGGTGATGGTTCTGCCAGTGGAACAGACAACTGAGCCGGTCAGCAAAGGAAATTAAATAGCCTAAGAAAGCAAAGATCTTGGAAGTAACTGGAAAAGACACACAGCAGGCAAGAAAAAAAACTTCAAAAAGATCAGCATTAAGATGTTCAGTGTGTCTGATCATCTATAAAAAATAGGGTCATAACTGTTTTCAGCCTTGTATGTATTTATATTCCACTGCAATATGAGAGATTGTTGTTATTGTGCATGATGATGTGTGATTACTCTCGGGTCTATACTGACTATATCTTTATCTATATCTTCATCTATATAATCACCGAATCTGTCATTTGAAGGTCTGCTGAGAAATTTCTCTCTTCGGTCTCAGTGAAAACTTCTCTATCTATCTCCTCTGTAGCTTTACTACAGTTAGCTGTTATTAACACTGGAATATGGTGAACCCCCACTGAATGAGACATTATCTGTATAGAATACAAAAAGAACACTCCATGTATTAGATTATGCCTGTGATTGGCAGCAAGTGAATAAAAGTTAGAAACTATGGGCTAAAACTGGAAAATTGTTGGGAGGTGGGGAAACACTGGTAGTTTTGAGGGTTTCTGATAAAAGATAAATCCGTAGCATTGAGGATTATATTTATTTGTATTTTTCCTTAAATATTTAATCTATTTGTGTTAATCACTGCATCATGAAAATGTTCTTGTTGCCTCGATTCATTAAATAAGTATGACAAGGAAACATTTGGCATGGTGATCTTGTTTGTTTGAAATATTACAGAAGTTAATTTCAGTTGCAAATAATCGAATAAATCCTTCCACCTGTACACAAAAAACCACGCAGTAGACCAAACTGCTTATCTTGTACCTTGTCAGCTTTCTATCCATATAGAAAACTGACAGAAATCTGCTCCACATCTGCAATTGCACCATCTGTGCCTGAATATTCATTATTGACCTGGTAAAAATATAAACTCGATGTACCACATGAATGTGTATCAGAGGTCACATGGTAGCTATAACTCATAAACATCTGTCTGTAAACAAATGCATGTATTTGTCTCACATTTCTACATACAATATGAATATAAGTGGCACCAATGAATTATTCAGTCAGTATTTTTATTTATTTATTTAAGGAACATTAAATAAGAGATCTCTTTTCATAGAAAGAGTGGAAAGCGTACATGACAGTATCTTTTCTGCCAGCTGTAACACATAATCAACATTACAGACACTTTTGGGAGATTAGTCTATTTACTGTTCATGTACTGTACATCAGGGGTCCCCAACCCCCGGACCACGGACCGGTACCGGGCCGTGGGTCATTTGGTACCGGGCCGCACAAAAAGAATAAATAACTTGCATTATTTCCATTTTATTTATTATCTGGATCTGAAAAATGACTGGATTCTCTCCGTTACATCCGTCTACGACTCACTCTTGACGCAAGTCAAGACGCTTGTCTCGGTCACGTGATATGTTACTTGGTCACGTGATACGTTAAGGGGTAGAGCGGAAGTTACTCATGCTATGTTGTTGGCGTGATGTTACCAGGATGCTGCTAATAAAGCTGCGATTTCACATTGGATTTACGTTTATTATTATATTTTAAAAATACCCCAGTTTTTATGCCGGTCCTATCATTTTATTCTGTTGTATTTATCCGCCACACCTTAAAGGCCGGTCCGTGAAAACATTGTCTGATATTAAACCGGTCCGTGGCGGAAAAAAGGTTGGGGACCGCTGCTGTACATGATCCATCCATCCATCCATCTTCAACCGCTTATTCCTGCTTCAGGGTCGCGGGGAACCCCAGGAAGCATCGGGCACAAGGCGGGGTTCACCCTGGACAGGGTGCCAGTCCATCGCAGGGCACAATCACAAACACACTCACACACCCATTCATACACTACGGACAATTTACCAAGCTGCCAATCAACCTACCATGCATGTCTTTGGACTGGCATGTAAATGATTGATTGTGGTTCAGTGTACAACATCCTCTTCACCAGTAGATGTCACCCACGTCTGCTTTGAATGAAGCTTGGAGTTTCAGCATCACTAGGGGGCAGCAATGGCACATGTAAGGGGCAGGACATCTGCCATGGAGGAGAAGTTAAAGGAACAGCTGTTTGTGGGATTCCACAAACAAACAAACCCCCAATATTGTTTTCATTACATTTACTCTTTACTGTGGTACCTGAAGTTGTTTAGTTGATTAAAATGAGTCTTGTATTGGAGTATATGTGACTCTGTATCTGGAATGCACAGCATCAATGCTGAATTTATAAACATGATACCAGAGTCCAATGTCCGAAACACAGAATATGCCCTTATCACCATGAAGTTTAAGGTATTAGCTATGGTTAACATGGTGACATTATTATTATTATTATTATTATTATTATTATTATTATTATTATTATTATTATTATTATTATTATATGAGGATTAGTACATGCACTAGAGAGTTAAAAGGTTTGAAATAGGTGACACTGACAGTCCTAAAGTACAATGTGTTGTCCTGTTAGACTAGAACAGGAAGGGGAAGGGTCGGGACTCTGAGAGACGAAGGGGAGGGGCTCTGATAGGGGGAGGGGCGTAGCTCCCTCTCTTAGTTCAAACCTCAGGGAAGGTGAAAGTGAAAGTCCCAATCCTTCTGAAGCAGCAGGTGATAAATCTTTATGAGAAGCAGCAAAGGTAAGAACAAGCAAGGCAAAGTCTTATTAAATTATACACCTAAATATATTATGAAATCGTGTTTTATTAGAGAAAATGTCATAGAAATGCATTTTATTACAGCTGTGTAGTTTAGTTACACAATGAGATGATTGAATTCTTTCTCTCTCTCTCTCTCTCTCTCTCTCTCTCTCTGTCATTCTCTGTCAGTCTGTATTTCGAACAGGGCAGATAAATATCCTGAGTATGACCTTCAGCTGGAAAAAGTGTTTACAGTGTGTGTGATAAATGATTTACTGAATTACTGTAGAATAAAACAGCATTTCAAATTATTTAGTCTATCATATTTACCAGTTTAGCTAGTTTAGTTCTCTTTTGCATCAGCACTGATTTAGTTATTTTGAGTGTGTGTGGACTGAAAGATTTATAAGTTTTTTTTTTAGCTATGTCCATCAGCATGAAACGCCACACCATAAACATATATTTTACCAGTACGTACTTTCTTTATTTTTCCACAGGTTATTCATTGCAGGTAAGTAAATGGCTCTGCTTGGTTCTCTTACTGATGGTAATACCTGATTTTATTTACTTATATCTCAGCCTTCAGTATAAGAAATTCGACAAAAAAAACAGCACAACCTTCAACCTTACAGTTTATCACTTCCTGACAATTACAGTGTTATGCTGTGACGTTGTCGAGAGAACAGAGCTACAAGTGAACACAAAGTCATCGCATACACAAGTTCAACTACAATGCCAGAATTGACACTTTTATCCAAAGCGACTTACAAAGGAGGAAATATAAGCAACATGATGTATCAGGCGGAGAACAATACATGCAGTGCTACCATACAAGATTTATAATTGAGTTCTAGAGAAGCAAAGTGTGAAGAGTAGAGGTGTAAGAGCCAGAGCAAGGTTGTTTTTTTTGTTTGTTTGTTTGTTTGTTTGTTTTTTAAATAAATAATGTGGGGGTTGGCATTTGAGGAGTTAGTTAAGTGCTCACGAAAGAGGTGAGTCTTTAGCTGTTTTTTAAACAGCTAAATAAGTGTGGCAAATGTAATGCATTCCTGGACAAATATGAACAGTAATGGCTGGTAAATGAGATTTTCTTCAATTATAATCCAAGGGATGTGCTTTCATTTCAGTGTGACAAAGTGATGAGAGTGGAATGTAATGCAATGGACAATTACATTTAACATTGGATATTTCCCCCTGCTGATTGTTTTTCATTAAACAATGAAAAACGGCTGTGGCGCAGTTGGTAGAGTGGATTGTCCACTAATTGTAGGGTTGGCGGTTCGATTCCCGGGTGACTCCACATGACTCCACATGCCGAAGTGTCCTTGGGCAAGACACTGAACCCCAAGTTGCTCCCGATGGCAAGCTAGCGCCTTGCATGGCAGCTCTGCTACCATTGGTGTGTGAATGGGTGAATGAGACACAGTGTAAAGCGCTTTGGATAAAAGCGCTATATAAGTGCACATTTACCATTTACCATTAAAGAGATAAAGCAGCATACAGTACTATGAGCAATGCACTGAAAGTTTTGCGTTTCAGTCTGACACGTTGTTAACATTGTATAGATTTTTTTTTATTGCATGAAGAAAGAAATTAATTTAAAAAAAAAGAATTAATAGATAGATACTTACCTCATTTTCAAATGTAAATTTTTCAGTTTACATTTGACACCATGCATGAAACTTTAGGAGACCACATTCTGCCCACTGCGGTTCGCCCTCACTCCTCCTGCATCAAAAAAAAAAAGGTCAGGGCTGGACACCATGGTACACACGTGGCTGAGGTCACGACTGTATGCCTTTCTCCTGATTGCTCTTCTCCCACAGGCTCTAGCAAGTGTTCGTCAAGATCGTGCTACATATGCTGCTAGAAGCACTGGATTGATCAGCTCGATTTTGGTGGAATCTCTGCTGGATGGCCCTCCCTGTCAGTTTATCTTTCACAGGGATATATTGTCTCAAGCCAGAGGATTGGTTGGTAAGTATTAAAGCTGTAATAATACATATTTTCCAAGGGAAAACCTTGAAAAAAGATTATTTTTAATTTGATGAACTGGCTGAAACTGTGGAAGTGTAGTCAGACTGAAACTGGGATTACCGGGAGTGTTAGTTACTGCGATTGCCATCTTTGTAACTTGACAAGGACACTAGAGAAGCACCTGCTAAACATTGATGGTACTGTTATTGTTACTATTATTATTTGTGTCTCCATAGCTAAGTCTAGCCAGTTTGTTGTGAGGTGTCTAGAAACAGGTCTTTTGCAATGTATAACTCATTTTAGATCTTTATTTAGCAGACTGCTAGATTTATTTTTTCTGTGTCTGAGTGTACAAACTCAGACATAGTAAATCAGCATCAATGTCCATAATGATCACACAGTGTAACACAATTGAGTGTAACCATATACAGTACCAAATAATTCCTTCCCTGCAACATTGTCTACTAACAATATACAATAAATGTTAAAAAGAATAACAGAAAGATCCCAATCCTATAACAACTCCATAAGGAATGTGGCACGATATATTGCTTTCTGGGTATTGCCTGGCAGGTACTGCATTTAGATTACTAGTGAAACCTGGAGCTGCAGGCTTAGCAGTCTCAACACTACTATCGTTCCAGTGTTGTTTTGTAAAATGTAATTTTACAGTAGCTTGTTTGTGAGGGGGTGTAGAAAGTGCAGTTTGGTCTTTCAGTTTCATTAAACACATCCTGCTGGAAAAAAAAAATCAGCCTAATTCTTAAGTTCAGGAGTTTCAGCCACACCCACTGCTAACAGGTGCATAAAGGCAAACACATAGCCATGCAATATCCTCAAACAAACATTGACAGTACACAAACCTAAGACCAATATGCGCAGTGCCAAGCGTCAGTTGAAGTGGTGTAAAGCGTGCCACCACTGGACTCTGGAGCGGTGGAAATGTGTTCTCTGGAGTGATGAATCACACTTTACTACCTCAAAGTCTAGTGGCTGAATCTGGGTTTGTCAGACTGTTGGAGAACACTGCCTACCGGAATGTGCAGTGCCAACAGTATAGTTTGGTTTAGGATGGATCTTGTAGGATGGTCTTGGGCTGTTTTTTACTGGAAGCAGTTCAGGGTAATGTTAATGCTACAGCATACGAGACAATTTAGACAATTGCATGCTTCCGACTTTGTGGTAACAGGAGAAGGCAGTATTCTGAGATATACACAAAAAAACAGGTCCATAAAGACATGATTTGAAGAGTTTGGTGTGAAGTTTCTCCAGTGGCCTACACAGAACCCTGACCTCAACCCCACTGAACACCTGTAGGATGAATTGGAAAGGTGACTGTGAGCCATCCCTCATAGCCACATCAGTGCCTGACCTCACTAATACTCATTTGACTGAATGGGCACAGATTCCCACAGACATGCTCCAAAACCTTATCAATGCTCCAAAAACACTCAATGCTGATTTGGACTGTTCTGTTACTGATGATCAATACTACTACATACATTATTACTATAATACTAAAATATTGCTTGAGACTTTATAATGATATTTGTGCATGGAGGTGGAACGCTGTCAATCTCTTGCAAACGCTCAAGTTTAACTCTGCTGGCTTAAGCAAAAAACAAGTAACATTTGGTTATTGGGAATCATGTACCAGTGTACATTATTAAAGTGTAGGAATTTATAATAACTGTTTGTTAGTATCAGATCAAAATTGCCCACTTCAACTGTTAACAACTTAATTGCTAAGAAAATTATTTAGCTTTAATAAATAATCTAAATTAACAAATAGTTTTTGCTGCTTGTTCACAGGTAGAAAGTTTTTGTTTTGCATATCTGGAATTCCCACAACAACTTCATAGATCATCTTAAAAAGCTAATACATCTGCAGCAGGTGTATTCTGTCGAGGAGTGTGATTTCATTCTGGGTTTCTGCTCTATTGTGTCACGAGCTGGAACTGACATCGAAGCAGCAGTGAAAAAGAGTATTTCAGGTATTCACAAATTATTTAAATAATGCATTATATGTTCAGAATTACTTTTGCATATAGTGAATAAATGTTTTTTGTTTTTTTTAACAGACACCAAGCCTGCTGTCCGCTTCATCACATGTTTAATCCAGAGTGTTTTGTAGCAGACAACAGCATAGCCATAAACAAAAAAACACGTTCTCAGTCGAAAGTCTGCTCCATGAAGATCAGGGATTACTGCAGTGTGGGAAGAATAATGAATCAATGTCCAAAACCTCAGAATATATAAAATCTCTGGTACTCAATTTGACTTTTTTTTACTTGAGCAAATATGTTTTACTCTCATTAAGCTCATGTTTATGGTGTTACCAAAAAATATGTGAATGTATATATTTGTAACGAATCGTAACTGCAGGTGCAGATCAAAGTCTTTATTCAACATAAAACACAAAACCAAAGTAAACGCGGTCTTCACCGGCAAACAAGAAACATGGCATATAAAAATATCCTTCGAGGCATGGAAAAAAACGATATGACCGCTACCAATCCTACAACCAATAATATTGAGCGACCTGCTCCATAACCAAGTCCTTTTTATCCCAAACATAATCAAACTCAAAACATAAACACCTGTGGCAAATTAAAGTCACTATAGCTAACGCTCAATCTGGAAGCGAGTGAACCACTCATCCGGAGCCGAGCCACAGTGCCATCTGCTGGCTGTATCGTAACAGAACAGTCCTGGGCCCCTGTGCGATCTGTCTCTCGCTGCCACGGAAAGCGAGGCAGCCTCCGTCGAACAGCAGATGGCCGGAGCAGTACCCCCACCAGGGTTGAAAGTCAGGGCACCGCCCCTGGCGGCTCTGGAACTCGAATGCTGGGTGCCGCCCCCGACGGCACTGGAAGGCTGGGCGGCATCCCCAGGGGGACTGGACAGCTGGGCATCCTCCTCGGCTGGGCTGGACAGCAGGACAGCTTCCTCGGCTGTGCAGGGCAGCAGGACGACCTCCTCGGCTGGGCTGGACAGCAGGACAGCTTCCTCGGCTGTCGGGAGCTTCCGCGCAGGGACCTCCACATAGGCCTCAGGCTGGAGCTCTGCTGTCTTCGTTGCTCCCCCCAAAAAATATCTGGGCCAGCCTTCACCTCTGGACTGCGCGGCGTGGTGCAATTCCCCTGCAGTGGGAAGCCCCAGATACTCAGATCACTCTGCTGGCTGCATGGCGCTGTACAGTTCCTCTGCAGTGGGAAGCCCCAGATGTTCCGGCCGCTTTGCTGGCTGCGTGGCGCTGTACAGTTCCCCTGCAGTGGGAAGCCCCAGATGATCAGACCACTCTGCTTGCTGCGTGGCATTGTACAGCTCCCCTGCAGTGGGAAGCCCCAGATGTTCCGGCCGCTTTGCTGGCTGCGTTGCACGGCATGGTTCTCCGGTGGTGGGGACGGGGTAAAGGGCGCGGGGGGCGACGTGTCCCGTAGCTCAGCTTGCAGCAGTCTCTGTTCCGCTACCATGTGCTTGAGCCGAGCAAGTTCCTCGCTGAGCTGTTGGTTGAACTCCTGGAACGATGCGGATGGTGGTGTGGCGCATGGACCGGCTCGCTACTGCAGCTTTTGTTGCGATCTGGTGAGTAATCCGCGCCAGTGCTTCGTCCATTATCCTGTTCCTCTCCCAGAACAGTCGGTCTAACTTCGATGAACTCATTTATTTATTTAAATTTTTTTTTTTTTTTTTTTTTTTTTTTGGGGTTTTTTTTTTATGGGGTCTTTTTTTAACCTACAACATACAAAATCAAAGTAAACATAATCAAACACAAAACATAAACACCTGTGGCAAATTAAAGTCACTAAAGCTAACGCTCAATCCGGAAGCAAGCAAACCACAACAATGTCATGTGACTCGTCCGGAGCCGAGCCACAGTGCCATCTGCTGGCCGTATCCTAACAATATTATTTTATATGTTTATAACATCTACAAATACTTACAAGTATTGGTACTTTTGAATGTATGTGTAATCAGGACAAAACAGCAAAGTAGAGAAATAAACCTACATTTCTGGACTTTATGTTATTATATATTATTATATAATATATTATATATTAATATTATTATTATATTATATTTGTCACGATTTCCCCTTGAGTCAGAACTGCAATATTGTAGCAAAATAATCAAAGTGGATGCCAGTGCACGAGCTCGGTGCATGAGCTCTTAGTGAACCCATGCTTTTCGGTCTTCAATAACATTGACTTTTTTTAAGTTGGACACGTGCTTTTGTCATGGTTATGTTCTGTCTCCGCTCCTGTTTTGTCTTTGGTTGTTTCCCGAATGTGTGTATTCATTGGTTTTAGCTGTCTGGGGTTTAACCCATGTTAACATTTGTCATTTAAACCCCTTTTGTCTCTTTGCACAGCTCGTTGTATTGACTTCATCTCTTTACCAAGCGGTTGTTCTTTGTTTCTTGTATTGATTCATGTTATTGACCTTGTTTCTCATTTCTCGTTTTCATTCTAGCCTCGCCCTGTTTATGCCTGTTTATATATCACCTGACCTTTTGCATGTTATGAAACCACGCTTTGGATTACCGTTTTGGATTTGTCAGCCTATCTCTCTAAATGAACCATTTTACTGCACTTGCATCTGTCCTAAACCTCCCTTATGTGGATACTTGACAATATTACTATATATTATTATATTACATAGATAATTACATAGTAGTTTCTCAACACAGTCAATATGAAGATTTATATAATACACCTGAACGAATGCTTTATGCATCAGCTCAAGTTCTTGCTCTAAGTAACACAAGCATGTACCTCACATATGTGTAATTATTTGCCCCTGGCCGTGTATAAAGGCCTGTACTTTAAAATCTTATACTATTTTAGCAGGGGAACGAACTATATAAAGAAGTGAAGAAGGTGTCAAGTCAGGTGAGTGTGACAGATTTTTGATTCTTAAAGGTAGTGACATAAAAAAACTCAGAATCTATCAACCATTCAATCAATATGTGTATCTGTGTATGTGTCTTATTGTTTGTTGCATATATGATATTAGATTCAGAAATGGGAGACATCTTCGAAAAACCAGATCTACAGGACAGAATAAGATCTCTACATGAGCAAGAGAGAGATCAGCAACTGAAACCGAAAGACCCAGGGATACAGAAGGCAAGAAAACGAGTGCAGGAAATGGAGAAAAAGCATGGGGAAAGGGAGACTGTTTTGTATGAATACTTGGACGCCATTGAGAAGACTCTTTCTGAGAGAGACGCAGATTTGGAGCAACTGAAAGCCGAGTTAGCAGAAACAAAACAACAGCTTCAGGAGAAAGACAGACTTCTAGAGGAGAAAACAAAGCAGCTGCAGGAGAAAGAACGACTTCTAACAGAAAATACACAACCGCCTCAGATGAAGGACAAAGCACTGGAAGAGAAAGACTCACAATTCAAACAGGTCAAAAATGAATTGGTAAAACAAATAGGAATTAGCCACAGATGAAACAGAAAGAAAAACCAATGTGCAGATTTATGTCCATGATTTATTGTTATCATTATTCGTGATTATGTCTGATTATATGAGTTTCTATAATGATTATATATAGAGGCTGTAATTTTTAGGTTTGGTAATACATTTTTCTCTTTTGGTCTGAAAGAAAGCTACTCCATCTCCCCTAGACTTTTACGATAAATAGTTTGCTGTTATCAGCACAGGTGTACGGTGGCCCACTGCTGAATGATTCATAAGTGACAGCAGGATAGAGAAGAAAAGTACAGTACCTCTAACTCCCCTGTGCACTCACCTAAAAAATAAAATAAATAAATATCTTTATTTATCAGGCTGAAAAATATACACCACAATTCACCTATTTTTATTCATTTTTTTCATTATCTTATTTCATACCTGCAATTCTTATAAATTTGTCATTTTAAAAGCTTGATTTTACATCAGACAAAGTCAGCACCTTAGGACATGGCTACTTTGGGAGAAGATACAATAGAAACAGCAGCTCTGGGGAGACCATTTCAACTGGGAATGCTGTACGACTGCAGAAAAGATGCAATAGTACCAGGTATAACACTCTGATTTATTGAATATTAGACAGTTACTGTATGACCATGCCACCATATTTATGACCAGAACTTTCTGGAAATACTCATAATTTCTTAATTTCTTTATATTTAACATGCTTCAGCCTTGCTTAACTAACCCATCCAGTAAGTACGTTAAGTTAAGTACTGTACTCTTTAAAGCACTCGGTCTCACACTGGTGTACAGAGTTGGATTGTGGATTAAATATGTAAACGTGTGAATTCTAAGTTGACTGTAATGTAAACGTGTGAATTCTAGGTTGACTTCAGATCTGTATATATAATTTCTGCTGGGGTGCTTTTAAAAATTGTCCAGCAGTGGCAATACATTATGGTCATACATATGACAGCTATGAGAAAAGGATCATGTGACTGGAACACATCATTATATATGCTGTTGTGGAGCTATTTTTAATTTAAAAATGTTATTACATATGTACTTTTGACTTGGCCATTGTGGCTAAACATTGTAATATAAAGCACAGAATACAATAAGTGATTCTGTTACATTTTTATAATAAAGGGCGTAACTTCCAAAGAAGTAACAGAAATGAGATGATAATAGGTTATATTTTGGATGCCATTACATCTTGAACAGCAGTGGCTCATGAGCATAGATTTTGGTTGGGCAGGACAACATTAGTAATAACATAGCCTCAAATGAAAGTTCAGATTTGACTTCTAGGCTACTGTCTAGTCAATTTTTAGAGTAGCCCTGTAGTAGGCAGCCGAGAGTCATCCTGCGTACAGACTAGCTGCTTTGATGTAACTTTTGGTATTGTTCAAGGCATTATCAGTAAACAGGGTTAACAGGCTTCAGCAAAACTTCCAGCTGAGCTACCTCTCTCAAACCACACAAAAGAACTATCCCAAAAATTGGCTATTGGAAAGGGGGACATGCTTCTTTGTTTTTCTTAGCCTTTTCATGGAGAACAAGTATTTCAAATGTATTTCCTGATGTAGGGACATTGTCCATGCAATAATCCCCCTTTCCCTCCCAAACGCTTCACAATATATCTTAGAATAGAAATAGTTCTGTACATCATAGGCTGCACTTTCTGCAATGACACATTGCTTATATGTCCACACTGATAATACCATACAGCTACATTATGTATAGAGTTTTGTACATATGCGATATGTACATGGGCTACTTGCATAGTTGGACTGTACATTGTTGCTTGCTGTATATAATGTATATACTGTATATACTACTATATAATGTATATAGAATTTCCACTTATGTCTATACATATTTATACATCATGTATATACTCTTTATATATACCTGTATTGTTCTTCTTACTGTCTCTTTTAACTCTTCTTTCTTTTCTTTTTGTCTGTTTTTGGCTGCTGCTGTGACACCCTAATTTCTCCATCTGGGGAATAATAAAGTATTATGTTATCTAATCTTATCTTATCTATTTTGCACAAATGTATTAGATTTGATTCAGATTATTTGCTACAAATTCAAGAACTTGGCTACCATTAAATAATTATAATACTAAAGACCCAATATGGCAACACGTAACTGTCCTCAAGGCCATTTCTGAACATTCGGTGGCCATAAGTGATAACTTACTCAGGGTTCAAACCAAGTATATTACTTTATATGCAAGAATGAACAGAATCAATACTTCATTCTGGGTTTATGAGATTTGCAGATGTTGCATTCTGTTTTTATTTACATTTTATACAGCGTTCCAACTTTTTTGGAATTGGGGTCGTACAAGTAAAAGTAGTGATTTTTTCTTATTTGAATGAACATAATCTAGTAAAAAGACTACTCAAGCAGCGAGTTACTTCATTGAATATCTCTAATAATTAGAGATGTGTTTCCCAAAAACAAACAAACAAAGAAACCTTTAGCCAGATAGAGAAAACATCTGCAAGAAAACTTGCCAAAGAGTGACTGTCGCATGACTGCTAAATTATAAAACTAATAATTTTTTAAATGTTCGCTGTTAACATTACTTATGTATAGATAAAGCAGTTTTTAATTTTAAAGATGAATATTTTTTGCTCACTATGGTTAGCTAACTCCATCACAGTCCATTAGCCAAAACCACAACTTTACCACTACATTGAATTACTTGAATTAGATGTTGAGTTCTTGAAGGCTAAATTGTTCACATATATAAATTTGTCAGTTGTATATAGCTGGGTTGAATTTGGATTAAAAATGTACCTGCATCACATTCTGTTGGTTCCAGTGCACCCAAAAGGTTTCTAAAAAGAACAGTAAGTAATTGATGATGTAAACACCTGAGATGTAATTAGCTTTAAAGTCAACAGGCTTCTGTAATAGCTAATATTAACTAGCTATCAACACTTCTTACTCTAGATGCTAGTTAGCTAGCTACTTAGCCACTAACTATTTCCATTTTAGTTACATGTTTGTTTTTTTTCGTTTTGTTTTGGTCTTTTCTGCTCCAGATAGATATTTGTTTCAATAAACTTATCTATTAATATTTGTGATCATTTCCAGGAATCACGCTTTGGGATGGAGAGCAGCTACAGCGTAACAAAGATGTTAGTCCTCAGATTAACACCGAGTTCACAGTTACAACTTCAGACACAATTGAGGAAAAAGCAAAGCACCTAAAAGTTGATGGTGAACTGAAACTGAGTCTTTTGGGAGGAATTGTCACAGTAAATGGTGCAGCCAGATATTTCAATGACACTAAAAAGTCATTTAAACAAGAGAGGTTGACGCTGCACTACAGAACAACCGTCAGGTTTGAGCAGTTGACTATGAATCATCTGGCAAAAGGAAAAATG
The DNA here is from genome assembly GCA_012411365.1 of Ameiurus melas. Classification (NCBI taxonomy): domain Eukaryota; kingdom Metazoa; phylum Chordata; class Actinopteri; order Siluriformes; family Ictaluridae; genus Ameiurus; species Ameiurus melas. Next base: position 17,385,897 of record CM022775.1, read on the forward strand.
GAACATCATGAGGTATATGATCATGATGTAGCAACACACGTGGTTACAGCAGTGCTATACGGAGCAGATGCCTACTTTGTGTTTGACAGACAGGTGAATTTGTCTGAGGAGACGAAAAAAGGACATGGAGAACTAAAGATAGACCTTGATAAACTGAAGAATATTTGTTCTGCTGGGGCACAGGTGGGGTTAAACATGAATGAAAATGAGAAGGCTGCAGTGAAACAACTGCATTGTACATTTTATGCTGATTTCAAGTTGCCATCTAATCCATCAACTTTTGAAGAAGCTATGAAGGTTTACACTGATCTTCCAAAGATGCTTGGAGAGAATGGAGAACATGCAGTTCCAGTTAAAGTGTGGCTTTATCCTCTGGTCAAACTGGACTCAAATGCAGCCAAACTTCAACGAACCATCACTCGTGATCTCATTAGAGCCGTGGAGTCAGTAATTGATGATTTAAATGACATGGAGATGAAATGTGGTGACCTGTTGCATGATACAGTGGCAAAATCCTTCAGCACATTTCACAAGCAAGTTCAGGATTTTCAGAAATTCTGTTTCGAGTACAAGCGAGATTTCATGACAAAACTAGGAGTCCTCTTGCCAGAAATCCGTGGAGGCAAATCAGATATCAGTACCATAAATGAATTTTTAGAAGTCCATAAAAAATCTCCTTTTAATAATGATCATCTTCTGAATTGGATAAGAATGAATGAAAATAAATCCAACCAAGTAAAAACACTGCTTGAGCAGCTCCGTGAACTTGGAGCAGAATTGGATAGTGACATAAACAAATATGCACTAGACTTGAATGTGGAGAATTTGGTTTCTTTTGCTTTTACCTACCTTCAGAACTCAGATAATCTCTTGAGCAAACAAAAGAACTACCTGAACCCTTCAACAATGAAAAATCCCAGTGAAAATACACTTCAGGAACAAATGTGGACCCGTGAAGACCTCATGCGCATGAGGAATAACTTTCACATTTTTAAGAACTTGATCACCTCAAATAAGAGTAAATCCACAAAATTTATTGTACAAAATGTGCCCCCAACATCAGATTATCCAAGTTCCTGCATTCTAGTGTATGAAAATGGATGCAGTGATCCAATCTGTTTCGCTCATCCATCAAAGCCAGCATGTCCAACCATCGAAACTGTCACAGATAACAGCATAACAGTAAAGCTGAGCTCTACATGTGCTGCAACACTGGAGAGGAAGATACTGTACAAAATGAAACAAGAGGATGACTGGAAATCTCAGTCTGTCCATCAGGATATAATTACACTGACCGATCTTCAACAAGGCACTGATTATGAAATAAAATGTGGAGCAGTAGGAAAACTTGACTAAATGGTTGAAAGTGATGTAACAGTCACAACTACATGCTCTGCGGTAAAAAGCCAGAAGGACCTGAAGTCAATTAAAAGTGAATCGACACAGCATGTGGATAGTAAGTATTAAAGCTGTAATAATAAATATTTACCAAGGGAAAACCTTGAAAAAAATATATGACACATATGATAGTTTTGGAGTAACGTTTACTGTAGCACCACTCTGACAGAACTTGTTGGTCCCCCTACTGCATCAGCTCTAATTTAGTTTAAAGTTAGTTTTAACTTATGCTACTTACTGTACAGTACAGCATGAGTTAGCTCATTGACTCATGCTGAGTTCACTTGTATGTGACATTGGGAGCTAAAAATGATTGCAGTTTAATTAATTGTACCAGTTTAAATGAAGTCATGAGTTTAAATTCATAGCAGTTAAACCAAGACCTGGGAAGATTAAAATAGCAAACTGCTAAAACATAAAGGTCCAGAGTGGTGGATGAGTACAGGTTAGTGTAAATCATAAAAAAATAATGTTGACCTGATCAAAAATATTATCCAGTATTTAGGCTCATACATGTCCAAAAATAGTACATAAAAGTCTGTGTAGTTCTGGAATCAAACCTTTCTGACATATTGAATGAATCAGTGTATCAGAGAGCTCAAAATGGTCAAGTCTGGAGAAACAAAGCAACAAATGAGCTTTTATGGATGTCACTGGTTCACATCAATATCTAATTTTATCTTATATGGTTCAGGAAATATATAAATATATTCTGAAATTGTGCTGGCTAACCCTTAAAGTCCCAGTGTATGGTCTCTGTAATTAACACGCATAGCACAGGGCTGAGTTTTAGTAAAAGCACAGAGATTGATCACGAGTTACTTTAATTATAAATCTAATTTTCTCTTTTTTAACTTATACTGCTTCATCTAAAATGTTTTAATCTGTTGTTTTTCACAGATTCTTCATGGGTAAGTAAATAAATCCACATTGTCCTTTCACTGATGGTAAGAATGATTTGCTTATCACATCACAAGTAATGTATGGGCATTGACTAAAATTACATTCTGTTTTCCTGCAAATGGGAATTGCTTATTTTTTCTTATTTTTTAATTTCCACCACCCACAATACTCCTGGGCAAAATCCGATTGTATTCCAGAAATATAAATGCTTACTGTGATGAGAAAAAGACAACAAACCCACCGCCCAACTTCATTCGAAACTCTCGCACCTCGTACTTATGCGTTCTTGGATTTTAATTTGTATATTAGAACAGACGTTGCCACTCCTTTGTTAGCCGCAAAAAATTTCAGGTTCTGAGAAAGGTTAATAAAAATGAAAACAGATGTAAAAATTGCTAAACAGTACACAATGTTGGAGAGGATGAACAGAGTACAGGCATCTCCACGTCTTTTAAAGGTTCAGATAAAATTATCAGGCATGTGCTGATAGACTCTTTTTTGGTCTCTGACAAGATAAGTGCCCTTTTTGCAACACATTTAAAAAAAATTATGATAAATATATATATATATATATATATATATATATATATATATATATATATATATATATATATATATATATATATTTTTACTCACATTTGGCCCATTCCATCAATTCTCAACTACCCACATACCCAGCAACCCAAACTCCTCCTCCTCCTTCTTCGACTTCTCTCGCCACAGCCCCCTCAGTTAATGCACGCAAGCCAAGTGACCCGCATCCACGTCTCCCTGATCTACCTTCAGTGGTGACATCTGTAACTGTCGTGTTTTCCCTAAGCTTTGGCATTATTCATCACTGCTGTTCAATTAAACCACTACTGAAACATCTCAATACAGCCAACCTAACTAAGCCAATAGCTCTCCATTAATCAATCCCTCCAGGAGATAACAGAAATGAATGCAACATCAAGCAAATTCAGTAATATTCAGAGCAACTTGCAATTTTCAAATTTACTGCAGATTTTCCGCATCATGTGACATCATCACAACGCACATTCAACCAAAGCCCTCTTCGAATCACGGGCATCAAACATTTGTTCATACATTTGTTCGTGCATCGAACATTTGGTCTCACTTATTAAGACCGAGAAGAAAAAAAAAAACAGTTACTCTGGCTCTTACACCGCTACTCTGCTCACTTTGCTTCTTCTAGAACTCAATTAATAGATCTTATACGGTAGTATTACTTGTATTATTCTTTGATTGATATATCATTTTGCTTGTATTTCCTCATTTGTATGTCGCTTTGGATAAAAGCGTCCGCTAAATGAATAAATGTAAATGTAAATGTATGGGCCAGGCTTCCATCATCCGCTATTGTTTTGCTGCAATGACTTCTGGGACTTCAAGCATGTTCATTGCACTCAAAACTACATCCAATGCATCCTCGATATCAAGCACACATCTGGGCAATTTCATTCGTCCCCACTGCTTGTGTTCTTGAGTATTAGAATTGAACTTCGGCAGTGGATGATGACGTAGAGCACAAAGAATGCATACTGAGAAACGGACAGTGTTTTGCCCCACCTACTGGCAGTTTTAGTTTCAAATATAAAAGTTATTTCTTAGTTTCATATTTCAATATATAAAATTGTATATTTAAAACATTAATCTCATAACATTATTTATGCAAATGTAATTGCAGCGTAAATGCATTCATGCCACCTCTAAGCCGCATTAAACGGTCTTCAGATGCAGCTTCTGTCCCACCTCTGCAGTGCAAAGACGTATTTTACTGATACTGATATCATTTGATTGGTAACAGCCCCATAGTGTCTTATTATTCTAAATGAATTTATTGATAAAAATGTAAGAATTTGACATAAAAGATGACAAATACATTTTGCTTTTTTTTTCTTCTTCACTTGAGCACCTGCTCCCCAAAATGTCTGTGCACGCCCCTGAAAATTATAGATGCAACAAGATTTTAGAGAGTTTAAACTGATCACTGTTAATGTTGCCCAATTAAGTCCTTTTTATTTGAAAACTATTTGAATCATCTTTATCAGTGCTGTGTTCTGGTTGTGTTGGCCAAAAATCCCACAATTCTCAGGTCCAGATGTTTCTCCATGGTCTTTGCAGGTAAGATATATCAAGTGATAAACAGGGTTAAGCTCATGTCTGTTCATTAGCTAGAGGACTTAAAGGATTGGTGCACTGATTGTTTTTGTTGTTTGTTGGAAAGCTGAACTGCGTAAGCAGGCTGTTGTAAGTATTAATATATCATTATTATACTTACTGCAAATTCCTGATTTTCTATAACAGCAGCTTTGAATGTAGTTCAGCAGCAAATCACAGGTTTATATTAATGTGCTTGATTTAATACATTATTGACATCTATAGATAGATAGATAGATAGATAGATAGATAGATAGATAGATAGATAGATAGATAGATAGATAGATAGATAGATATACTTCATTATCAAAGCATTAGTATACACAACAAATTACAGATTACAGAGATTTTAATATCAGCCATTAATAAAGTCTCCATTTATAACTCCATACAGAGTTGAGTGAACAACAATTTTCTTTTTTAAAAAGTGCTACAATTTCCCCTGATGTTCAACTGGCTCGCCTTTCTAGATATTGCACACCTGGCATAAAAACCTCACATTGTTTCATTTACTCCCACAGGGCCTCATATCTCCTGTTGAACCAAGTGAGTATAAGACAATCCCAAATATTCAGGGAGAGCAGACTCAAAACTGATCCTTTTATTAAGATCCTATAAAGGATCCTTCCTCTCATTTCTGTTTAGGTACAAATTTGTGTAGATCATGTGCAGGGTTTTCTTCTGACAAAATATGTTGGACAAACCTTCTGCTAAAATCATGTTTGATTAGACGCTCAACTTGATTAGTCTGACTTTTTTTTTTTTTTTGCTGGCACTGCCTTTCTACTCTTCCTTTTTCTCATTTTAGCAGCAACGTCCTCCTTAGCTTTTCCTCTTTATATGAATATTTAGGTACAACAGTCCTATTTGGAAGCTCATTGGTTGAGTTGTTTATTAGAGTAAATTCTGTGGCTTTTCTGAAAAAAAACCTGAATTAAAAATATTATTCTTCCAAAGACCCTTAGGTTGAGCTTTTTTGCTTTTGGCATTATCATTATTTTCTTCATAATGATATTTCTGGTTGGAGGTGGAACTCTGTAAATCTCTTGCAAACATTTAGCACTGCTGGCTTAAGCAACAAAGAAGATGAAATTTGGTCATGTACTAGTGTACATTTTTAAAGTGTAGGAATTTATAATAACTGTACATTACTATTAGAACGAGATTAACCACATTAACCATGAACAACTTAATTGCTAATAAAATAATTTACCTTTAATAAATAATCTAAATTAATAAGTTGTTTTGCTGCTTGTTCACAGGTAAAAAGTTTTTGGTTCGTACATTTGGAAAGACACTGAAGTCCCACCGCAGCTTCATAGATCGTCTTACAGAGCTAATACGTCTGCAGGAGGTGGATTCTGTGGATAAGTGTGATTTCATTCTGGGTTTCTGCCCTATTGTGTCACGAGCTGGAACTGACATCGAAGCAGCAGTGAAAAATCTTCAGAGTATTTCAGGTATTCACCAAATCTTTTTAAATAATGCATTATATGTACTTTTGCATATAGTGAACAAATGTTTGGTGTATATATATATATATATATATATATAATATATAATCTTTTTATTTTTTACAGACACCAAACCTACTGTTCTAGTCGTGCTCCATCACACACAACAAAACTGTGTTGTACCAAACAGCAGCAGAGCCGTACACAGAAAAAACATGATTGCAGTCGACTGTCTGTTCCATGAAGACCAGGGATTACTACAGTGTGGGAAGAATAATGAATCCCTGTCCAAAACCTCAGAATATATCAAATCTCTGGTACTCAATTTTTTTTAATTTCAGCAACTATTATGTTTTACTCTCATTAAGCTCATGTTTATGGTGTTACAAAGAAACAAAGTCATATATGAATATATTATTATTTTATAGGTTTATAGTATGTACAAACACTTACAAGTATTGGTACTTGGGTATTTATGTGTAAACTGAGTAATAAATCTACATTCCTGGATTTATTATATTATATAGATAATTACATAATGGTTTCTCAGCACAGTTAGTTTTAAAATGTATATAATACACCTGACCCAATTATTTATTCAGCAGCTCCAGGACTTGCTCTAAATAACATAAGCAACATGTATCCCTCATATGTTTAATTATTTGCCCCTGGCCTGTACTTTAAAGTTTTCTATTTTAACAGGGAAAAGGATTACTTATAGGGGTGAAGATCCAAGAAGAAGCTGGAAAGTCATGTGAGTGTGACAGATTTTTGTTCCTTATAGGTAGTTACATAAAAAAGCTCAGAATCTATCAACCATTCAATCAATCTGTGTATCTGTGTATGTGTCTTATTGTTTGTTGCATATATCTTAGATTCAGAACTGAGAAACAGCTTTGAGAAAACAGATCTACAGGAGAGCAAAAGATCTCTACATGAGAGTTATAGAGATCAGCAATGGAAACCAAATGACCCAGCACTACAGAAGGCACGAAAACGAGTGCAGGAAATGGAGAAAAAGCAGTGGGAAACATTTCAGTATTTACAAGCGGAATGGAAGAGTGTTTTGTATGAATACTTAGACACCACTGAGAAGACTCTTGCTGAGAGAGATGCAGAGTTGGAGCAACAGAAAACTGAGTTAGCAGAAAGAAAACTACAGCTTCAGGAGAAAAACAGACATCTGACAGAAAATACACAAACACTTCAGGTGAAGTACAAGATAATCCAAGAGAAGGACAAACAATTAAACGAGGTGAAAGGTGAATACGAAAAAACAAGAAAAAGTTAGAAGAGAATCAGAGACAATTAAAACAGAATGAGAGACAACTGGAGAATGTGTTCTTAAAACTGGACATCAGTAAAAATAAACTGAAGACACAGGGACAGGAGCTGCAGGACAAGGAGAGACAACTACAGGACATGATGATTGTACTGGAACAACAGAAAACTGAGTTAGTAGAAAAAAACAAACATCTTGAAGAGAAAGAGAGTCTTCTAACTGAGAGAGAGACACAGCTAATGGAAAGAGAGAAACAGCTTCAGGAGAAAAACAGACTTCTAATGGAACATGCACAAACACTTCAGATGACACTGGAAGAGAATGACAAACTGCTCACGGAGTTAAAAGAATTGAGAAAAACTAATAGGATCTTAGAAGAAAATCAGACCCAGATGAAAGAGAAAGAGAGAAAACTGGAGAGTTTGGTGAATGAACTGGACACCAGTAATCAAAAACTGATTCAGCAGATTCAGGAGAAATACAGACTTCTTTCTGAAATTGCACAAATACAGCAGAGTTAGGATGAGACCCTGGAACAGAAGAGCACACAATTCAAACAGGTAAAAGATGAAATGGGGACTCAGGTAAAGTTTAAACAAATATGTAGTGTATCCACTGATCTGTAAAAAATAAAAAAAAAACCCTACATTTTCCAGCCATGCTTTTTTTTTAGTTTTTTTTTTTTAATTATGCTTTTTCTGTCTGACAGAAAGTGACACTATCTCCTCTATACTTTTACTATAAATAGTTCATTGTTATCAGCATAGGTGTACGGTGGCCCACTGCTGAATGATTCATTATTAACAGCAAGATAGATAAGAAAAGTACATGTGCATGGTGATTTGTGATTACTCTCGGGTCTATACTGACTATATCTTTATCGATATCTTCATCTATATAATCACAGAATCTGTCATTTGAAGGTCTGCTTAGAAATTTCTCTCTTTGGTCTCAGTGAAAACTTCTCTATCTATCTCCTCTGTAGCTTTACTACAGTTAGCTGTTATCAACACTGGTATATGGTGAACCCCCACTGAATGAGACATTACCTGTATAGATTACGAAAAGAACACTCCATGTATTAGATTATGCCTGTGATCGGCAGCAAGTGAATAAAAGTTAGAAACTATGGGCTAAAACTGGAAAATTGTTGGGAAGTGGTGAAGCACTTGTCGTTTAGAGGGTTTCTGACAAAACATATATTTTTTCTTTTTCCTTCTACAGTACGTTTAAACTATTTGTGTTAATCACTGTACCCAGCCTTGTGGCCCATGCTCCCTGGGATAGGCTCCAGGTTCCACGTGACCCTGAAGGAAGGATAAGCGGTATAGAAGATGGATGGATGGATGGAATGTAGAGGAAAATCAGGATGTCTTTCAATGGAATTGGAATGAACATTGGTAGATGATAAATTCATATCTGGCATTGAGAAGGTTATGAGATACTTTGTGTGTGTGTGTGTGTGTGTGTGTGTGTGTGTGTGTGTGGTGTCTGAAATAATACCTGCTAATACCATAAATATATTTCACCAAACCAATGTGGAAATGTTTTATTTGAGTAACTCTCTCCTTGGCTAACCTTGTCTGTGTGTAAAGATTGTGTTGTGCAAGGGGCCAGTATAATAAGTACAGTGGCTTCCAATAAGTAGGTGGAAATCCAATCCTACCAAGCACTGGGGAGTAATGCGAACGAGCCACAATTCGTGCTTGTATAGCTGGTTTCCTACTCTGGAACATTATTGTCTCAACATTAAACATTAAAGCACCAAAGATACCAAGATGCTTTTGTTTTATATTCAGTGCTCGCTCCATAAGCACAGTGATGCTACACTATAACTTTAAATTGGAAGATGAGACACACTTTCTGAATGAATCTTTCATGCCCTTAAATATCTGCATTGCACAAAGAACTCATAAACATCTGTCTGTAAACAAATGCTAGTATTTGTCTCGCATTTCTGCACACAATATGAATATAAGTGGCATCAATGAATTATTCAGTCAGTATATTTTATTTATTTTTATTTATTATTATAGTCTATTTACTGGTCATGTACTGTACATGATGCATCACATTCAAATGATTGATTGTGGTTGAGTGTACAACATCCTCTTCACCAGTAGATGTCACCCACGACTTCTTTGAATAAAGCTTAGAGTTTCATCATCACTAGGGGGCAGCATTGGCACATGAAGGGGCAGGACATCTGCGATGGAGGAGAAGTTAAAGGAACAGCTGTTTGGGGACTTGCACAAACAAACAAACCCGCAATATTGTTCATGTTTTCTACCTGTTACAGTATTACATTTACTCTTTACTGTGGTACCTGAAGTTGTTTAGTTGATTAAAACGAGTGCTGTATTGGAGTATATGTGACTCTGTATCTGGAATGCACAGCATCAATGCTGGATTTATAAACATGATACCAGACTCCAATGTCCCAAACACAGAATATGCCCTTATCACCATGAAGTTTAAGGTATTAGCTATGGTTAACACTGTAACATTATTATTATTATTATTATTATAGGAGGATTAGTACATGCACTAGAGAGTAAAAAGGTTTGAAATAGGTGACACTGACAGTCCTAAAGTACAATGTGAGGAAGCCTGTTAGATTAGAAGAGGAAAAGGCGGGACTCTGAGAGACGAAGGGGCGGAGCTCTGATAGGGTGAGGGGCGGAGCTGTCTCGTCTAAGCAGTGTCTTTAAAGAAAAAAAAATTGAAAAGATAAAAGTCCATTTTCTTTTGTTAAATATATAAATAAAGCGCAAGAAGTCTTGTTAATTAACACAGCTAAATATATTACGAAATCGTTTTATTAGAGAAAATGTCATAGAAATGCGTTTTATTACAGCGGTGTAGTTACGCAATGATATGACTGAATTCTCTCTCTCTCTCTCTCTCTCTCTCTCTCTCTCTCTCTCTCTCTCTCTCTCTCTCTCCTTACAGATGGCAGGTAAGTCACATGTTTAAAGACGGTCATTCCAGACGAGAAGATGGTATTATAAGTATTAGAATATGTTCAGCGTTTAAATACCATTATTGGACAGTTATCAATATTTTGCCATTTGTTACCTTTATATTTTAATTTGACTATACAATGGGGAGGGGGAGGGAGGTGGGTGGGGGTGGGGGGCTGTATTTCGAAAAGGGCAGATAAATATCCTGAGTATGACCTTCAGCTGGAAAAGTGTTTACAGTGTGTGTGATAAATGATGTACTGGATTACTGCAGCACAAAACAGCATTTCAGATTTAGTCTCGCATAATTACTGTTGCATATCTACTCCACAGTAGAAAGAAGTTAAATATAACAAATACCGACCTCAACTTTATTATGTTTTTTACTCAAGCAGTACATAATGTAGGCACGACTATATAATGATAAAAACATCTCAGGATCGTTTTGGAGTAATAGTTACACAGGCGGTATCCTAACTGGTTTAGCTAGTTATTTATTGTGCCAGTAAAAGACTGTGTGTGTGGAATGAAAGATGTATATGTTTTCTTTTTAGCTATGTCCATCAGCATGAAACGCCACACTATAAACATACATTTTACCAGTACGTACTTTGTTTTTCCACAGACAACTTATTTGGGGTAAGTAAATGGCTCTGCTTGGTTCTCTTACTGATGGTAATACCTGATTTTATTTACTTATATCTCAGCCTTCAGTATCAGAAATTCGACAAAAACACAGCACAGCCTTCAATCTTATAGATGATCAGATCCTGAAAATTACAGTGTTATGCTGTGATGTTGTTGAGAAAACAGAGCTACAAGTGAACACAAAGTCATCGCATACACGAGTTCAACTACAATGCCAGGATGTAAATACGTGTGGCAAATATAATACATTCCTGTTTATCACAAAATACAAATATGGACAGTAATGCCTGGAAAATGAGATTTTCTTCAATTATAATCCAATGGATGTGATTTCATTTCAGTGTATCAAAGTGATGAGAGTGGGTTGTAATGCAAAGGACAATTACATTTAACATTGATTCATTTCCCCTGCTGATTGTTTTACATTAAAGACATAAAGCAACATACAGTAATATGAGCAATGGAGTGAAGGTTTTGCATTTGTAAAAATTTTCTTTTTTTTTCACAAAGAAAGAAATGATCTGTAAATCTTTTTAAAAAAGAATGAATAGATAGATACTTACCTCATTTTCAAATGTATATTTTTTAGTTTACATGTGACACCATGCACGAAACATTCACACTCTGTAATTCCCTTCCACAGTCTGTCTGGAATAAAGTCAAGTCAAGTGAGTATGAACAGTCTGGAATGGAGATGAATGCTGACTAAATGTACAGAGAGCTTAGAGCTAAAAAGCTAAGGTTTATTTATAAATTCCTGGTGAGATTGTACGTGAACTTACAAGTAATTTCCTAAAATGTATTCAAACATCAAATCTGTACAAGTATACACAAATTCCAGCGACAATTTTCCAACTGACTAAACGAATATTGACATCTGTGCTGTGCCATCTCATGGGAGCTAATCCAATGCAAGATTTTTCTGTGGGAATTGTCTGATTATACTGTATATTTTATCTTATATGTAAATGTATTTCACTGCTACCAGTGACTTCTGAATAAGAATTTAACCTGCACTTAACTCGTTTTGGGTATTAATCAAAATAAAATCAAAATCTTACTAATTTTGGAGTTTTGTAGATTTACAATTCAGTTAGTATAAATAGAAAACGTATGGAGTTTGATTATTAACAGTAGGTATAAAGTTAAATATCTTAATGAATTAATATCTAATATGGAGCTTCTTTCTGTTTATACAGCTTTTGACTCAGAGGTAAGTCAGTAACTATGCTTTGGCAATACATTGATGATTCTGACTGATTTTTATTGATCTATTTTCACATATAATAGAGAGTAATGTAAGAATAATGGAAGAACTTTCACTTACCAACCAGGAAAAAAAAATATTTTGATGTTCACAAAGTAATTTTACTTGATATTTTAATTTAAATGTCATGTGCTGCAACACACAACTCATTCCTATATCCTGTCACCTGCTAATTGTCATCTACAAGAGCTAATTTAATAGTTGAATGAACTAGTTTGTATGGACTTGAATGATGTGTTTATGGGTGGTGGTGGTGCGGGGGAGGGTGGTTTAGTTGTAACCCAAGCTCATAGTTGAAATGTTAGTCAAGGACCCACTGCTGTTTTGTTCGAGAATGATATACTGCATTAAGACTTTATGGTATAGTATAGTACCAACTTGTACAGTAACATGTGGTGAAGGGTCTCAAGTATCTTACCTAGTTAACGAGAGATATGTAGACAGTTATGAAAAGACGAGTGCATGTTGTAGAATTTGCTGTGTGCCATTTCTAAATGTCCACAAAGGGCCAGTATGGGTGCAGGTTTTCACTGCAATCAATCAGGAGCCTCACCTGATTCCACCTGTTTAATCAGTTAATCTGCACCCACAAAATCTCTTTCCCGATAAAGTTGGACATCCCAGTTTTAAAACGTTCCCTAGCTTGAATATTTCTACGTATTGACACATCAACACCTTCCACTCTTTCACCCCATACATAAAAGCTTTACACTTTTTTATTCTCTTCTACAGGGTTCAACAAAGAGAGAAGAGCCAGGTGTGGTAATATAGAATCAAGAACTAGGGGTTTTAAGCTTTACAAAAAAATTATAAATTGATTAAAAATTCTGCCCACTAGTCCACTCTAGCCATAGAAACATGATGACTGTCTCTCCAAACCCATCCTGAAACAATTATCATGAGAGGTTCATTTTTTATTTGTAATGACAAAAGTTGTGTTTTTACAGGAAATACAACACTGAGGTGTTTTATTGAACTAACTGGAAAAACATTGAATTCTCATAATGGCTTGATGGATCATCTTAAAAAACAAATACCAGCTCTGCAAGTGGTACAGACAGAGGCGGAGTGTGATTTCATTATGGTCTTCTGCCCTGTCATTAGAGTACATGCAACTGATATTAAATATGCGCTGGAGAAACTTAATAAAATTTCAGGTATTTAAAAAAAATAAATAATAATAATAATAATAATAATAATAAGGTAGCGTATATACTGAGTAAAATATTTGGTGAATAAATGCCTCATATGTTTTCTATAGACACCAAACCTGCAGTTCTGGTGGTGCTCCATCACACGTTTGATCCAGAGTGTGTTGTACCAGACAGCAGCAGAGCTGTAAACAGAGAGAATACACTCACAGTCGACTGTCTGTTCCATGAAGATCAGGGATTACTGCAATGTCTGAAAAATCGAGAGTCGTGTACCAGAATTATAAACTATATAAAACATCAGGTACGTGTTTTGTTGTTTTGCTTTTCAGCAAAAACACTTGATCCTTTTAAAAAGAGATTTGGAGAAATATTTATTTGTTTTAATTGAGATGCCTGTTTTAACTGTTTGAATAGTACATTTATATAGACCGAAAATATTTCTCTAAAGACTTCCTGTCTACTACAGGATATAAAAAGGTTAATAAGGAAGTTCTTTAATTATCAAAAATGTATTATTTCATTTTACCCACCAAATGGTCCCACTTTACAGTACAAATTGATATGGTGTGATTGTAGTGTCATTTTAATATCTCAAAATTACACAGTAGATGAGCTTGAAGGGACACAGTTTTACACTGACATATCCACAGTGAACTGAACTGAAACAGTTAAAAAAAAAGGTATTTTAATTTATATTTATATTTAACAGATGTGCAGAAAAAAATCCGTAAAGGAGAAAATGGAAACTGATCAACATCGTGTGCGGGCAGGTGAGTAACAAGGAGTTACAAAAGAAAATATTTATAACTTCTTAGCAAATACATTTAGCGGTCTTATGATGATGAACAGTTTATATCTGTGAAAGTCTATGAAAGAGTTCTCCAAGAAAAAAATACTGTCACTGGTTCTAGCTAACATTTTCTCACTGGTTATAACAGTATATGTGATGCCATTTGCACACGCTGAAGACAATACAGTTAAATTATAGTCTTCACAGGTGAAACCTCGGGCTCAAACCAAAAGTAGACATTCAGAGCTATTCATTCTTTAAACAATCAAATTAACAGTGCACACCTGGGCAACAAGATACCACTGTCAGTCACGTGTTCCCATATTTTTGATCACCTTAAAAAAAAAAGGTTCAAACAAAAGTTAGACATATAGATGTAAACATGAGTAAATGAAAGCTGAAATTCTGATCTGTCGTCTCATATTCATCTTTTGATCTCAAACACAAATGTCTTTGTTGTGTTTGCAATGTTCTGAGATCCATGAGAGCAGAGTATTTTTGTGAATTTTTTCAACAACAGATGAAAAGGTTAAACTATAAAATAAAATTTTCACAGCCTCCTTTGTTTATATTTACCAAGGGTGCCAATATTAGTGGAGGGCACCATATGTCTAAATTCATTTATTTTATCAGTTCCCAGCCATCAAAATGACTGCAGTGCTCTTGTGTCGTCACATCATCATCAAAACAAAGAAGAGGACAGGCCGCACAAAGGACAGCAGAAAAATGCGGATGATGCTAATAATCAAAGTGAGAATTCAATTCCTGTTGTAAACTTATAATTGCGTAGCTTTACACTTTGTCAATAATGTTGCTTTTCCATTAGTAGATTAGGTTATGAATGTCGAGGTAGGTGTGGCCTCTTTCAGTGGCGTTAGAATGGAATCTTTATAATAGTAGAAAATGTCCTCATGGACATTAATTCTATTGACATTTTTTCTGTGGTTAAAATTGTTGATTAATATATTACTCTGTGATTGTTTAAAAATACTGTAAATTTCCTAGATTCTACTAAATGTATATTTTAACAATTTTATTGTT
Organism: Ameiurus melas; assembly: GCA_012411365.1. NCBI lineage: Eukaryota > Metazoa > Chordata > Actinopteri > Siluriformes > Ictaluridae > Ameiurus > Ameiurus melas. The sequence continues at coordinate 17,400,957 of CM022775.1, forward strand.
ATTTAAAGTTATATTATTTTGCAGTAGGGCAAAAAAAAGTGACCTGATAAGAATTTAATTTATTTACATTTTGAACCCCTTAAGTGATTAGGCAGATATTTTTACTACCATCAAATGAATCTTGGACAGATTTATGATGGCATTAGTAAATAACTAGACATTGGCAGCATTAATGTAATATAATATAATATAATGTAAATCAGTTAAATCTTGAGTTTTAGCTGTCGTTATACAGTGAAACATCATAATGAATTTATATCTAACATCGTTTCTGTTTGTTTTCTGCTGTTTTATACAGGTTCTCGCTCAGAGGTAAGTCAGTAACTCTGCTTTGACGCTCTGCTGACAGTAACAGCTGTTGTTATTTATTTATTTTTTTAAAATATTTATTTATTTTCCACTCAACTCAAATATAAATGATATATGAGAAAGTACTGTAACACTGTTTCGTTGCAAAAATGTATTAATTAATGCAAAATTAATGTATACATTTTTCCCCCATAATTTAAACAACATCAACAACAACGAAAAAAACAACACCACATTCATTAGTACACATCTAAATACACATGCTCTGCAGCTGGCTGCTTTGTGAATGTGACCCGATGTGTTAGTTAGATGATATGAAGACATACGATTTGAGTTTATATCAGCACTAATCAAAAATCAACTCTCCTTCATTCACACTGACAGATTAGTTATTGTTCATTTCAAATATAGTATCGTCACGCACGAAACTTTCATTCCGTTTTACTCAATTTTACAGAGTACGCAGGAACAGGAAAACAGGAGGTCAAAGAAAAAGAAAACTGAAGCGCCAACTAGTGAGTAATAAGAGGCTTTCTGTGTCTTAATTCTTAGTATATAGAACATACGTACCAACAGTTTAACATGTTACCTTATAGTGTTGGAAAGTATTGTAGAAAACGTACCAGAATATGTTTTATTTTTGCTTCCCTGACTCCTGACCAGGGATACATACCTGTGACATTATTTTATAGGGTTTTATTTAGCAAATGCCATTAGGTACGGAATATGTGTTGTCAGAAGTTTGTGGACACAATATGGGGCTTGCAGAAACTGTCGCAACAAAGCAGGAAGCGCACAAATGTCTAGAATGTCTTTGTATGCTGTAGCATTAAGAGTTCTCTTCACTGGAACTAAAGAATCCAAACCGGTTTCATCATTAACGAGTTCCTGCGCACAAAGTGAGCGCCATAAAGACAACATTTGCCACAGCTACATTACAAAATCTAGTGGAAAGCCTTCCTAGAAATGTGGAGGCTCTGATCAAAACAGAGAGGGACCAACTCTGTGTTAATGCCCTGCCCATGGTTCTGGTATGGGCACATATGGGTGTGATGGTCAGGTGTCCACATACTGTTGGCTATATAGCATAGTTTTGACTATATAGTGTACTTTAGTATTGTTCTTAGACAAAACAGGGTTTCGGTCTAACATGAAACGTTTAACAAGTAATAACATCAAAGTTTTTCACTAACTAATATTTTGTATTCACAGCAAAGGCAACACTGAAGTATTTCCTTCTGCTGTCTGGAGAAACTGTAAATACTCATGAGATCTTCATGCGTAGGCTTAAAATGAAAAATGAACTGCAGAAGGTAGATACAGTGGACAAGTGTGATTTCATTGTGGCTTTCTGCCCCGTTGCGTCACGAGCTGGGACTGACATTGAAGCAGCAGTGAGGAAGCTTAATCAACAATCAGGTATTGAAAAAATATTTTACAAATAGTTGACTGCTTCTTCTGAATAGTGTCATGAGAACTGTTCTGAGTAAATGTGTCATTCGTTTCCCAAAGCTGACAAACCTGCCATTCTGGTCGTGCTCCATCGCACTTTCGATCCAGAGTGTGTTGTACCAGACAGCAACAGAGCTGTGAAAAGAGGGAATACATTCACAGTTGACTGTCTGTTCCATGAAGATCATGGATTACTGCACTGTCAAAAAAATGAGGAATCATTAGCCAGAATTATAGCGCACATAAAACCTCAGGTACGTGTTTTGTTGTTTTGCTTTTCAGCAAAAACACTTGATCCTTTTAACAAGAGATTTGCAGAAGTATTTATCTGTTTTAATTCAGAGTCCTGTTTTAAATGTTTGAATAGTACATTTATATAGACCGAAAATATTTTTCTAAAGACTTCCTGTCTACTACAGGATATAAAAAGGTTAATAAAGAAGTTCTTTAATTATCAAAAATTTATTATTTCATTTTACCCACCAAGTGGTCACATTTCCAGTACAAATTGATATGGTGTGATTGTAGTGTCATTTTAGTATCTCAAAAGTATACAGTAGATGAGCTTGAAGGGACACAGTTTTACACTGACATATCCACAGTGAACTGAACTGAGAAACAGGTTTAAAAAAAAAAAGGTATTTTAATTTATATTTATATTTAACAGATATCCGTAAAGGAGAAAATGGATACTGATCAACATCGTGTGCGGGCAGGTGAGTAACAAGGAGTTACAAAAGAAAATATTAATAACTTTATACCAAATACATTTAGTCTTATGATGATGAACAGTTTATATCTGTGAAAGTCTATGAAAGAGTTCTCCAAGAAAAAAATACTGTCACTGGTTCTAGCTAACATTTTCTCACTGGTCATTACAGTATACTTGATTCCATTTGCACACGCTGAAGACAATACAGTTAAAGTATCATTTTCACTAGAACACAATTTACATTACATTTACTGTCATTTGGCAGACACCCTGATCCAGAGATACTTCCATTTATCTCATCTATACATCTGAGCAGTTGAAGGTTAAGGATCTTGCCAAAGGGCTCAACAGTGGTAGCTTGGCAGTGCTGGGACTTGAACTCCTACCTTCTGATCAGTAACCCAGAGCCTTTAACCACTGAGCCACCACTGCCCCACAATTGAATGCAATTGTCAGTTGTAAACAAATGCTGAATAAAAAATAGCATTGGATAAGGAACTGTATGGGAAGACCTGTCATCTGTTGTTGAAATCTGTAAAACAGACACAAAATTATTTCCGAACAAAATTGAGTTTTTCTGCCAATAATATAGTTTGACATTTGTAGTATAAGAAATGATGTCATTCAGACTACTTTCTGACCTTGCGTTGGTGTCTTGCGTTGGTAATGTTGGGTAAGGAGCCAGTGAACAGTTTGTAAAAAGAGTCCATAACCTCAACCCACATATCTATAACCCTCCTAGCTATGTGTGATTTTCTTACACAGTGAATGTCATGCTTTGATCAGGTTTTGTACAGCTCCGAAACTATTGGAACAGCAAGGCCAATTTGTTTGGTTGTGCTGTAACACCACAGACATTTGTGTTTGAGATCAAAAGATGGATATGCGACAAGAGTTCGGATATCAGCTTAGATTTCCTTATTTACCGGGTATTTAGATGTGTTAAACAACATAAAACATATAACCTTTTGTTTTTGTGGATGGTTTCTCCCTTCAGTCTCCTCTTCGGGAGGATGGTGCTCAGCTGGGTTAAGGTCTGGTGACTGTCTTGTCCAGTCTAAAACCTTGCACTTTCCCCCCCCGATGAAGTCCTTTGTTGAGGTGGCGATGTGTTTTGGATCATCTTCTTGCTACATGATAAACTTCTTCCTGATTCATTGGGATGCATTTCTCTGTAAATTGCCGGACAGAATGTTCCTGTAAACTTCTGAATTCATTCTGCTGCTACCATTATGAGTTTCATCATCAATATAGATTATTGAGCCTGTTCCAAAAGTAGCCAGGCAAGTCCAAGCCACGACACTACCTCCACCATTTTTCACAGATGAGCATGTTTGGTTTGGATCATGAGCAAATCCGTTCTTTCTCCGCACTTTGGCCTTTCCATCACTTTGGTAGAGGTTCATCTTGGTTCCAGAACTTTTGTGGCTCATCTCTGTATTTCTTTGCAAATTCCAATCTGGCTTTCTGATTCTTACTGCTGATGAGTGGTTTGTATCTTGTGGTATGGCCTCTATATTTCTTCACTTGAAGTCTTCTTCAAATAGCGGCTTGTGATAACTGCTCTGTGGAGGTTGTTGTTGATGTCACTGACTTGTTTTTGGGGTTTTCTTCTCAGCTCTCAGTGTTTCTGTCATCAACTGCTGCTGTTTTCAGTGCTTACCTGTTCGATGTCATGGTGCTAGTACACCAGTCATTTCTTTCTTTTCAAGGCATTCCAAATTGTTGTATTGGCTTTTCCCAATGCTTGTACAATGGCTCTGATAGGTTTTCCATCTTTTCTCAGCTTCAAAATGGCTCGCATTTCTCCCATAGACAGCTATCTGGTCTTCATGTTGGTTCAACCTTTTTAACAACAAATGCAGTCTTCACAGTTGAACACTAGGTAGACAAAAGCCAAACCAAAAGTAGCCATTCAGAGCTATTCATTCTTTAAACTATAAAATTAACAGTGCACACCTGGGCAACAAGGCAACAGTGATGCTGATAATCAAAGTGAGAATTCATTTCCTGTTGTAAACGTATAATTGCGTAACTTTAAACATTGTTAGTAATGTTGTTTTTCTATTAGTAGATTAGGTTATGAATGTCGAGGTAGGTGTGGCCTCTTTCAGTGGCGTTAGAATGGAATCTTTATAATAGTAGAAAATGTCCTCATGGGCACTAATTCTATTGACATTTTTTTCTGTGGTTAAAATTGGTGATTAATATATTACTGTGATTTTTAAAAACATACTGTATATTTTCTAGATTCTACAAAATGTATATTTTTAACAAGTTTGTTGTTATTTAAAGTTATATTATGTTGCAGTAGGGGGAAAAAAGTGACCTGCTACAGATTTCTGAATAAGAATTTTGAACCCCTTAAGTGATTAGGCAGATATTTTTACTACTATCAAATGAAACTTGGACAGATTTATGATGTCATTAGTAAATAACTTGAAATTTGCAGCATTAATATAATATAATATAAGTCAGTTAAAGCTTGAGTATTACTGTAGCTGTCGTTATACAGTTAATTATCATAATGAATTTATATCTAACATCATTTCTGTTTGTTTTCTGTTGTTTTATACAGGTTCTCACTCAGAGGTAAGTCAGTAACTCTGCTTTGGCATTACATTGATTCTAGCAGATTTTCATTGATCTATTTTCACATATAATAGTGAGTTATCTAAGAGTCTGCATCACTACAAAAGTGTGAAATTGTTGAAGTTGAAGGCTGTTTATGACAGTCAGCAGGTCTTTCCTTTCACTTTCACTGACCAACCAGGAATTTTTTTTTTGATGTTCACAAAGCACTTTTACTTGATATTTTAATTTAAATGTCATGTACTGCAACACACAACTCAATCCTATATCATATCACCTGCTAATTGTCATCTACAAGAGCTAATTTAATAGTTGAATGAACTAGTTTGTAAGGACTTGAATGATGTGTTTGTGGGTGTTGGTGGGGGGAAGGGGAAATTCGAACACAAGCTCATAGTTGAAATGTTAGTCAAGGACCCATTGCTGTTTTGCTCGAGAATGATATACTGCATTAAGACTTTATGGTAGAGTATAGTATAGTACCAACTTATACAGTAACATGTGTTGAAGGGTCTCAAATATTTTACCTAGTTACCGAGAGATATGTAGACAGTTATGAAAAGACGAGTGCATGTTGTAGAATTTGCTGCGTGCCATTTCTAAATGTCCACAAAGGGCCAGTATGGGTGCAGGTTTTCACTGCAACCAATCAGGAGCCTCACCTGATTCCACCTGTTTAATCAGTTAATCTGCACCCACAACAGCTCTTTCCCGATAAAGTTGGACATCCCAGTTTTAAAACGTTCCCTAGCTTGAATATTTCTACGTATTGACACATCAACACCTTCCACTCTTTCACCCCATGCATAAAAGCTTTACACTTTTTTATTCTCTTCTACAGGGTTCAATAAAGAGAGAAGAGCCAGGTGTGGTAATATAGAATCAAGAACTAGGGGTTTTAAGCTTTACAAAAAAATTATAAATTGATTAAAAATTCTGCCCACTAGTCCACTCTAGCCATACAAACATGATGATTGTCTCTCAAAACCCATCCTGAAACAATTATCATGAGAGGTTCATTTTTTATTTGTAATGACAAAAGATGTGTTTTTACAGGAAATAAATTGAGGTGTTTTATTGAACTAACTGGAACAACATTGAATTCTCATAATGATGTGATGGATCATCTTAAAAAACAAATATCAGCTCTGCAAGTGGTACAGACAGAGGCGGAGTGTGATTTCATTATGGTCTTCTGCCCTGTCATTAGAGTACATGCAACTGATATTAAATATGCGCTGGAGAAACTTAATAAAATTTCAGGTATTTAAAATAAATAAATAAATAAATAAATAATAATAATAATAATAATAATAATAAGGTAGCGTATATACTGAGTAAAATATTTGTTGAATAAATGCCTCATATGTTTTCTATAGACACCAAACCTGCAGTTCTGGTCGTGCTCTATCACACGTTTGATCCAGAGTGTGTTGTACCTGACAGCAGAAGAGCTGTATACAGAGAGAATACAGTCACAGTCGACTGTCTGTTCCATGAAGATCAGGGATTACTGAAATGTCAGAAAAATCACGAGTCGTGTAGAAGAATTATAAACTACATACAACATCAGGTACGTGTTTTGTTGATTTGCTTTTCAGCAAAAACACTTGATCCTTTTAACAAGAGATTTGGAGAAATATTTATTTGTTTTAATTGAGATGCCTGTTTTAAATGTTTGAATAGTACGTTTATATAGACCGAAAATATTTTTCTAAAGACTTCCTGTCTACTAGAGGATATAAAAAGGTTAAAAAAGAAGTTCTTTAATTGATCAAAAATTTATTATTTCATTTTACCCACCAAATGGTCCCACTTTACAGTACAAATTGATATGGTGTGATTGTAGTGTCATTTTAATATCTCAAAATTATACAGTAGATGAGCTTGAAGGGACACAGTTTTACACTGACATATCCACAGTGAACTGAACTGAGAAACAGTATAAAAATATATTTAAAAAAATATATATTTTAGTTTATATTTATATTTAACAGATGTGCAGAAAAAATTCCATAGACGAGAGAATGGAAACTGATCAATGTCTTGTCCCGGCAGGTGAGTAACAAGGAGTTACAAAAGAAAATATTAATAACTTTATACCAAATACATTTAGTCTTATGATGATGAACAGTTTATATCTGTGAAAGTCTATGAAAGAGTTCTCCAAGAAAAAAATACTGTCACTGGTTCTAGCTAACATTTTCTCACTGGTCATTACAGTATACTTGATTCCATTTGCACACGCTGAAGACAATACAGTTAAAGTATCATTTTCACTAGAACACAATTTACATTACATTTACATTTTATGTCATTTGGCAGACACCCTGATCCAGAGATACTTCCATTTATCTCATCTATACATCTGAGCAGTTGAAGCTTAAGGACCTTGCCAAAGGGCCCATCAGTGGTAGCTTGGCAGTGCTGGGACTTTAACTCCTTTGCACAGTGCTTGTACAATGGCTGTGATAAATTTTCCCTCTTGTCTCAGCTTCAAAATGGCTCCCAATTTCTCCCATAGACAGCTCTCTGGTCTTCGTGTTGGTTTATCCTTTTTAACAACTGAGAGATAGATTGAGCACGACCAGTTCACTACATGTGAGAGGTGTTTTTAATGCCGTAGCTGTGTGCATATTTGGATTGACTTTTTCTTACTTATTTTATTTGCTTTGTTTTGCCTTTTCTGGGTTGGACGCGGCTTGGAAAACGTATTGTTTGTCCACGGTTTTTCTCGGTTTTGCATTCTGTGTCGCGGCGCCGGGTCGCAGGGGGGCGCCGAAGGGGAGTGGAGTTGGTAGTGAAGTCGCTCTACCCGAAGGAGAGCATCCTGACTTTCTGGTGGATTTTGGTTGAAACTCTTGGGTTGGAATGTAGTTGAAGCTGCGGGTGAATTTTGTTGTGCTGTACTTGATAGCGCTGTGCACCTCGATTGGAATCTCCCCTCGTTGCGATGGAAACGGGTTGCTCTCATTTCCAGATTGTTTACTTTGGGGGAGGAGTGAAACAAGCCATCAGCTGGCTGTGGCCATTCAACTCCAGCCTTTGCTCTTCACCTCCAGTACAACAGAAGTGCAACGTTTAAGTTGTCTTATGGCTCTGCAAAACCGTCTGGGGTCTCAAGGAGCAGCTCTTTTAAACTTGGCAATTATTCACAACCACCTTCACTGCAAACCGCCTAAACAGAGACTTTTGCTTTTATTGCTGCTATTAATTTCTGGGAATGTTCATCTAAATCCACGCCCAGAGCAAAATATGTTATATGACACCCCGGAAACCTTTAAATGCAGAAAGGGCCTGGGATTTTGTCATTTGAATGTTCGTAGTTTGGTTGGTAAAATACAGTGCCTTGCGAAAGTATTCGGCCCCCTTGAACTTTTCAACCTTTTGCCACATTTCAGGCTTCAAACATAAAGATATAAAATTTTTATTTTTTGTGAAGAATCACCAACAAGTGGGACACAATTGTGAAGTGGAACGAAATCTATTGGATATTTTAAACTTTTTTAGCAAATAAAAAACTGAAAAGTGGTGCGAAAAGTTTGGATACAAAAAGATTTCCCAAGCTTTAAACATCCCAAGGAGCACTGTGCAAGCGATCATTTTGAAATGGAAGGAGTATCAGACCACTGCAAATCTACCAAGACCTGGCCGTCCCTCTAAACTTTCAGCTCAGACAAGGAGAAGACTGATCAGAGATGCAGCCAAGAGGCCCATGATCACTCTGGATGAACTGCAGAGAACTACAGCTGAGGTGGGAGAGTCTGTCCATAGGACAACAATCAGTCGTACACTGCACAAATCTGGCCTTTATGGAAGAGTGGCAAGAAGAAAGCCATTTCTCAAAGATATCCATAAAAAGTCTCGTCTAAAGTTTGCCACAAGCCACCTGGGAGACACACCAAACATGTGGAAGAAGGTGATCTGGTCAGATGAAACCAAAATCAAACTTTTTGCCCACAATGCTTAACGATATGTTCATCACCCTCAACACACCATCCCCACTGTCAAACATGGTGGTGGCAGCATCATGGTTTGGGCCTGCTTTTCTTCAACAGGGACAGGGAAGATGGTTAAAATTGAGGGGAAGATGGATGCAGCCAAATACAGGACCATTCTGGATGAAAACCTTTGGAGTCTGCAAAAGACCTGAAACTGGGACAGAGATTTATCTTCCAACAAGACAATTATCCAAAACATACAGCAAAATCTACAAAGGAATGGTTCACAAATAAACGTATCCAGGTGTTAGAATGGCCAAGTAAAAGTCCAGACCTGAATCCAATCGAGAATCTGTGGGAAGAGCTGAAAACTGCTGTTCACAAACGCTCTCCATCCAACCTCACTGAGCTCGAGCTGTTTTGCAAGGAAGAATGGGCAAGAATTTCAGTCTCTCGATGTGCAAAACTGATAGAGACATACCCCAAGCGACTTGCAGCTGTAATCGCAGCAAAAGGTGGCTCTACAAAGTATTAACGCAAGGGGGCCGAATAATTTTGCACGCCCCACTTTTCATTTTTTTATTAGTTAAAAAAGTTTAAAATATTCAATAAATTTTGTTCCACTTCACAATTGTGTCCCACTTGTTGGTGATTCTTCACAAAAAATAAAAAATTTATATCTTTATGTTTGAAGCCTGAAATGTGGCAAAAGGTTGAAAAGTTCAAGGGGTCCGAATGCTTGGACATTTTTTATGATGGTTTTATAGGCCTGGTAAACAAGCATGCCCCACTTAAAAGACAGAGTGAAAGGGCGAAAAAATGTTTGGTTTAGTAATGAATTGTCTTGACCGAAATCAAGCCCGGGCTCAAGCTAGAAGGTCAAAACTAGACTCTGACTGGTTGAAATTTCGACGTTTGCGGAATTTATTTACTGTAAAAATCCGTAATTCCAAATCAGACTATTTTCTTTCTGAAACATCCAAAAATTTTAAATAACCCTCTTAAGTTCTGGAAAACAATCAAATCATTAACTAATGTACAAATAGATACAGAAGTACCATCTTAAATTGTTGTTGATGATAAAAAAAATCAGTGACAAAAATTCAATTCTTAATAGTTTTAATAATCATTTTATTGCTGCTAGCTCCCTGTATGACACATTACATAATCCAGATTCCAGCTCTCCCACTGTATGTCCTATTGATCAGTCACTGATGGCTCAATCATTTTATTTTAAGACAGTAACGGTACCAGAAGTAAGGAAGGCTTTGAAAGATTTAGATCCAAAAAAATCATCAGGTCCAGATAATTTGGAACCATATTTTCTAAAAATAGCTGCAGAATTGATAGCCAATGCAGTTGCATAATTAATTAATTTTTCATTAGCTAGGAATCAAATACCAGCCATTTGTAAATCTGCCAATGTTATCCCTCTTTACAAAGGTGGTGACTCCGTGAACATTAATAACTATAGGCCTATCTCTAAATTGTCAGTATTAGCTAAAATAATGGAATCATTCATTAGCATGCAATAGTACAATAACAGCTGTTTCAAAAGTTGTTAATGACTTGGTTAAGATCTTGGACAATAAACAATATGGTGCAGCACTGTTTATTGATTTGTCAAAAGCTTTTGACACAGTGGACCATAAAATATTTCTTCAAATACTCACCTCTATTGGAATATCAGAACAAACAGTGGGATGGTTCAACTGTTATTTATCAGGAAGAACACAGTGTGTGAAAGTAAATGGTCATACATCTATTTCCCTAAACATTTCAAAAGGGGTGCCTCAAGGCTCAATTCTTGGGCCTCTTCTTTTTATCATTTATACAAACAACCTCTGAAATAATATAAAAAATACAAATTATAATTACGATGCTGATGACATTGTTCTCTATTGTTATGGGTCCACGTTAGGTCAAGCAATCATAACTTTACAATCTGCTTTTAACATCTTGCAATATAATCTGGCCACTTTAAAATTAGTATTAAACTCTGAAAAAACTAAGGTCATGACTTTCACTCTGGGAAAATTAATGGAAAACTCTATCCCGACAATTTGTACACTTTCAGGTACAGAAATCAAAGACGTGTCGCATTACAAATACTTGGGCATTACTATTGACCACTCACTGTCTTTTACAATGCATGTCCAAGATTTGGTTAAAAGGTTGAAGTTGAAGATAAATGCAACATTTTTGTCTGTCTTGGACTATGGTGATATTTTATACATATATTCTACCTCCCAGTGTCCTCTTGCTTTGTACATAGTGTTTAATGGAGCATTGAGATTTATTACAAACTTAAAATCTCTCACTCATCACTGTTTGCTTCTGGGTCGGATGGTTCTCCCTTTCCGTTGGTTGCACTGGCATCTTTTTTTTTATAGGGCAGTGTTGGGAATTCTTCCTCCTTATCTGAACACTTACATCCTCCCGAGGCTGGTAGGGACATATCACTAATGTTCAAGAGATTTATTTTTATTGTCTGTCCCTAAAGATCGTACTAACTTTGGAAAAAAGGCTTTTCATTTTGCAGCACCATCTGCATGGAATCAGCTTCAGAAGGAATTACAGTTGAAGGAGTTGGTCTCACTATATTTTTTTAAAGGTTTTTTAAAGGACCTTGCCGAAAGGCAGTCTGTTTGTCACTGTTTTTGAATTGATTAAGACACTGGTTTTCTTATGATGACATTGTTGTCTAAATATGATGAGTGAAAGTGTGTCTTAATACGGTTATTTGTGCCTCTGTATTTATTTGTAACCGTGTTGCTGCCACTTGCCAGGACACTCTTGTAAAAGAGATTTTTAATCTCAAGGAGTTTTTTTTATCTTGGTTAAATAAAAGTTTGAATGAATAAAAAACAACAAATGCCAAACTGAATTCATCATTACAGAGTTCCCAAAGTGAGCACCATAAAGACAACATACAGTATGCCGCAGCTACATTACAAAATCTAGTGGAAAGCCTTCCTAGAAACATGGAGGCTCTGATAAAAACAGAGAGGGACCAACTCTGTGTTAATGCCCTGCCCATGGTTCTGGTCTGGGCACATATGGGTGTGATGGTCAGGTGTCCACATACTTTTGGCTATATAGTGTAGTTTAGTATTGTTCTTAGATAAAATAGGGTTAAATAGGGTTTCAGTCTCACATGAAATGTTTAACAAGTAATAATCAAAGTTTTTCACTAACTAATATTTTGTGTTCACAGCAAAGGCAACACTGAAGTATTTCCTTCTGCTGTCTGGAGAAACTGTAAATACTCATGAGATCTTCATGCGTAGGCTTAAAATGAAAAATGAACTGCAGAAGGTAGATACAGTGGACAAGTGTGATTTCATTGTGGCTTTCTGCCCCGTTGCGTCACGAGCTGGGACTGACATTGAAGCAGCAGTGGGGAAGCTTAATCAACAATCAGGTATTGAAAAAATATTTTCCAAATAGTTGACTGCTTCTTCTGAATAGTGTCATGAGAAATGTTCTGAGTAAATGTCTCATTTGTTTCCCAAAGCTGACAAACCTGCCATTCTGATCGTGCTCCATCACACCTTTGATCCAGAGTGTGTTGTACCAGACAGCAACAGAGCTGTGAAAAGAGGGAATACATTCACAGTCGACTGTCTGTTCCATGAAGATCATGGATTACTGCACTGTCAAAAAAATAACGAGTCGTTTAACAGAATTATAAACTACATAAAACATCAGGTACTTTTATTGAGGTTAAGAAGCTGCAAGCTTTTCAATTTATATCTGTTTTAATATAGATTTTAAACATATGGATAATGTGCATATTTAAAATTCTTACAGAATATAATACCTCTTCCTGTCTATTAGACAAAGCAAGTACTGTTGTTTAACTGATCAGCAGAATGGTTTGATTTATTAATTGTTGATTGGACAGACACTATTGGATAGTTTTAGTTTAAAGTTAATATAATAGATGCGCTTGATTTGACAGTTTTACATTGATTCACACTGACACATCTACAATCTACACGCCAAACCTGTCGTGCTGGTGAAGTCCCCTGAACATTTTGGTTCAGCAGATCATGTTGGACTTCAGATACTACAAATTTTCCATTTTTGACCACTGGCACAATACAGCATGGGACATTTAACCCTGTGGGTTCGCAAGCCCTAAAAATGGGTGCGCTAAGAGAAAAACGAGAGCGAGATACCGTTTTCTATTTACACCAGAACCGTAATCATGATACGTTGAAAACATACACCAGGAACACTGTTTTGTCTTTTCTTTCACACTGTCAGACCCTAAGATGACTAATAACAATAAACCCAGCGTTTTAGGACTTGGACTTGCACATCAACTCCATGTAAAATAAATTATAAGCGTTGATTCCACATGATCAAAAAGAGCATGTAGGATCTGTCACTCATGTTTAGATCTGTACATTACACGCTTGAGATCTGTACATTACACGGATCATCTTTTTGTCCTACATTAAACAAGTGTTCCTCTCTTTCAGCTTGAAGAAATACAGCGAGGAAGTATGGAGGTACAACAAGCAGGTGAATATAAGAAACTTTTTTCTCTGTGTCTCTGATTATCATTCTGTCTGTGTAGGCTGTGTGTCTCAGATTCTGTCTGAGACTGTCTGTCTGTGTCTGTCTGTCTTAGTTGTCTTTGTCTCTGATTATCTGAGTGTATGTTTATCTGTCTGTATGTCTGACTGTACATCAGTTTTTCTGTGTGTATGTGTGTGTATGTGTTTGTGTGTGTGAGAGAGACTACAAAGTACTTCAGTAAATGGTTCTGGATAAGAGTGTCTGGTAAATGCTATGAATGTAAATGTGTCTATGTCTGTCTATCTATCTGTCCGTCCATCCAGAGCATTTCACCTGCCACCATTTACTGAGACATCATTTCTGTGCATGGATTCTGCTGCTCTGAATGAAGCTCTCTTTGTCTCTTCCAGGTCCATCACAGTGCAGTGACAAACAGGAAAACATGCTAAATGGGGCGGATCCCGACAAAAACCAACTGGAGACCATGAGGATGGAGTTGGAGAACCAAAAATCTGAGTTGGCAGAAAAAACCAAAGAGTTAAAAATGAAAGAGAGTCTTCAAAACACCAGAGAGTGTCATCTAAATGACAGAGAGACGCAGGTAAATGTCAGAGAGACGCAGGTAAATACCAGAGAGACGCAGGTAAATGCCAGAGAGATGCAGGTAAATGCCAGAGAGACGCAGGTAAATGCCAGAGAGACGCAGGTAAATGCCAGAGAGATGCAGGTAAATGCCAGAGAGACGCAGGTAAATGCCAGAGAGACGCAGGTAAATGCCAGAGAGATGCAAGGAAATGCCAGAGAGACCCAGTGGTAAATCCCAAAAAGAGGGAGGTAAAAGAAAATCAAAAGCAGGTTGAAGAGCAGGACAGACTTCTGAGGGAGGTCAGAGATGAGTTCGTAAATACAACAAAGAAATTAGATTAAAATAAAGAACAACTGGACATTGTGAGCAAACTGCTGTGTGGTTGAAAAAAACTAAAAATGTATTGGATTCACTGGGAAAGAAGACACAGGACAAAAATAAGCATACATGATATGATGGTACAGGAGCAGAAACATCCTGTATACAACGAAAATCTTCTAAACGGTCAACTTTTTGGAGATTTAAAATTCAAATCGTTTCAAAAAGACAAACATCATTGCAATCTAGTCTTTCTTTTATGACTAAACGTCATTTGATTGATTTTTCTGATACTTAGGGCCATGTTTAGGGTTAGGCAATTAAATAAGTGGCTTTTAAAATACTTTTTTTAAAAACAGATAGGGGAAATGTGATATACATCCAGATTTGTGTTAAGATAGAAAGCATAAAAAACATAAAAGGCATATACGTATACGTAACATATACGTAGCTATTCGGTGGCTTGAAACCTTGTGGTATAACGACTAGCTAACTTTTAGCTACTTAACTTTCCTTGCAGTTATTTTTTTTTTTACTTGTTTGTAGAATTGGGAAGAAAAAAAAAGAGTCAAAACTGGTATAACATTCTGTCAGTCGGTTACGGCTAGATAGCTAAAATGGCACATTTTAAGACCGACAGACATTGTGACGCTCACGCATGAGACCAATGACAGTCTATATGTTCTTAATATCAGTGTTGTGATGATGACTTATCACTGGTAATGCACTTTCGCTTAGCGTATTACTCTTATTACTTCATTTACTCCACGTGTCAGAAGTTGTGTATTCTAAATATGATTGTACTAATTTACAAACCTTTCAGCAAATATTTGAAATGAAGGCAACCCCAATGTCACTTTAAGGTGGATGATCAATAAAGCATGAAATAAAATAAATCCAAACGTCTAATGCACAAATATGAAATATTACTGTTGCTGTGCCACGGCGATTGCAGTTATTCATAGGAAAACTAAACTGGACTGTGTTCATGTATTTTCCAAATGGTGCCATCATATTTGTACCATTCTCAGGTTTTCCACTTCACTTCACGACAGAGCGTACGATGATGAATTACCAATTCTACCTATCGTAACAATGTGGTCTTTTTAAACATGGGGGTTCTTTGTAACATATATATCCTGATTACGTTATCTGAGATGATAGTCATGGGTGGAGACCACGATCAATGATTGGCTACAGGAAGTAATTAAATATGTTAATAAGTAAAAATGTTGTAGCTAATGAAATAGATATAAATGTGACTAATTGAGGCTTGGACCTCATTTGTTGTAAATTTCACACACCAATCCACACACCTCCATCATGTTACCGAGATGAAGATGCTGGTTATGACTAAGTTACAGGACGTGAAGGCTTACAGGAATCAATACAAGGAACTGAAGTCTTTGAGAAAACATTAGAAATATTAGTTTAACATTAGTTTTCTACAGAGTTTCTGCGTCACTTCCTGAAGTGTAGGTATGTGACCTAACCTGGTTTCTACAACATGAATGGAGAACATGAATCCTGAATTTATAAACGTGATACTAGAGTTCAAGGTCCCAAGAAAGAAAGGTTCAATTATTAATATTTGGACAGAATAATCATGCACTGAGAAGGCAACGTGATCAGAACAGGACGTTGTCTCAGTGACTGTAATGAAACTGAAAGTAGTTTTCAAGCAGGGTGTGTGTGTGTGTGTGTGTGTGTGTGTGTGTGCGCGCCCACAAAAATAGGAATATCTGACAGGCTTGATCTTGGGGGACATGTTGCTGGTCCCCACAAGGCCCTCCAGGAATAAATATCACAAAAAACAAATAATGATGGTATTTTAAAATAGCTTACTTCAATTGGAGGTTGATATGTCTGTAAATCATACCAGAGAGCATATTTACTTTTTATTCTTTTATTTTGTATATTTCATAACACTTTTGTAAGATTGGTAACACCCAAATATAAACCATGTAAACAAAAATGTATTTATAATAAGTGTTAAGGCACTTTGGACTTTGAGGCTTGGTATGTGATGTCCAATTCTAAGAACATTCAAACGTGAACCTGAATACAAGTTTTAAAAATTACTTTTTTTTTTAAATCAGGGCTTAAAATGAACATTTGAAACATTACATTAGTGTCAACTTTTAACAACATGGTTTGTTGACTATAAAACAGCTTCTCCAATCTCATGTTAAAAATATAAAGCAATCCAACAGGCTGTGATTGTGAAAATAGATACTACTTCGTTCAGGCCATGCGATTGGAATCACTGGAGAAAGACGGTTCGGTCTAATCCTCTTGCTCTACCTCTTCCTCTTCCTCCTCTTGTCATAACTGGTCCTTCTTTTATCACTCCCCTTCCTCCACCTCTTCCTCTGCCAATCTCTCCTCTTCCTCGTCCCCGTCCCTGCCCCCGACCCCTCCCACTTTCTCTGTTTAACCTTGGGCCTCGCCCTCTCATCCTCAAACCAGTGAAGCGCTCATTCAGGGACAGCTGAGTCTGCAAAAAAATATATAATAATAATTAATAAATATTGAACAAATAGCAATAGATTTTCTTAGTGTGCAACAAGTGAAACAGATCTTTCCAAAACAGTTCTGCTATCGAACATGACACCATAGAGCAAGCTAAATGCAGAAACTGTGCGGCAGATGTCTAAACTAGGTTCATCATGATGTTAATTAGTATGTTGGTAGATTGCAGTAAAGAAATTTGAAGTAAGTATACCATTTAAATGTACCATGAAATGACAAAATCTCAAGAAATCACGAGAAATCCTGGTTTATATACTCTCCATTGTACATTGTTCAGCTTTAATGAATGCTATATGTAAATATTTTAATAATGACAAATAATTTAATTGGATGTGATGTAGATGTGCAGTATCTCTTGAAGTTAGTGTTGGGGTGCGTGTGTGTGTGTATGCATATATACACCTGGTTGGTGGTTGCTTTGTAATTGAAGTGCAGAGGGATGCCTTTGGGTGTTGGCCTGCCCCTCACCGCCTCAGTTGACCTGCCCCTCACCGCCTCAGTTGACCTGCCCCTCAGCGCCTCAGATGACCTGCCCCTCAGCGCTGTACCACCCCGCTGTGGCCTCACCCTTAGACGGAAAAGAAACTCAGAATAATCTTAGGAATATACCTGAAATTCAATGTACACATTTCACAAAAAAAATAAAATTATAATTTAAGGAGGACTTCAGGAAGCTCTACAGGGCGCCTCCCACACAGTGAAAGTCGCCAAGTGTGAGGAAGCTGCGGGATTCAGCATAAGGACACTCCTGCTCTTTGACCCCAGAGAAAAGAGCAGGTCAAACGGGACCGCCAACACCAGGAGGATATCTCAGCAGCAGAAGTAATGGACTCTGAGCCCAGTAGCACAAGTTCTACACGGTGGCAAAACCACACGTGTCCTTGTTCCTAATCGTATCTTTCTATTATTATCATTACAGTGGTATCGTTCTCCAACCAAACATAACCAAACATATTTATATATATAAATATAACCAAATCAAATATAACCAAACATACTGCAAACATATTTATTTTCTAAATTGCTTTTCAACCAAGCTGTTTAAACATTTGAAAAAAGTGTAAAATGATAAATGATGGGAGAGACTCACTGAGTCACAGGTGGCGAGTTTGCATTGGGCAGCGACACTGTTAACATTGTCCCGGGAGTAGGTGCAGTTCTCTGACTTTACACACAGCAAGACGCGAGAGCGAGAGAGAGAGCAGACGAAAAAAAAGAGAAAGAGAAGAATGATGCATTGGTGTGCATTAAGACCTTCCATCACAGTTACTTTTGTCTAAATATACATACCTTCTTATTTTCTGATACATTTCCAATTTGCCGGAGCCTCTCATACCAGCAAACTACAAAAAAAAAAATATATATATATAGTTATTGGGCTCTACATCACTCCACCAAATCTAAATGTTTTGATTAGTAGCCGAAAAGACAAAATAAGCAATCAGCATGAATCAACTTACTCCTCGGTCTAATACAAATGGTCTTCCGCCTCTCTGGGGAACTCGCTGACCTCTCGCTGACAAAGCTCCCCTACAGCATTATGAACAACACAGTAATCAATATTTAGTTCAGTGTAATAAGGTGTAGCTGGACAAATGATCTCAAACGAGTCCTATATATACACACACGATAGTCTATGAGATACCTGCTCAATCCTCCTCGTCCTCTTCCTCGTCCTCTTCCTCGTCCTCTTCCTCGCCCACGGAACGAGCCTCTCACTGAAGCTGTGCTTTGAACTAGTTGCTCTCCTGTCTGAAAAAAAAATCATAAAATCCCACTATTTTAAACTGTCTCCTTTCTGCGTTTTCATGTTGTGACCACCTACTCATCCACATTATTATATGCGCTTCAAATACCATATAAAGTCTCTAATTTTCGATGCGTGATGCGATGAATTCTACGGACCTCGGAATTAGCTCTGTGAAGAGGACTCAGGCCGCTTTGTCTCCCCAAACCTCTGCTCCTGTTCAGTCCGCGTGACCTGACTGGCCCTGAAATAATGCAAATATTTAGCTCTCAGTGCTCCTTTCTGTCCAGCTGATCAGCCAGGTCATCACTTTCGACTTAAAAGTAATACAACTATAAATGAATTCGGGTCAAAAGTGCCCATTTAATTAATTAATTTATTTATTTTAAATAGCAATGGATATGTCCGAGGGTGTTATGTTAACTCAGTACCCTGATACTGCAGCGAACCTCGTCTGAGGCCTCTTCGTGCCTGTGGTGTCTGGTTGAGCTTCTTTAGTACGTTATTCCTGTTCAAAACACGCCTGCTTCTTGCCCTGTCCGCGGCTCTGTTCGCTTTCTCCTCTTTTTTATTCAGCTTGATGATCTCGTCTGGAGGGGTGGAGGAAGAAAACTGTTAGTCTGCACCTCAGTTGACGTTAAACACCACCTTACAGGCTGAAAGCAAAAGTGGAGGCCAAATAACAAAGTCCTGCGCCTTAACCCGAGGAAGATCTAGAGTCGGATAACAATTGACTGCTTTTACAAGAACACGCAGCGCAATATGATCACGTTCCTCAGTGGTAACTTATTAAAAATTACCCATAAAATTCCATAAAAATCAACAAGGGTTTGTGGACACTCAGAATGTAAACAACAACAACCACCACCACCACCAAGTTTTTCTTTTACCTTTTCACCACTTGTGGTGTTTTAACGCCGTGTCTTCTTTTGTACGTATTATCTGGATAAACAAGAAGATAAACTCACTGGACAAGTCTATCTGAAGGCGAAAAAAGACGAGCCGTTTCTGTTCACATGAAGCATGCAGGCCGTGATATAAATCCTCAGGAACAGTAAGCGTGCTACAATATCCTTAAAATCGACAAATACTTGTTGACGTCAGAAATGTTTCATCTTTCAAACACCGTGATGCTTTAAAACCAAGACTTCTGTGGTATTAGACATTAAAAAAAAAAACCTGCTGGACTTTGTTTTGTCATCTCTAGAAATCCAGAATGTTATTTCAGGGGTTGTGACCTACGAACAGCTGAGTCACGGTCAGTTGTTGACCGTGACAGGTGGCGGCCATGTTGCAGCCATGGAGACATCATAAAATACTAAAACTTGTGATGGGGAGTGAATTGGGTGTGTGTACAACCTTAAAAACACACATGGAACAGTATACCTGCTCGAAAAACCACTTGGAACAACCTTCTTTCAGAATCCTGCTGTAAAATCTTTACATCTTAAAAACTTAAGTCCGATCAGATACCAGTTCCCAGAACACAAGTCGGACTGTTTAAAGATGGCTGTAGACCAGGGGTGTCAAACTCATTTTAGTTCAGGGGCCACGAACACCCTAATTAGATATCAAGTGGGCCGGTCCTGTAAAATCATAGCATAATTAACTATAAATAACAAACAATAAGTCCATGTTTATCTCTTTGTTTTCGTGTAAAGAAGGACAAGTGCATTAGTCAAATCTTTATATTTAATGAAATATCCTTTTACAAAACATCACGAACAACCTCAGATTTCTTAAGACAAACGTGCAATTTGCTTCTGATTATCGCGATGCGCATTGCCGCCATCTGGTGTTCGGTTTGAGTTCCAGAATTGTGCCGCGCCTTCTACTTTGACTACCACAGTGCGGATAATTTAGGAATAGCATCTTATTAATAATTTCTAGTTCTAGAAAAAAAATGTGCTTTTTTTTTCAATTTCAATATTCATACGTCTGACACCCCTGCTGTAGACCATCTTCACCAGCTAGTGGACAGGAAATACTTTCTGAACTAGCCTACTGTTAACTTAAGTAAATAATATGTAGTCTGAGGAGAGAGAGAGAGAGAGAGAGAGAGAGAGAGAGAGAGAGAGAGAGAGAGAGAAAGGGGGGAAATGCCACGGGGGCTTAAAAGGAAATGTGTTCTGGGTTACACAGCTGAGTAACAAGAACCATCCAGATGTTGTCTCAGTGACCGGGACAGGTGTTGGCTCTAGACAGACCGGAAATGGTGAGATCAGGATATGTTTTGAGAGGTGTATGTTTAATATTACCCCCCACCCCACCCCACCGTGAGCACTTACAGCACGTGCCACTTAGCTCGCGCTGTAAGTTAAACGACCATGACAGACATTTTAGTCTTTTTCTTCTTCTTTATACAACACTTCAACTGTAGGAATAACTTCCTCCCTCCCATCAGCCACACCTCACCACCATTACCCTAGTGCCAGAACTAAAACACACTAATTAACTAAAACATTAATAACGAATACAAATCAAATGAATAATACAAATAATAAAGTATCGCGTGCGTTGCGGAGAGACAGCTGATCGATGACGTTCTTCCTCGCGCGTGCACAACGCGGAAGTGAAAACATATCACGGCGATTTTGGTTACGGAAACAAACTCTTGGCCGCTCGGAGAGAGAGAGGCCGCGGTGTTTGTTTCTAACACATGAGATGAGATGAAATGAGATGAAATGAAATGAAATGAGATGAAATGAAATGAAATTAAATGAGATCACACTAACCGAGTGACATGTCGATTTTGTCCGCGCCGTTGTCGGCGCGAGACTCTGAAAACTCGCCGTCTCCCATTTCGTCCATGTCAGGGGCGCGCGCGCGCTTCCACGCAACTTCTGCAACTTTATGCGAGGAGAAGCGAGGTGTCGTTTGGTTGTTGTTGTTGTTTTTGTTTGTTTTTGTTTTAGGTACTGAGGCTTGGATTCGACCCGTTCAATTCAAGTGGCCAATCAAACAGTATAATAATAATAATTCAATAATAAATGTAAATGGTGCAGTTATCCAAAGCACTTTACACTGTGTCTCATTCACCCATTCACACCAATGGTAGCAGAGCTGCCATGCAAGGCGCTAACTTGCCATCAGGAGCAACTTGGGGTTCAGTGTCTTGCCCAAGGACACTTCGGCATGTGGAGTCACGTGGGCCGGGAATCAAACCGCCAACCTTACGATTAGTGGACAACCCACTCTACCACCCAAGCCACAGCTACCCCAAATGTAATATAAACTTCAAACACGAAGGGAGCTATCGAAGAAAAACTGTTTCAGACATTTGACCTTCTATCGCTGCGATAGAACAATTTCAAAAGATCTCATCGGATCATCCGCTGGTTACGCGATTATAACATATAAATCCTGTAAAGTAAATCTTATAGGTATAATTGTTCTTGAGATATAATGCTAACAAAAATATTGGAGAGATGCATAGACGGACCTACGGATGGACCGATGACAAAAGTCACAGAGAGGAAAAACATGGGCCTTGGGATGCTGAATATGAAGGTATAAGTAACAGGTATGTGTTACAAACAGGAAGGAAGCTACTGAAGAATAACAATTTTAGACATTTGACCTCGTTGTGACATTGATCCTGTTTGGATTCATTCCAGAACCTGCTGGTTACTTCGGTCATTCCATATCATTTGGTCACTTGTTCTTGATATAATGCACTAACAAGGATCTTGAAGGACACAGGGACAGACAACCTGAAAACATTGATGCGACAAACATACCCTTTAGGGCCCTTCTGACCCTCTAGGTCTGGGGTCTTCAATCTTATCCGCAAAGGCTTTCATTAACTGATAGGTGACGGGAGACTAAACTACAACCAGTGAAATCACTTGTGGCTCCTGCCTGGTTGGAACGAAAGCCTGCAGCCCTTGATTGAAGACCCTTGCTATAGGAGTCCCCGGGGCCCCACGTTAAGAACCACTGCTCTACGGTGCCTCTAGTGGTTACAAAGTTACACGGATACTGTAATCGCTGTAACATTTACAGCCACCAGATGTCACCATCGAGTCAGTTGCGGGTTTGTTCGACAATTAACCGCGAACCACATAAAACGAATGAAACGCCTTTCCTCTTCACTGCAGATGGTGTTGTTAAAATAGCATCCTGGTCTACACCGTGAGAACCACACCGGCATTTAGCTTATGCGAGGACCACATGCACTCTAACACTGTTCATGAAAAAAAAAAAAATACTGGAGATGGAAAGTCATGCATAGAAGACTCAAGCCTATGATGCATGGAATAGAAATCCTGCTTCCATCCACAGCACCATCCACAGCACCTGTCACACTTCCCCATCCCTCCCTCCGCCCTCATCATCATCATCATCACCCTCCTCCAGCCCCCTCCCAGTCCTCTGTGCGCGGGGCGGAGCGGCTCAAAAAAAAAAACAACCCTCTTTATTATCTTGAGCATATATTTCCTTTAAGAAGATGGCGGCGAGTCAGGGAGGAGCGGCAGCCACGGCGGTCCTACAGGGCCATCACTATCCGGCCGGACCGCACTGGAGCGCGAGCGGCGCGCCGCCTCAGCCCCAGGCGCCGCACACCGCGCGCAGCTTGGACCGCGCGCTCGAGGACGCCGCCTGCTCCGGAGTGCTGAACATCAGCGGGAGGAAACTGCGCGACTACCCGGGACTCAGCTACGATCTAACGGACACCACGCACGCAGGTGGGTCCGGTGCACGTTCCTACTCTTACACGACCGATTAAACCGTGCGTGCGTGATTCCCCCCCCCCAATCTCCACCCCCCCTCCAGCGGGTTCCTCTTGTTAGCTTGTAGCACGCGCGGCACAATAACGTTATGGAGAACCACTAACGTCTTCATTTCAGAGGGTGATGTAGACTGTGTGATCCCGGTCTCTAGAAAAATGGGGGAAACAATGCGTCTTTCAGATATTTTTGGGTTTGCAGAATAACGGAACAGTCCTCGTGCGTGGTATTTATGTATTTATTTATTTATTGTCGCTTCCGAAATGGTTACAAAACGTAGCGCGAGGCATGAATGAAGCACTGAAGCGCGTGCCTCGGAGGAGGGGAGTGGAGGGGGTGGGGTTGGGATGGGAAGAGGGGGGGGGATAAAATTGCGCGTGCATCGAGTGCAATCGCGTTTCCGTTGTCCGCATCTCTAATCGATCAGTTAAATGGCTTGAAGTGCCAGACTTCAAGTGGACGCCGCGTGCGTTCTCGCGGAAGACAAAAGACGCCGCTGCCTCTATAACGGCGTCCCTTTCCTCCACCAGCACCCAGCACCACCTCCTCCCCCCTCTCCATCTCCCCATGCACAGATGCACCACACACTAACTAACCACACACACACTACGAGCAATCAAAAGCCTTGGGTTGAATTCGAATAAAGCTGTCACGTGACCTTAATCCGGGATAATAGACATGCCATATATGTGTATATATATATTTATAGATAGATATATATATATTCAGTATCAGGTGGGCGATATGGCTGAAATATTCCGACACTGAGATACATTCTCACGATATGCATCACGATATTTAGTACGAAACACCACAGTTCTAACGATTAAAGTGAAATGGTTTCACATCCGCGTAATAAATGATCAATTACTGAAAAGCAGCGACGGTGAAAGGGTATCAAATATAGGCCAATTTGACCCCCATTTCATCTGTGTCATAAACACGCGGAGAGTACGCACGGACGTCTACGCGGTGGAGTTGGTCACAATACCGGGACATCTGCGCGGTGGAGTTGGGGGACATTGTGACGTGTAAGCGTTAATGTAGGGGGAAGCGTATAGGATTCGTTGTGTTTTGCTGCAGTCGGGTTGTGAGATATAACGGTTCCGTATCGTCAACACAATAAATTGTCTCACGCGCACTGCCGGTACTGATGGATTGGCCAGTGACTAGCAGGACATAATAAGGATGTCTGGCAGTGTGTGTGTGTGTGTGTGTGTGTGTGTGTGAGTGTGAGTGTTTAGAGGAAATGATGATAAAATGTCTCAGTAGACCAGACTACCAGAAGAGGAAATGATTTCATGACAGAGAAGCAGGCTGATGCTGACTCAACAGCAGCTTTCTCTGCGCACACACACACACACACACACACACACACACACACACACACACAAATTCAAAGGCATTGGTTTAGGTTTAAAACACATGAAGTATACTTTCTGATTGTGATACCTGTTTCTTTCGTGTACCTGTTACTGCAAGTGTTTGTACACCAGAGCATTTCAGACTCTGTGTAAATAGACTGTGTGTTTGTGTGTGTGTGTGTGTGTGTGTGTGTGTGTCCCAGTGACCTACTTAATACTCCTGGCTGGTGGGAGACTGTGTTTGGCCAACAGTTAACACTGATTAATGAGTAAACGCCCATTGAGCTGACCTCACGGCGTCACTAAGCAGACGCTCTCCATCTTGAGGTTATTCCTTAAATTGTTGGAGTGTCTCAAAAGACCTAAACAAAGTTGCCAAATCAGCGTAAATCCCACCGTCTTAATTATTGGACTTAATTATAAAGTGTACGCTTGTTAAATTAATCACACATACGCTATGCTTAGGATAGTCGTACTGATACGTTTTGCGTGAATCTTTTAGAGCTCCGGTTTGATCGAGTCCCAAACCGTTGGCTTGTCATGGTTTTAAAGCAGAATTCTGAACTTTAATGTTATTTATTGTATATTGTATTGAATATATATACGATGCTGTTATACCGTAGAATTCTTGATTGAAAGGTTGAAAGGTGGTGATAATTGTTTTATAACAGCAGCTCTGACTGGAGTTTGTACTACATATTTATATTTGGCAGGTCTATATTAACGCGTTAATGCTATATTAATATGTTATTGTTTCTGTAGTAACAACTTTCACATGAACGGATTGAAACACGTGTGAAAATATCGGAAAGGTGACGTTTTCTGTAAGGAGTTGTTACAGCTTCTCAGTAACATGGCAATATAGTATGCTTTATGTATGAATGTATCTATTTATTTATTTTTGATTTATTCTGTTCAAGAGAAAAAGAAGAAAAAAATCTTTACCCACCACCATAACTGGAAAGGTGAGTTATCAGACAGAAACTCAAGTGTGTCTCAAGTACAGGTATGTCAATGCTCGTGATTATCGCATGAAAGAACAATTACGTGCGAAACTTCAGAAACTTGGATTCACAATCCTTGCTGGAGCACATAAACGCAACACAAACACTGTAGCTGGCAATAGCTAGCAAGTGGAAAATGCCTTTTTTAACGCGAGACTTTATCACAGCAGTGGCTAAAAACTTGTATCCGTATTCTGTTCTTTCATTGTCCATTCTTCTAATAATCTTAGAAGATTAGAAGATCTAGAAGATTATTCGGTCTGTAATTAGCTAACACGTTTGTTTGCGTTAATCAATAAAGTGTCGTGTCATGGGGAGCCGACACAACT
Organism: Ameiurus melas; assembly: GCA_012411365.1. Lineage (NCBI taxonomy): Eukaryota > Metazoa > Chordata > Actinopteri > Siluriformes > Ictaluridae > Ameiurus > Ameiurus melas. The sequence continues at coordinate 17,427,103 of CM022775.1, forward strand.
TGTACGAATTTGATGAGTTTGTATTGCCGTGCTAGCGATTATTGGAATAACGCTACACAAAAGGCACAAGATCGGTTTCTTATGAACATTTAACTCGATGAATCTCAGATATCCTCGTTTCGATGGCTTGGCCGGTTACCCGAACCTTTCATTATCCAGGTCCAAAGTGCAGCACGTCGAACCCTCTTATTTACGTCATTGTACAGTCGATTCTGTGTTCAGAATATTGTTCTGTGCAATTTGTCTTGAGCAGACGTCTTTTCAGTGACTCGGCGCTACCAAAAATGTCAAAGGGACATTTTGAGGAAGTGGTTATGGCCTTGACAGGAACTGTCCATGTCTATTTATTCTGAGGGGATGTTTTCGAACTTCCGACTCTCTAATTGTTAATGCTGCTAAATCTTTTTCTCTAAACACACATATTTTGGGGGCTAATCGGTATCAGTATCGGAATTCAGTATTCAGTTTCCTCACAAAGAACTAAGTGTAAATGACCTGCGATCACTTGGTAACTTTGCATCCTGGATTAAAAAGAGAACAGATTATTATTATTATTATTTTTTAAAACAGATGCTACTGTAGCTAGCTACATGTGATAACTGTCAGGCTGTTTTATGCTAGCTAGCTAAATGTAACCATGAGAACATCGGGTTAGAAACTAGTATGTAACTGTTAAAACAGTATAAAACGTTAGCTATGTGGCATTTTCTAATAATTCCTCAGGGTTTTTTTTTTTGGCTATTTGTTGGCGGCCATTTTTTTTCACAGCAACATCATTCCTATGTATTCAGTAGTGGAGCGAATATTAGCATTCGCTGGCACATATGTGTCTGGGCTGTCGGTTTATTATTAGTATTATTATTACTATTATCTTAGATATATTCGGTTATAATCCCATAATAATAAATTAGAAACATTTACACTTGCTAAGAGATTTTTATTAAAAATTTTTACATAATGCAGTCTATGTAGTGCATTAAGTTTTATCGACCTTGTTCCCATTACGTAACTCCCACGAGTATAGCATGGTTCCAGTAATGTGTTGAAGGTTTTAAGACACCAACATTGATGTTAATGGGATTTAGGGTAAAGGCTTGATGTAAAGAAATTTCGTTTTTTCTTTTTCTTTGTTAATTCTGCTAAGTCTAGTCACGTGCCTGTATTTGTTAATCATCGAGACTGTTTCTGGTCTTTTCGACGAGTGGTAGAGAGTAATAATGTAATATTCGGGATGAGGATGTCTAGGTCTTGTTTACGGTGAACGTTTGAACACCGTGTCGGACGGAACGGTCCCTCTGAGGAAGGTTTAGAAATGCAAACTGACTGACTGTCTGAGCGATTACAGCCGTATTGTAGTATTTCCAGAGTTTGTTCTATTGGTTATATTTACAAAACATTTCATATGAGCTAACTGGCAGCAGGTAAAGATTATTTAACCACATAAATCAGTTGGTTTTTTTGTTCAATAAACTATCTGTCTACTGTTACTATCTCCTCTGTCTTTAGCGCATAATTTCATGGCAGACTTCCCTCAGCTGTGGCCTGTTTGACCTTCATGGGTCAACACACACACACACACACACACACACACACACACGCGCACGCACACTCTCAGACACGCACTGTGTGGGGGTCTCTAGGGACTGAGGTAATTACGCTCGACCGGATACGCTTAGCCAATCTGTACCACATCACCTTTGAACCTGAGGCGTTCTGGTCTCTGTAGTAGATATAGCTGATGTGTTCAGAAGGCTGGCTTCTTCTAAACAAGTTTTTTTTATTTTATTCTATTTTCGAGCATGAGTCGAAAAGTTCAACAGTGACTATTTTGAGCGGCTCATCTCAGGCCTCGTTGGCGCAGTAGGCAGCGCGTCAGTCTCATAATCTGAAGGTCGTGAGTTCGAGCCTCACACGGGGCAGAAGTTTTTTTTTTTTCCTCGTGTCCTTTCCGTCTTGGATACATAACGATCGAGGACACATTCCTACTGCGAGACCTGACCAAAATCCAGACACCACCAGAAAGAGATGGAGTTTTAGGAATGTTTTGGATTGTGCCTTTTTTTTTTTCCATCGCAATTACACATCTCCTTTTTAAAAACTACACCCACCCCCACAAGTGTGTAGAAAAGAACCCCTTTTTTATTTGATTTCATTTCGTAAAAGGACAATAAATGTCTTGAAATGAGCTGGCCTAGGGAAAATGTTCATTTAGCTGCCGCTCTACCGTAGGGACTTCCTGCTGATGTCAACACAAAATGCCATAAATCAAAGAAAAATTAGAAATGGAAACCCCCCTCCTGCCCCTCCCTCGCCTTTCTCTCTCTCTCTCTCTCTCTCTCTCTCTCTCAACTTCTGTTAGCAAGCTGTGTGTCTGGAAAAGGCTATAATAAATTGCTAAATTTATTCACTGATTTATGTGTTTGCAAATACAGTATATGTTCTGTAATAATGAAATACCAACGACTGTGCTAAAATTTACACACACACACACACAGTGTGAAAATATGTTTTTCCGTCACTTTTTCGTTCGCCGTGGTAATGATCTGAAGGCGAATTATGCACCTGGAATTAGATTTGATGCGAAACTACAAAGTCCTCAAATTACGCCAAGCGCACGTACCTTAAAATCCCTGTTAAACACTGTTTTTTTGTCGCGAGTCTGCTTTATAGACATGCCGCAAACGATCTCGCATGATCTTGCGACGTGAGAAAACACTCGGCTGTTTTTTTTTTCGTACATCGTACCAACGCGTCGTACGTATAGAATATATGCGAGTGGACCTGAGAACGAAATACGTCAGATATATAATCTGGCGTTTTAGCTAAGTACAGTCTGATACCAGAGCTCGGTATTAAATCAGATATAATGCTGACGGCTAGTAAAGGAAGTCTTGTGGCTTTTCATGTGAATATGTTCGCGTTAAGGTTATCTGTAAGCTGGAGTAGCGTTGCTTCCAAACGATGACAAAATTCGCATTGATAAGATACACGCGTTCAAAATGTAGTCTTTCTCTACCACCAGAACACATCGACGATTTTCATGACATCTCTCTGCACTTCAACTTCTCGTCAGACTTACTATCTAATCAAATGCGCTCTAGAGTCTGAAGTGTCTCGTTTGTCGAGCGAGAGAAATCGCATCAGCGAGCATGGTACGTAAACGTCTTTGGCCGTTCGAACGCTCGCGTGTTTTATTCCGTCTTCCGACTGTTAAGAAGGAAACGGCTCGAATTCGGTCTCTATTGCCCGGGCCTGTGTCCGTGGTACTAACCGTCAAGTACGACTTATCCCGGGCCTGTAGGTAAGCTAAACGCTATTGGGTGTTACAAAAGAAGGAGGAGCCTCAGCGCATCGAACAAAGCTCTGTGTGTCAAGGCAATTCATAACGACTTTAATTCCTATTTGTGACATCACATTGGGATTTGTTCTTTGTTACACGACAGCGAAATTCCATTTACGACCTTCCCGTGTAAATATGTGGAATTGGCATAACGTTGGAATTCCGCGTGATCGTCCCTGAAAGTAATGTCGTTTCTGAGGAAATCTCTTCATGACTTACTAGCGGTGGAATTCGTATCACGATACCACGGTGGAATTCTGTGAGATTCTTATTATGATCTCAACACAATACAAAGTGATACAATAGGCCTGAGGTTTTGCAGGGAAAATAATTCTATTAAACAGCGCTTCTCTGGCCTTTTGCTGGAGGAAACACATTTAGTGTGTTTCCTGGACTAACACACCCAGGCAAGCAAAGCACGCAGGATTGTAGTAGTTTTGCTTCAGGCTTGAGAGGAGCTGCCATTTGGATGTGGAATCATTTGAGCTTAGCTGAGATTATTTTAACTGAATGTGTGTGTGTGTGTGTGTGTAACAGAGGAAGTGACTGTCTTAATGTGAGAATAAGTGCTTTGATATTGCCTGTTGGACCATGCAATCTGAGAAGAATATTCACAAGAGCACAGAGGATGCATTCAGAGAGACTGAATTGGTGTGAAGCCTTTTGACGCTAATTCCTGACAGAAATTTCTGAATTTCGAGCTTTAGAAAATGCCAAATTCCCCAAAAGCACCCAAATATTCTCATATGTTAATCGATTAGTAGGAATCACATGAACCAGAGCGTAACTGTGTGTTATTTGTCTCTCATTGGTGTTTTTATATTAGGCAATACAAGTCATAGGATGGTATCTGTTGGCTGTGTGTGTTTGTATGTGGGTAGCATGTGTGAGCTGATTTCAGGGTGCGATAAGTAACGTGTTCATGTTATCTTCAGCAGTAGGAGTGTGGAGACAGAAGGCGCTGGCAGGCAGCGCAGGCCATGTGTTCTTATTCAAACTGCTTCCTCACGCACACGCCCTGCTCCCAAGCAAAACAGGGAGAATAAAAGAAGAAAACGAGTCCCAAATTCAAAGTGAGAACTAGACAGTGTGTGTGTGTGTGTGTGTGTGTGTGTGTGTGTGTAATCAGAAGTATTTGAATTCGTTCTGACTTGTAAATGCCAGCAGTCCCCTGACAACCACCAACAACCCTCGTGAACACTTCGAGATGCACCAACACACCCACACACTCCTCCTCTCCCGTCTCTGCTCCATCAACCCAACCCCCCACCCCCACCCCCCTTCACGTCTTTCTCTCTCTCCGTCTCGTCTGTGTTACTAAGCTTGGAACAAAATCTGATTTCTAGCATTTACAAATGATAAAATGAGGCCCTGTGGGCCCGTGTTGTTCCGAGTGTTATCTTCGCTAGTGAGATCTTTTAAGCCTGAAAGTCACCTTCTGGGATTTGTGGGAGTGCAGAATTCTAGGTTAATTGATATTCAGACGAACAGCAAAATGTGTGAAGTGGATACGGTTGGAACGCAAGTTCTCAAAGAATTCCACAGCCGTAGTCCAATTAGGCGTCTGCGTCCAATAAATAAAGGAAAAAAAAACAACACATTTTTGACTTCTTTCCCCATTGGAGCGTATCGAATCTGACCTGAATCAAATAAAATTGTGTACTCGCTATACACAAGCTGTTCAATAGGGGCATTACGTCGTGATTTGTACACCGTACAGATTCTTTTCTCTAGCCACAAGTCTGATCTACCCACATGGCATACATTTTTGTCCGTTATGTAGATTGTGTTACATTGATTGACTAGCCCGAGTCTGATCTACACGTGTTTCGGTTTGTTAGCCTTTTACTTTCTAGAACTGGGGAGCCTGTGTCTGTAAAACTCCTCCTCCCGAGGTCGAGTTATTCTTGATAGAGGTTCATGTAGGTTCACCTTGATGATTGGCAGCATCTCCATAAGCATCCAAACAACCAGGCATACTATATAAAACTGAGCAGAAATATGAAATACAGTTGATTTTTAGCCTGGAATAAAAAATTGCCTGATACAGGTAAATACGAAGAAAGGAAGAAAGATGCCGATTTGTCTGCTATTCTGTATTGAGTTTCTGTAGAGTTCGGCGCAAAATGATCAGGAAGGTGAGCAACTAGATTAATGACCATATTAACCAAATTAATGACCTTAATAGATCTCTCCTTATCAGACGCCTGGCTCCATCATGTCTTTTTTCCTGTCAGTCTGTTTCTTTTAGTCTTGTGGATTTGGCCCCAGATGGTGTTGGATAATGGGGAATTATGGTGAGATAGACGGGCGTCTGCAGTCTAAACACTATTGGACGGAGGGAATTACGTTGACATAGACAGGCGTCTGCAGTCTAAACACTATTGGACGGAGGGAATTACGTTGAGATAGACGGGCGTCTGCAGTCTAAACACTGTTGGACGGAGGGAATTACGTTGAGATAGACAGGCGTCTGCAGTCTAAACACTGTTGGACGGAGGGAATTACGTTGAGATAGATGGGCGTCTGCAGTCTAAACACTGTTTGACTGAGGGAGTTAAGGTGAGATAGACAGGGGTCTGCAGTTCAACACTACTATTGGACGGAGGGAATTACGTTGAGATAGACGGGCGTCTGCACTCTAAACACTGTTGGACGGAGGGAATTACGTTGAGATAGTCGGGCGTCTGCAGTCCAAACACTGTTGGACTGAAGGAATTAAGTTGAGTAGATCGGGCCCGTCTGCAGTCTAAACACTGTTTGACTGAGGGAGTTAAGGTGAGATAGACAGGGCGTGCAGTCTAAAACACTATTGGACGGAGGGAATTACGTTGAGATAGACGGGCGTCTGCGGTCTAAACACTGTTGGACCGGAGGGAATTACGTTGAGATAGACGGGGGCTCTGCAGTCTAAACACTGTTGGACTGAAGGAATTAAGTTGAGATAGACGGGCGTCTGCAGTCTAAACACTGTTTGACTGAGGGAGTTAAGGTGAGATAGACAGGGGTCTGCAGTCTAAACACTATTGGACGGAGGGAATTACGTTGAGATAGACGGGCGTCTGCAGTCTAAACACTGTTGGACGGAGGGAATTACGTTGAGATAGCGGCGCGTCTGCAGTCTAAACACTGTTGGACTGAAGGAATTAGGTTGAGATAGCGGGCGCGTCTGCAGTCTAAACACTGTTTGACTGAGGGAGTTAAGGTGAGATAGACAGGGGTCTGCAGTCTAAACACTATTGGACGGAGGGAATTACGTTGAGATAGACGGGCGTCTGCAGTCTAAACACTGTTGGACGGAGGGAATTACGTTGAGATAGACGGGCGTCTGCAGTCTAAACACTGTTGGACGGAGGGAATTACGTTGAGATAGACGGGCGTCTGCAGTCTAAACACTGTTGGACGGAGGGAATTACGTTGAGATAGACGGGCGTCTGCAGTCTAAACACTGTTGGACGGAGGGAATTACGTTGATATAGACGGTCGCGCGTCTAAACACTGTTGGACTGAGGGAATTAAGGTGAGATAGACGGGCGTCTGCAGTCTAAACACTGTTAGATGGAGGGAATTACGTTGAGATAGACGGGCGTCTGCAGTCTAAACACTGTTGGACGGAGGGAATTACGTTGAGATAGACGGGCGTCTGCAGTCTAAACACTGTTGGACGGAGGGAATTACGTTGAGATAGACGGGCGTCTGCAGTCTAAACACTGTTGGACTGAGGGAATTAAGGTGAGATAGACGGGCGTCTGCAGTCTAAACACTATTGGACGGAGGGAATTACGTTGACATAGACAGGCGTCTGCAGTCTAAACACTATTGGACGGAGGGAATCACGTTGAGGTAGACGGGCGTCTGCAGTCTAAACACTGTTTGACTGAGGGAGTTAAGGTGAGATAGACAGGGGTCTGCAGTCTAAACACTATTGGACGGAGGGAATTACGTTGAGATAGACGGGCGTCTGCAGTCTAAACACTGTTGGACGGAGGGAATTACGTTGAGATAGACGGGCGTCTGCAGTCTAAACACTGTTGGACTGAAGGAATTAAGTTGAGATAGACGGGCGTCTGCAGTCTAAACACTGTTTGACTGAGGGAGTTAAGGTGAGATAGACAGGGGTCTGCAGTCTAAACACTATTGGACGGAGGGAATTACGTTGAGATAGACGGGCGTCTGCAGTCTAAACACTGTTGGACGGAGGGAATTACGTTGAGATAGACGGGCGTCTGCAGTCTAAACACTGTTGGACGGAGGGAATTACGTTGAGATAGACGGGCGTCTGCAGTCTAAACACTGTTGGACTGAGGGAATTAAGGTGAGATAGACGGGCGTCTGCAGTCTAAACACTGTTGGATGGAGGGAATTACGTTGAGATAGACGGGCGTCTGCAGTCTAAACACTGTTGGACTGAAGGAATTAAGTTGAGATAGATGGGCGTCTGCAGTCTAAACACTGTTTGACTGAGGAAGTTAAGGTGAGATAGGACGGGCGTCTGCAGTCTAAACACTGTTGGACGGAGGGAATTACGTTGAGATAGCGGGTGTCTGCAGTCTAAACACTGTTGGACGGAGGGAATTACGTTGAGATAGCGGGGCGTCTGCAGGCTCAAACACTGTTGGACTGAAGGAATTAAGTTGAGATAGATGGGCGTCTGCAGTCTAAACACTGTTTGACTGAGGGAGTTAAGGTGAGATAGACGGGCGTCTGCAGTCTAAACACTGTTGGACGGAGGGAATTACGTTGAGATAGACGGGCGTCTGCAGTCTAAACACTGTTGGACTGAAGGAATTAAGTTGAGATAGATGGGCGTCTGCAGTCTAAACACTGTTTGACGGAGGGAATTACGTTGAGATAGACGGGCGTCTGCAGTCTAAACACTGTTGGACGGAGGGAATTACGTTGAGATAGACGGGCGTCTGCAGTCTAAACACTGTTGGACGGAGGGAATTACGTTGAGATAGACGGGCGTCTGCAGTCTAAACACTGTTGGACGGAGGGAATTACGTTGAGATAGACGGGCGTCTGCAGTCTAAACACTGTTGGACTGAGGGAATTAAGGTGAGATAGACAGGCGTCTGCACTCTAAACACTATTGGACGGAGGGAATTACGTTGAGATAGACAGGCGTCTGCAGTCTAATCACTATTGGATGGAGGGAATTACGTTGAGATAGACGGCCATCTGCAGTCTAAACACTGTTGGACTGAGGGAATTAAGGTGAGATAGGCAGGCGTCTGCACTCTAAACACTATTGGATGGAGGGAATTACGTTGAGATAGACGGGCGTCTGCAGTCTAAACACTATTGGACGGAGAGAATTACGTTGAGATAGACGGGCTTTTGGAGTCTAAACACATCCGTCATTAGTTTTACTTTAGTCAGGACTGCTTCTTCCTGGAGAGCAGAGGATCTCTATGAGGAAAGAAATGAATGTCAGTATCAGACCTCGTCTGGACATAATCCGTTTTCCATATCCTCATGATGTTCTGGGAGAACTAGTATGTTTGGGACCGGAATCCCAAACCATCTTGTGCTTTTTCATCTTGTGGTTCCAGAACCAAAATGCTGATTTGGAACCGAGAACCCATGAAGTCGGGTGCCGCATAATCGCCGTTCCAACTCATTAGTCAGTTCAGCTGTATGCCGAGGGATTGTGAGAATAGTTAGTGAAGTGGCTGTTTGGTAGGACTGAAGTAATTACTTGACTATCCTCGTCCCTGACTTCCGTTACCGACGTCATTAAATGTGTTTACAGTTCAGTCCACGCGTCATGTCTTCACCAGGCTCCGCGAATGCAGAACAGTGATTCGTCGTGGAGAACCGAGTAATTGCCAGGATTTGACTATACTGTACAGTCACGAGTGTCTGTTCCTCAGTAAAGGATGAGGTTTGCCCTTGCTGACTCTCACTTCCCTATAGTTATTTTATGTTTTATTTTTACTTCTTTGTATTTATAGTATTCGGTATATATTTTTCTCTCTCTCCGTTTCTGATTGGCCATACTTTTCAAGTGCTGTGTTTGTAAAATGTAGTGCGTGACTGGGTGTTATCGGGGCTGTAGCACCTTCTCTCCCATGCTTAATTACCTTTTCATTCTCTGATGATCAATCAGCCGTAGCCATGGCAACATGAGGACCCCCGGGCTAATTAAATCCAGGCACCATAAGGGACACTCCGCCCACCGGCTGCTCACTGTGTGTGTGTGTGTGTGTGTGTGTGTGTGTGTTCCATCCTAAAACCCACAGGTTCCCCTTGGAACCTTTTCAGAACAGAACCCTTATCCCTTAACCCTTATTTTGTAACTAGTTGAAAAACCCCCCCGATATAATTCTTATATATTACAATATCGATGATTTATCAGAAAAATAAAGTGTATTGTGGCATCATTTATCGATATTTTCCGGTCATGTCCCAGATGCCTTACAGTGTACACAAGCATTAACAGCATTACCTTCGAATTTGAAAATCGTGAATATCGTTAACATTGGCACCCGCCTGAGTCGACTCGTTCGTACTCAAGTGGGTTTTGTAAAGGCTGATTTAAATAAGAATGGCAGCAGAAGTACATACAGCAGGTGTGCGATAAAAAGCTTACACTGATTATTCATAAGGCACATGTGTGACAGCATGGGTGTGTGTGTGTGTGAGAGAGAGAGAGAGAGAGAGAGAGAAATGTGAGTCATTGTACTCTGATGAAGACATTAAGAGAGTCTGCTGACATCTCTTGTGCTCGTCTGTGACCTTGAGTGCACACACACACACACACACACACACACACACACACACACACAAGATGAGGGTTTAAAATGGTACGAGCACCTCGTAATTTCAGTCCATTAGACAATGCGTATCCCATTATCTGATCAGTGATGGGGGTGTGTGTGTGTGTGTGTGTGTGTATGGTGAGTCTTACAGCTTGCTGATTCTCATTCAGAATGACGGGTCGGTCCACCATGCTTTCTGTCTCTTAAGCAAGATACTGCTATCCGTATCTTTATCTGTTTTTTCCCCCAGATATCCGTCTATTTATCTTGATTCGGATGTCTGAAATGGAAATGACCATTTTATTATTATTATTATTATTATTATTATTATTATTATTATTATTAAAGCGCCACACCCTGAAATCTCTGGAAACACCCCCAGATGCAGAGCCGAGCAGTATCAGTATGGCGTGCGATCTCTGGCGCTGACAGTTCCTCAACCTCAGCTACATCACCGCACTAGGACTGTTTGCAGTTATCTTTTCTGTCCGTGCGTGCTAACAAATTTAGTTGGTTCAGTATCTCAAAACACAAACAAAATAGTACGCAAATGTAGACCAGCACCAATCCTAAGCGGTTACGTGCAAAGAATAAAGGACCGCACAGTGTGGCAGGGCCGCGATAACGAACACGCTTTTTGACGGTCCCACGAGCGTCGTATCGGCTCGCTCGTGCGCAATCGAAGCGGAAGACTTCATTTGGGTCAGTTTAAAATTTCTCTGTGAGGATACGATTCGTTTATGCTGCTTTTCCGCATTTCTACACTGAAGCTGTAGAGTGGAAACGACACTGTCGCTTTAAATTCTCATCAGTTATCGTTCGCTTGGCTACACACACACACACACACACACTTCACATTAATTTTTATCACTAACTTTATATTACTCTTAACTCAAATCTGGTCACGCGGTCTCTAAAACCATCTACAGTGAGGAAAAGTCACCTTCATACCTTCAAAAGCACCAGAACTGTTCTGTTATTGGAGCGACTGCGTTATTATTATATATTCGAACATATCTCCAGAGTAAGGGCGATTATCGTACGGCTTCGGCTTGCAGCTCTGACGGTAGTTTCGACTTTGTACGTAAACAGATCATATAAAACCACGCCGAACAAGGAAACGTTTAAGGAAGGAGTCTTTGAATCCGAGGTAAACCGAGACACGAATAGGACAGAAGAAGTTTTGACATTTCGTGGACTCTCGGCGACACACGGGACGCGACGAGCCACGGTCGATACGCAAACGACGTGACACGAGGGGCCGAGCGGACGAGGAGGACGAACGAAACGTCTTAAAAAGGGCAACGAATAACGAGCTGCACTGGTTATGGAGAAAAGTGGAGAAGAAACATCTAAAATACACAAAATACCTCTTCCCCACCTACCTTTCCCTGCCACGCCCACCGAGCCCCACCAAGCCCCACCCAGCCATTCATCCATTCATCCACGCCCATTTAAGCTGCGTTTTTAAAAAGCATTGAGAGGTAGACTTGAGCTGAAAGAGGGAGGGTTCATGACCCTTTAAATAGGTGAGTCACCGGTGGAGCCGCTTGCCACTAATTGTCAAGATGCAGCTCTCTGTCTCCCTCTGGTGGTGTTCCGGGGCTGTGGTGGCCTGTTACTTCCAACATGACAATCTGCTTGTTTTTTTGTTGTTGTTTTTTTTTCACTTAATATCTTTAAAAAAGAGAGAGAGAGAGAGAGGTGCTGGTGAAGGGACGGTTTTTATATCTGCCATAACAAAGTCATGACAGGAACGAACTTGTTTCACAGACGTCCAGCGACGTTAAACGCAACTCTAAATGAAGCAGCTGTTACATTGATTCTTTCATTCTGTCATATTATTCTACAGGCTGTTGTTGTTGTTGTTGTATCAGTTTGATCTTTTCCTACAATTATTGAATACTTCTTTCTGTTTTAGCAAACGTTTTATTTGACTTCAGCCTTTTTTTCGTATTACCGATCTGATCCTGATATTTAAACATCTGGATTGGTATCTGAGCAGATGTGAAAAATGTTCTTATCTGGTCCACATGTGCCACGAAAGTGTGAACAGAAAGCACGGAAACGGCAGCCGTGAAGACAATGCCCACGTGCAACGACGGTATAGAGTAGACGTGGAGGAAACAGGGGAAGTCAAAAGTATGTGGACACGGTGAGTAGATTACACCGGCCGAACCTTGTTCTCAAGCATTTGAAAACGAATCACGCCGTCTTCCTCACATCCTTACGGAATCCTCTTACATTCCGTAAGGCTGCCTCATAACAGAGCGGATCGATCAGACGTTCCCGCCACTTCATACCGGCCGGTGATGTCACCGCTGAAAGCCACAGATGTGCACTTAGCTGTGCACCACAACCTCCCAGTTCTCCCGAGTAGTCAGAAGGCTGCCTGGCGATGAAACAGTGTGAGAGCACGTGCAGTTGTAACATGATGCACGACCAGACTTTCATCAGTAGTCCCGAGAGGTAACTCCGTCCTCCCCGAAACAAGGAAGGACAAAGAGGCACACCAAAACGATCGACTGGTCTGAGAAGGGGATCAATCAGAAACCTGGTTGCGTTATCGTTTATCAGGCACGGGTAGATCAGCACACGAAGACTGTACACACACACACACACGCAACTATTGAGGGCGTAATATCGACCCTGTGGGATGTAGTACACTGGAGTATAACTCTTAGACTCAAACGAAATCAAATAACGGTATGCTTTGAGTATAGTGAATCCGGGATCTTGAAAATTCCCGCCGGATGTTGACGATTGACGCCAGACCAAGCTAACCTGCTGTGTTCCGATGTGTTTCCATTCAGATTTATCCAAGAACCGTTTTGGAGAGATCCCCCCTGAAGTGTGTCTGTTCGCACCGCTGGAGTCGCTCAACCTCTACCACAACTGCATAAAGACGATTCCGGAAGCCATCGTTAACTTACAGATGCTCACATACCTCAATATCAGGTGGGAAGGGATTTGGATCACAGCTGATTGATGACTTTATATGTTTTAAATAAATACATAAATTATTCAGAAAAGTAGAAGGGACTCGTTTCGTGGACGTTCCAGAGCATTGGACGTAACTATAAGCCGATCGATATTGTGTGCCATGTGACCGTGTAGTAAATGAACGTTGGCAAATCGGAATAAAACACTTGTACACTCAGCCTCCGTTTGTGTTACAGATGAATCGTGCAGCTAATGAATTGTGTGTGTGTGTGTGTGTGTGTGTGTGCGATGTTTTCCAGTCGGAATCAACTGTCCGTGCTGCCCAAGTTCCTGTTCAGTCTGCCACTCCGAGTCCTGGTGGTCAGCAACAACAAACTGCTGTCCATTCCGGACGATATCGGCAAAGCCAAAGACCTCATGGAACTGTGTGTGTGTGTGTGTGTGTGTGTGTGTGTGCGTGCAAACATGCCCTTTAATTGGAGATGACTTTACTTTGCATGCTTTACTTGCTGTATTGAGTGTGTTTATCCCCAGGAGGAGGTTGTAATCATTTGGTTTGTGTGTGTGTGTGTGTGTGTGTGTGTGTGTGTGTGCGCAGGACATTAGCTGTAATGAAATTCAGGTGCTTCCTACTCAGATGGGGAAACTCCATGCCTTACGAGAGCTGAACATCAGAAGAAACTGCATACAAGTCCTTCCTGATGGTACCACACACACACACACACACACACACAGCCACATAGCGTCAGCCAAAAAGTGTCATTCTCAGACACTCCATCATCTCACTGTATACACAATTTCTATTCATGAATTATGTGTAATCTCTCTCTCTCTCTCTCTCAGAGCTGTCCGATCTGCCGTTGATCAGGTTGGATTTCTCCTGTAATAAGATCACAGAAATCCCTCCGTCTTACCGTAAACTCTGCCAGATCCAGCACATCGTCCTCGACAACAACCCCATGCAGTCGCCTCCTGCACAGGTGTGTGTGAGTGTGTGTGTGTGTGAGTAAGTTCTGTATTCAGCACACTCTCTCATGAGTGATCCTTTAGCACTGGGCTGCTCTTCAGAGGTGCTCTGTGATCAGTGTGCTGGCCTCATGTGAGCGTTCCTCGCTGGGTTCTCAGTAAGATTTTGAGTGAAGAACCTCTCTAATATTTGAGTATACTACTACCAAGTTTGATGTATTATGATTTCTCCAAGTCTCCTCAGACCACTTGCTTGAGTCGTGACAATACCAAGGACGTCCTTCGCTCGCTCTCTCTCCATCAATCAGGCCGATCAGGTGTCCTACGAAGTCATATAAGCGTCGATCACGGATCTCTAGCGGCCTCTCGTGTCCCAGAGGAATGCCGGTTTACCCGTCCCGTTACCGGAACGTCATTAACACCTTCTGACCAATCAGCTGTGAGAATTCTGCATTACTGTGGTAGAGTTAACGATTCAGATACACCCCTGAGAGGATTCGGGTCCTGTAGATGAAAACTCTGATATGTTCACTTCACGATATTACAGTCTACCCTCATTAAATGACCATCGATTTAAATTTTTAAAAATCAATCAATCAATCAATCAATCAAATGCATTTATATGCATTTGACCAGCAGGTGTCCCCAGTGTACAGGCATAAAGCGATAAGACCACAAAGCCCCATTTGTTTATCTTCACCAGCTGCGTCGTGCGGGTGCGGGTGCGGGTGCGGGTGGCGGCGGATCTGGAGCCTGTCCCAGCAACGCCAGATACAAGGTGGGAGAATTCGCTCCACCTGGACCCGCATGTCTGCTTGTTTTGGAAAGTAAGAAGAAATAACCCGGCACAAACCCAAACAAACACTGCGAACTCTTTATATCTGGGACGAGGAAGTCCACATTATCAAAAGATCAACACAAGCTGCGTTTAAATGTACAACAGTAATCCACTCTTAACCCAATTAAGACCATACTCTGATTAAGAAACGACCATGTAAACAGCAATTTTTACTTACCTTAATCTATATAAGGTCATACCCGAAGTAAGCTCTAATCGAATTAAGACGTGTGGAGCACTCCTGCTTTAGTCGCATTACGGACGTTTATTACAGACATGTAAACACCTTAATCACATTATGAACGTCGTGTGAGAGTTTTCACCGCATTGTGCGGCAGGACACGATCACACACGGCAGTTTTACGTTTTACGGCGAACAAGAGAGTTCGGCCGCGTCCCAAACCGCATGCTCGCCTACTATAGGCCTGTAGTGGGGAAAAAGACATGTATCTCGGCTACTAAATAGACGCTAAGTACGCGGTTTGAGACGCAGCCCACGGCTTCAAGCAGTCGTCTATTAGCACGTATAGCATGACGAATAATTAACTGCACTTTAAGCGTTCGTAAAAAAAAACAAAAAACAAGTAATAAAAACACCCAAAACTGTATACGGTACCATAATGAAGACCAACTGTATGTTGATACGTGACATTCTGGAGGGACGTCGAACGGCGTGGCGCGGTGACGTAATGACGCGTGAGGTTAATCTAATTATGGTCTAGAACATGTAAAGGGGCCCTGCGATGGACTGGCACCCCGCCTTGTGCCCAATGCTTCCTGGGATAGGCTCCAGGTTCCCCGTGACCCTGAAGAAGGAGTAAGCGGGAGAAGATGGATGGATGGATGAACATGTAAAACGGGAACATGACAGTATTCTAAAAGCGTCTCATGTAAACACCTTAATCACATTATTACCTTACTCAGAGTAAGGTCACTAATTAGATTCCTGCTGTCCGTGTAAACGTAGACACTGACTAGTGAGTGAGATCAATGGCGAGAGAATACGTTGCCCGTATATGGCTCAAGCTTGGGACGGTCGAGTGGTCCTGACTAACACCTGCTTCTGCTCTGCTTTCAGATCTGTCTGAAGGGAAAGATTCACGTCTTTAAGTATTTAAACATGCAGGCGTGTCGGCTGGAGAAGAAGCCTGACTCACTGGACCTGCCCTTGGTGGGAAAACGGTGTTTAGCGCAGCAGCTGACGGACAGGTACGGACACGTGCTCGGGTTATGACTCTGTCCCAAAACAGCCCCTTTGTCATGTGCAAGATCCTGTTGCTTTACCGTTGCCCCAGTCCTAACAACGACACGACTGCGGAGTATTTCTTTATTTCAAACATTTGCAGTGTTCTGTAAAAAGACTGCATCCGACAAGACCTCATCGGCGCTCGTTAAACTTTTCAATTCCGTCGTTTATTAATCACTAAATACGCTCCTCCTCGGTTGAGTCTCGTGTCTCAGAAACGTTTTACTGTGTATTATAATGTTAATATAAAAATATCAGACTGAGAAAGAATCCTTAAAGAAATCCTCCCGGGAAAAGAATAATCCAGTTTTTCAATTAGTTCTGTTGTTGTTGTTGTTGTTGTTGTTGTTACAGCAGAGATTTTTCCCTTCAGAAAGTGTTTAGGTTAGAAACCGTTATAATATAATATCGCAACAAGACGAGTATGTCATGTTTAATCCAAGGTGACAATGCAGGGTGTGTGTGTGTGTGTGTGTGTGTGTGTGTGTGTGTGTGTGTGTGTGTGTGTGTGCAGCATAGAGGATTTTTACCCCAGTAAGAACCATGGACCTGATTCGGGTATTGGGAGTGACAACGGGGATAAGAGACTATCTACTACAGAGGTAAACACACACACACACACACACACACACTCTCACACACACACACACACACACACACACACACACACACACACACACACACACACACACACACACACACTCTCTTTCACTCTCACTCTCTCTCGAAAACCCAAATGATTTCAGTGTATAGCAAAAACAAAAGAATTGGCCTTTGGGACACTAGGCAACTCAACAAAGATCTTTCTGCCTTCCCTTCTCTCTCTCTCTCTCTCTCTCTTTTCTCTATTTCTCTCTCTCTCTCTCTCTTTCTATTTTTTTTTTTTTTTTTTTTTTTTTTTTTTTTTTTTTTTTTTTTTTTTTTCTCTTTCTTATTTCTCTCTCTTTTTTCTATTTCTCTCTCTCTCTCTCTCTCTTTTTTCTCTATTTCTCTCTCTTTTTTTCTCTATTTCTCTATTTATCTCTCTCTCTCTTCTTTCTATTTCTCTCTCTCTCTCTCTTTTCTCTATTTCTCTCTCTCCCTCCTCTCTCTTCCCCTCTCCCCCTCTCCCTCTCTCTCTCCCTCCTCCCTCCCTCTCTCTCTCCCCCCCTCCTCTCTCTCCTCCCTCTCTCTCTCTCTCCCTCTCTCCCCCCTTTCTCCCCCCCCCTCCTCTCTCTCCTTCCCTCTCTCTCTCTCTCTCTCTCTCTGCGTATGCATAATGATACCCGCGCCCATACCAGCAATAAGCATGACACCCGTGCCCATACCAGCAACAACGCCAACACCCGTGCCTATACCAGCAACAATTCCGACACCCGTGCCCTTAACAGCAATAATAACGACACCCGTGCCCATACCAGCAATAATAATGACACCCGTGCCCATACCAGCAACAATAACGACACCCGTGCCCATACCAGCAATAATAACACACCGCCATACCAGCAATAATAATGACACACGTGCCCATACCAGCACATAATAATGACACCCGTGCCCATACCAGCAATAATAACGACACCCGCGCCCATACCAGCAATAATAATGACACCCGTGCCCATACCAGCAATAATAATGACACCCGTGCCCATACCAGCAATAATAACGACACCCGTGCCCATACCAGCAATAATAACGACACCCGTGCCCATACCAGCAATAATAACGACACCGCACCATATACCAGCAATAATAATGACACCCGTGCCCATACCAGCAATAATAACGACACCCGTGCCCATACCAGCAATAATAATGACACCCGTGCCCATACCAGCAATAATAATGACACCCGTGCCCATACCAGCAATAATAATGACACCCGTGCCCATACCAGCAATAATAACGACACCCGTGCCCATACCAGCAATAATAATGACACCCGTGCCCATACCAGCAATAATAATGACACCCGTGCCCATACCAGCAATAATAACGACACCCGTGCCCATACCAGCAATAATAATGACACCCGTGCCCATACCAGCAATAATACTGACACCGCAAAGCGACTTAGTTTCAAGCCTTACAAAACAGTTACTGGTGGAGAAAGTAACCCCACACAACCGCAGCAGAAGGACCAACAGGACAAGAACTTTAGAAATAAAAATACTAATACGAGAATAATAGGGAAGAAGATGGAGAAGGTGGAAAACCTGTCTAAACAGAAACAGCATAATGATGAGATGTCCAAAGACTCGGGCTCAGAGCGCAGTGAGGGATCTGCAGAAGACTCGGGCTCAGAGCGCAGTGAGGGATCTGCAGGAGAAGAGTCCCTCTCAGACATGGAGGAGGAGGAGGAGGTCACCACAGAACGACCATGTGTTTTTAACTGTCCACAACAACCTGAGCAACTTTACACCGCGGAACAGATTAACCAGTTTCTAAAAATGACTAAAGGAAAACGAAACGTCATCCTGACTAAATTCTTCCCGGACAGGAGGGCTTTCGTAAAATCTATACCATGTGAGCAATGTCACCTAGGAGACGGTACAGATTAAGGAAATGGGCAGCAGTCGCAAAAGAGGAAATATATTGCATGCAGAATGTCTATGGAGTGTACTGATTAACCGGTTCCTGGACATGACTGAAGCAAGAGAGGAACAAACATGTGTTCAGAATGTCTACGAATTTAGGCAGAAAACCTCCTTGAGGGGGGAGCTGTCGGGTTTTTTTTTTTTTAACTTTTTTCTTCTATCTTTCTTGCTTCTTATTATTATTCCCTCTTTTCTCTCTTTTGTTTTTAGATAAAAAAATGTTTTTTTCAATAATGTATATATTTAAGTGTGTCAATAGTTAATGATAAAGTTGTTTTTAAAAAATCTCTCTCTCTCTCTCTCCCTCCCTCTCACTCTCTCTCGCTCTTTTCTCTATTTCTCTCTCTCGCTCTCTCTCTCCCTCCCTCTCTCTTTTCTTTATTTCTCTCTCTCTCTTTTCTCTCTTTCTCTCTCCCTTTCTCTCTCTTTCTCTCTCTCCCTCCCTCTCTCTCTTTTCTCTCTTTCTCTCTCTCCCTTTCTCTCTCTCTCTCTCTTTTCTCTCTTTCTCTCTCCCTTTCTCTCTCTCTCTCCCTCTCTCCGCCTCCCTTTCTCCAGCCCTCAGATGACGACACTATCAGCCTACACTCTCAGGTGTCGGAGACGGCGCGGGCCGAAGCCCACTCTCTCCTCTGCAAGCTGGACTCGAACAGAGGTAGCGATGCGTCCGTTCCACATGTCTGCAGCGCGTGGTCCATAGACACAGAAATACCAAACTTAACATTGGGTTCGAAACTGTTTCATTTATTTATGTCCATAATAAAGGACAGCGTGTTCACAGACGTGTGACGCTCGCTTCGGGTGTGCACCGCAGTTACACGACTGTCGTGTCCAACGATTAATTAACCACGGTCTCGCCTCGAACACAGATGTGCTGATGGGGTTCAGGACAGAGTCGGACTTACTGTCAATTATGAACGTGAACTAAACTCTGAAATGTGATGAGAGCGGCCATTTTAGACAAACAGACTCAATTGGGTGTCACTAGGTCAATGTGTGTGTGTGTGTGTGTGTGTGTGTGTGTGTGTGCAGATCAGGACCCGTACGACTTCATTGACCCAAATCCAGATGAAGACGTTGTTCTCTGTGAGGGCGACATGCAGCAGAACACACCCTACGTCACCTGTATAAAGGTCTAACACACACACACACACACACACACACACACACACACAAGTTCCCTTATTCACACTGGAAGCTCACTCTCTTCTCCTCTTTCTCTCGTTCTCGAATTCAAATTGAAATCCACAGAAAAGCAAAACCGCGTTCTCAAATCTGTATAGTTTATATTCAACTGAATTCTCTCTCTCTCTCTCTCTGTCTTGTCCTCTCTCTCTCTCTCTCTCTCTCTCTCTCTCTGTCTTGTCCTCTCTCTCTCTCTCTCTCTCTCTCTCTCTCTCGCTTTCTCACTCTAGGAGCTAGAGAGGGTTCTTAAAACACACCAAAGCAAAGACAAGGAGAACTGGAAGGAGGAGTCTGGGTAAGACACACACACACAGGCACGCGTACACAATTTCATATTTCACAATGTATATTTAAACCCCAGCTGTTGTTCTGATGGAATTTCTCACCTTTGTATCTTCATAATGCACCTACTTTTAACGTGCACCGAACCGCCGCGCTTGTTTACGCTCAGAAATAACAGATATGATGTAATGAGCTATATTTGGCGATCAGATGTGGAGCGTGAAGGGATTGACACTAACCTGCCCCGTCGTGCACTGCTGAACATAATAGCCATTTGAGTCACATGGTGTATCTCCACCATCATCACCATCATCATCATCGTTATTACTCGAGTCTTCACTTGTCATCACTCGACTTAAACATGTTTCAAATTAGAGCTAAGGTGGCACGGAATGGGGCACTTCTAAAGACTTGGCAACCTCGTTTCCTTTTTTCCCTTTTTTTCTCTCCATATGTGAGAGAAGGGTGGAGGTAGGGCGATGAAGAGTTCACACCGTTTTCCCCAAACAAAAGAAGCGAAGGGTGTGCTGCATTTCCTTCACACTGTCAGTGCATCGGTTTCTGTGGAGATTAGTCAGGGACGGCTTTTAACAGCAGAACCAAATCCAGTACGTATTATTTTGCCGTGAACTTTATTTAAACGCACGCAATAATATTCTGGCTAACGATTGGACGCCATAGAGCTTTTCATTCCTGAACTTTCCTCACCTTTCATCTAGAAAAACAGTACATCTGGTCCAAGATGACGTTATTTATAGACCTGCGTGTTTTAATAAAGTTGTTGAGGTTTGGCTTAAAGCCATTCACTACCAGAGACCAGTCAAACAGGATAACCTATATTGTATAATAGCTAGAAAAGATTTATTAAAAAAAAAAAACACCCTCAATAATACATTTTGATAATGGTGCTTTGTGATTTCCGCAGCTGAAACTAAGTAAAAAAAATTATTGTAAATAATTTTATCCACCTGCTGGTTATGCTTCTCAAACCTCTGGGGGTTCTCGGAGAAGCAAGGACATAGCATTTACATTGGCTTTACATTTACATTTACATTTATGGTGAAAATAAAATAGTTTCCAACCCCGATCCTGGGGGGGTTGGTGGGGGGGCGCAAACTTTGAAACAGGATGATCGGTGTAGGTTGTTAGTATTTCGTCTTCTTATTTAGCGTCTGAAGGGCGGTGCTACATGAAATAAAAATAAAAGATCTTTAAACAAAATAATAATTTATCAAAAAAAAACATCATCCTGTTCAAAAGTTTACACCCCCCCATATTCAGGACAAGACGACAAAGTACTTAGCTTTGAAACCTACCCCTTGCGGATTGTAAGAGTTTTAAGTTTAAGGAAACGTCTAGCGCCCCCTACTATTGCAACGACATGAAATCTTTCACCTGTGCTTTACATTACATTCAGCCAGCGTGGAACCGCATCTGATCGCACCTGTTTAATCGGTTCATCTCGGCCTTCAATCGGAGCATGAGGTGCGGCTCTTGCTCGGGTGGAACAAGAACCAGCAGCACTGGCCCACCGGCAGATAAGATCAGATAAGACTTCCCTGCGACACACGAGTGGCTTTTTCTGTAAAAGAAGCAGCTCTGAGACGCGCCGAGCTCATTTCTCAAGCTTGGAACGTCGGGATTCAGCATTCTTTAAAAAAAAAAATAAACAATTTTTTTTAAAAGTTCACGTTATTTACAGATCTAGAAACACTTTTAAACATGACGAAAATCACTTTTAGACATTTACTCAAAGTGAGGAACGTGTTTATGATGTAGAAAAACATTTGTGAATGAGACTGCAAGAGTGCATGCTCTGTGTGTGTGTGTGTGTGTGTGTGTGTGTGTGTGTGTGTGTGTGTGCGAAAGAGAGAGAGAGAGAGAGAGAGACATGCACAGGCCCGTAAAATCCAACAGGATGACACACTATTCCAAAGAAGTGTTGCTCTTTCATTTACCTGGGAAATCTACATTTGCTTCACTCACTCGCTCACTCACACATTGTCTGGTAAGAGCAGCACTTGACAGCTGGTGATGGAGAAGAAAGTAATTTTGGTGTAGACACCCTCTCCAGGAGGACAGCACTTTATTGAAAGGGGGAAGAAAAAAAAATTCCCCTGAACCCAAACATTAGCCAAGACATGTTTGGTTTCTCATGCATTTGGATTAGTTTTGCACTGAAAAGGTTAACAGCTGCTCAAGCTAGCCAAGAAAGACGTAAAAAAACAACAAAAAAAAAAAACACTTTAACGTGCTCATAATTTAAACTGCAGCGTTAGCTTATCCCCCCACTCCGGTCTCACAAACGACTCGTTAAATGATTCGTTCTAAACTCCTCCTTTCTGATTGGTCAGACGTCCCAGTCTGTCGTGACCACCGGTCTACCGCTGTCAGCGAGCAGTTCGATGGAGACCAGAGGCGGGGCTTTTTTTGTTACAAACCTACGTAGGTTCGTACAGGAAGTAACGTCGTGAATCACTAACGACTCGTTTCAGCTGTTCAGAATCGGTTCGTTCTTTGGGAGTCGTTTGTCGTGCGCTTCGATTTTTTGGAACTTTGCAGACGTTCGCAGACGGCTCTACGACGCGCCATATGAAAGGCCGTGTCCGACAAACCGTAACAGGTGCACGTTAATACGTTTGTTCTGGTACCGTATCCGTCTTGATCCGGTATATTAGTTCACCGAACCGATCGTTGATATCGGACCCTTTCTATACGCGGTAAAAGATGAAAAAGGTTTGCACGTTATCAGGAATCACTGGAAAGGGAACATGGCTTTAGGGTTGAGGGTGATTTGCATACGTCATTCAAATTTCTTTTGAAAGCCCCGAGGAGCCACACCCTGCTGGACTGAGACAAACTGGAATGTAGTTTGATAGGAGCTTGGCAGAAAAACAAGGACATCCAGATGAAATCTCAGCCTGAGCCGAGATCAGCTGGCAGTCCTCGGAAGCGGTTCATTTGGATCTTGTGTTCGCATGCGTATGCAACGTTTATTGTCATGCCCACTCTAGTAATACTTCAGCACTCTCCATTGACGTGCGGTTTAATTTCGTGTCACGGATATTTCACACGCAATCGAGCGCAAAAGGCGTAAAAGAGCATGAGATGAGAGATCAAACGTGAAAATTCGTTTATGCTTAATAAAGTTAACAGCTCACCTCCGTTGTCAACGCGCAAACGTCAAACACGAAGCGTTCCCGAGTGTCCTCGGACCGATCGAAGACATCGTGGGGACCAACACTCTGGTCCCTCGAGACTAATGAGAACGTCTGGTCCCCACAATTCCAGGAACACAAGCAACCGTGTGTCTACTGATGCTCACATAAAAACACTGACCGTCTGAACTGATGCGTGTAGAAGGCATTAAGATATAGGAATAAAAAATCGTTCAGTTTCATAGTTTTAAATAACGACTTTGTGAATAAGAATCAAGCGTGTACATTTTTAAATATTTGAGATTTTAAATAATTAAATAAATAAATAAATAAAAGGGACCTTGTGGGACCCTTTCGTAGATTACCACCTGGGGTCGTTCGACGTTCCCAGCTGCATCGCAGGTAAATTCAAAAACAAGCCACAACAGTATATTCCAAAGAAGCAATGGTGATCAGGAAATGGCGGTGCCACAAAATGACATCATCATTTCACTGTTCCACGGAGTCCTGTAATGAAAAATATTTACCACGGAGCGAATCACCTCACCGAAGTTAGACTTTTGTTCTCTTGCGTGTGCCGCCAAAGCAACACAATTACTGTAAATCCCCAGTGTCATACACACCGTGTTAAGCACGTGTCATACACGCCGAAGATTCTTCGGAAAAGGTGGAGCGCCGTAGATCGCAGATAAACATCCGGCAGAGGGTTTACGCTTCTTTCTCCATGTTCTGTACAACCCACACAATCTTTGTTTAATCGTCTTCTGAAGAAACAATGGCTGAAGGCTATCGTTCAAAACCAGGCTAATGAAAACGTTTGTCGGTGTATGACAACACTTGACAGCTGGCGATGGAGGAAAAACTACTTTTGGTGTAGACAACACTTTATTGAAGTGGGGGATTCCCCTGAACCCAAACATTAGCCAAGACATGTTTGGCATCTCAAGCATCTGTTTAGTTTTGCACTGAAAAAGTTAACAACTGCTCAAGCTAGCAAGGAAAGACCTAAAAAAAAAACCAAAAAAAAAACATACGGCTACCAGATTAGCATCATGCGGTCTGCATTTCTATTCTGTAGAATTTCTGCATTTTTATTTCAGGTCTCATACAATAATTTCACACACGACCGAGGTAAAAAAAAACAAACACTTTAACGTGCTCATGATTTAAACTGCAGCGTTAGCTTATCCCGCCACCCCGGTCTCACAAACGACTCGTTAAATGATTCGTTCTAAACTCCTCCTTTCAGAGAGCGTACTCCGCTCGGATCGGTCAGACGTCCCAGTCTATCGTGACCGGTCTACCGCTGTCAGCGAGCAGCCGTTGAAGATCAGAGGCGGGGCTTTTTATTAGAGATCTGCGTAGGAAGTAAATTCCGGAATCTCTAACGACTCGTTTCAGCCGTAATCAAAAGTATTTACCACGGAGCGAATCACCTCACCGAAGTTACACTTTCGTTCTCTTGCGTGTGCCGCCAAAGCAACACAATTACTGTAAATCCCCAGTGTCATACACACCGTGTTAAGCACGTGTCATACACGCCGAAGATTCTTCGGAAAAGGTGGAGCGCCGTAGATTGCAGATAAACATCCGGCAGAGGGTTTACGCTTCTTTCTCCATGTTCTATACAACCCACACAATCTTTGTTTAATCGTCTTCTGAAGAAACAATGGCTGAAGGCTATCGTTCAAAACCAGGCTAATGAAAACGTATGTCGGTGTATGACAACACTTGACAGCTGGCGATGGAGGAAAAACTACTTTTGGTGTAGACAACACTTTATTGAAGGGGGGGGGGGGATTCCCCTGAACCCAAACATTAGCCAAGCCATATTTGGCATCTCAAGCATCTGTTTAGTTTTGCACTGAAAAGGTTAACAACTGCTCAAGCTAGCAAGGAAAGACCTAAAAAAAAACCCCCCAAAAAAGCATAAGGCTACCAGATTAGCATCATGCGGTCTGCATTTCTATTCTGTAGAATTTCTGCATTTTTATTTCAGGTCTCACAATAATTTCACACACGACCGAGGTAAAAAAAACATTTTAAAACACATTTTAAAAAACACTTTAACGTGCTCATAATTTAAACTGCAGCATTAACTTATCCCGCCACCCCGCTCTCACAAACGACTCGTTAAATGATTCATTCTAAACTCCTCCTTTCAGAGATCCGGCTCAACATATTGGGCCACTCTATACGGTATATCAATATGGACGGGATGGTGGAGTACTTTAATAGGTGCGATCATGAGATTCCTCTTTTTTGTGTGTGTGTCTCTCTCAGCTCAGAGAAAGAGCAGCTTGCTGAGGAAGAAGATGATGAGCTGAAGGACGTTTTGGATCTTAGGAAGATTGCAGTGCAACTGCTGCAGCAGGAGCAACAGAACAGGTGAAACAACACACACACGCTGTGCATGCTAACACACAAAGACTTACTCTAAAACCTCTGTCGCATTTTCCTTCTTTCATTACATCATTTCATTGTAACTTCGTGGAGCCCCCAATCACCCCCCGTCCCCCGCGCCTACAACCTTTTATCCACTGCCACTAGGCCACTGCTGGATTATGAAGAGATGTGGGAGCTTACTAATGTATACCATGAAAATAACAACCACCGTTGCACGTTCTACTTGTGACGTTTTTGCTCCTGATTCAATCCTTTACTGTCTGTATTAGGGATGTCACGATACCAAAAATCTAGTAGTCAGTACCGATACCACCAAAAGTGCACGATACGAGATACCAAAGTCGATGCCACGGTGTGGTTTAAAAATCAATGAAAAATCTAATCAAATAAAAAGACTCTCCTGGAGGACATCCTTCTCTGAGAGGAGGGAGAGAGAGAGGGGGGAAGGGTATTTTAGTTATCAAACACACGTCTGACAACGAGGTGCACTCGTAAAAGCATGAACATTCGAATAATTATTAGTGACATGAGGCTACATTTAGCTGACAGGACACGGGCTGAATGGCGATGCATGGCGGAACATTCGGAGGTAGTTTATAACATTGCAATGCGTTAGGGTCGTTAACAAATAACCGACTATCGCTAACATTACACGTTAGCTGGTTTCACGGCCACAATGCTAGCTGCCCCAAACAAATATAATATAAGGACCGTCTTTCCGGCGCTTCGGCAGAATTCCAGGTGTTTCCTCGCTTTGTTTGAAATGTACGATAGCGTCGAAACCGATACTAGCGTTCCTCTCTTTTGCTCTCGAGTCGGGGCGGAGCTAAACTGGTTAAGCTAAGCTCACCTTCTGTATTTTTTCCCGTGTGCTTGTAGGCGTTGCTCTTCTTCTTCACCACCTGTGGACCGATTAAACACTTGCGCGTATTTGCTGCCCCCTTCAGGTCCGGAAGAATCGCAACCCCGGTACTTCTGTTGCAAACGGTGCGAACGCCACTGCAGAAAAACAAACACCGTCACGTTTTAAGCATGTTGGTACCGACTTGGTACCGAAGTATCGGTTCTCGTGACATCCCTAGTCTGTATGGAGTTTTTTGTTGTTGACAGTTGACAGTAGGTGGATAAACTGATGCCCCAGGCCCTAACCCTGACATCACCTAATTACTGGTTACATACCATAGCAACAGCTTTTATTTACTTGTTTGCTTGTTTATTTATTTTAACCGCGCTGAGAGAACTTCGGACCTCTCACGTCCGTCCCGCTTCCTTCTGCTTACTAACACATGTTACGTGCTTTCCTGTTTTCTCTCCTCTGATCCACAACTTCCTTTTCTTTCCTTTTCTCTTTTCTACCCCATCTTGCCACCCCAACGCTGGGACATGCTCGGTCATCGTGCGTTTCGTATAACCTCAGGAGGCGGTCCTTAATTTGTAGAGCAGAAAGCCTCATCCACCGGAGGAGAGCTGCTGGGAGAACGCACAGGTAGAGAGAGAGAGAGAGCGCGCATACGCATACGCATACACGTGTACAATTGGAGCTGGTGACCTGTATGTGTGTATTGAGACATCTGTATGAATCTGCGTACATGTGCTACACTCACATTTTTGAATGACTGGGTTGAGTGATAATATGTGTGTGTGTGTGTGTGTGTGTGTGGGTGTATGTGAATGAGCCTTTTGTGAATATTTGTGAATATATGAATGAGCCTTTTGTGTTATTGCACATACCCATATACACACAGGAGAATAACACACAAACACACGGCTGTGGATCAGGTGGTAGAGCAGGTTGTCCACTAATAGTAGGGTTGGCGGTTCAATTCCTGGCCCAGGTGACTCCACGTGACGAAGTGTCCTTGGGCAAGACACTGAACCCCAAGTTGCTCCCGGTGGCAAGTTAACGCCTCTGCCAGCGTGAGTTTGTGTGTGTGTGTGTGTGTGTGAATGGGTGAATGAGACACAGTGTAAAGCGCTATATATGTGTATGGATGATTGCACAAGAAAGAGCGTGCACACACACACGAATAACTATATACACGACTGTGTGTGATACATTCCTACAGACTGACCTCAGTTAGTAGAGTAACACCAACCTTTGCTGAATCGTTAACAGGCAGCACGAGTTTATAACGAGATCAGTTATGAAATACTTATTTGGCGAAGGAGCAACAGTAATTATGGTTATTAAAAATACTGTGGGTGAAATGAAGTGTGATGGAAAGCTACTCGTGGAAGAACGTTTCGCAATCATGTGCTGCTCCTCCACAAAATCAGAAAGTCCAGAACGTGTACCCAAACGGCACTGACACCGGTGGTGTACAGTAATATGCGGCTCGTGTGCAGCTCAAGTGTCGGTGACTTGTGACTGATGACTGTTGTTATGAGAACAAAAGAACTTCAGTCACGTCGGTGTGTCTGTTGTCGCTCGGGCCCTGTTCGCGCCTGCTTCCAACATCCGTCTCGGGAAATCCAGCCCGAAACGCTTAGCGGTTTTACACCGGGAGTTTATAAACACGCGCGTCTCCCTCTCGGGGTCAGATTTCACGCTTGGTTACGCGCATCAGGAAGGGCGTCAGCGGGATTACTGCTGCCTTTGAACTCTGTCGTGTTATACGGCGAGAGCCGTTGAAAGGTGTGGCGGTGTCGCGGGTACTCAGGAACCTGTATTTTTTTTATTTTTTTCATTTTTCCACGAGCCTTGACTTCACAAGATGGGCGTGTGTCGATAAAAAAGTCACGCACCTTAATCAGCCAAACGTGAAACGCGCGAAACTAGGAAACGCTAGCGAAATCATGGTCCTCTGAGGGCTCGTGCGTGCAGACGAGGGCAGATTGAAAAGATGCCGTGACCCTCTCCGAACGTCTGAGTAGACACGCGCACGTGTCGGCCTCCACAAATGAGTCAGATCTGTGTTTGACATTGATACACAGGTAACACGTTTCGTAAGCCGCCTTTCGAACATGCATGTCCTGCCCACTCAAATATATGAAAGAGTCTTCTGTGTGTTTCCACGTAACCAAGGACACGTTTTTAAAAAAAGAAAACAGTTAAAACCTGTATAAGCATGCTTACACACACCCGAATAGGATCTATAGGTTGGGTGGGTCTACACACACACCTATTAACTATACACATTTGTGGCTGATACAGTTGTGTGTGTGTGTGTGTGTGTGTGTGTGTGTGTGTGTGTGTGTTCTTGCCCAGCAGATTTCTAAGTCATTCTGGAGGAAGCAGCAAACAGAGATCTCCCTCACAAACCGTTAGGAGGTACTCCCCCTCCCCACACACACACACACACACACACACACACACACACCCCTAGCTTTAATTTCCCAGCTACTTCAGCAGGTAGCATTATTGTGCTGCTCTTTAAAAAGAACATGCACAATATTTAGCCTGACCTAGTCTGTCAGCTCTCCACTGTCCTACAGACTCGTCGCCATTATGGAATTACTAGGAACCGCGCTGATAAATAGCTATAGATAAATGGGTTCTCCTGAGAAAATGAGGGTAGCTACAATGTGGGTATCAACGACAACCAGGAAATTCAGTTTTTCCCGGCAGCAGGGCCAGGTATGGAACTGGCCCAAGAGCAGTGCGTTTCTTAGTAATTGCGATGGGAAACCTGATAAGAAAAACACACGCAAAAACAAACAAACAAACGTTTGTGCGATGTTTGAGTGGACGTTATATTAACGGATTTGGAGATTTGGGTGTTTCTGGTTAATAGACACACCCATTACCTTGCACCTGGGTGCACTCATCCAAAACTAACCCTTCTGGTACTTTTCCTGCAGTGCCTCACTGGACGAGGGAAGCAGTTCGTCCTCGGCGATGTGTGGACAGGTAGCAAACACACACACACACACACACACACACGCACGCACGCACACGGATCCAGTTCATGGGCCTTTATGCCATAATGATTCTTGCACATACAATTACAAGAGAACCAAAACGTTTCTAAATTAGCGTCACGTAACTGTTATCGAGGTGTATTATTATTATCCATTGCGCTAGCCGAGAGGACGTGAGGATTGTGCTTTGTAGTGGGCATGTTGTTGTAGTTCCAGCCACTGGGAAAACCCTCTGATGAAGTTTGGCTGCGTGCCTTGACTTTGCAGCTCTCGCACATTTATCGTATTACCATCGTATTATCCTGAAACCGTGGGACGTCTGGGTTTTTTCCCCCGCTCGTCATGCGTCCGCTCTTTACTTTCCCAGAAACTGATGTCACACACCAGTTCCTTCGCTCCAGTTTGATTCGTTTCTCCTTTTGTTTGTCTGTGTGTCTTTTCTGAAGGATGCCGACCTCACCGATGATGACGCCACGTTCTCGGAGGTCTCATTCTCACCACCACCATCATCATTATAGTCGTCATTATTTTATTACACTCATTAGTCACAATCCTTTTTCATCACATCACTTCAAATGGAATATGAGCACATGTCCATACAAGAGAACCGATTTCCCTGATGAACTCTCTCCAGCAGGAGTTCATTCTCTCTACCTATAGAATAAAGCGTAACATTTTACAGTGTACCTATTTCATATTTGCTCACCATGGCAACCGCCATCACACTTGGCGCTTGATTACACGTCTGGAACGTCATGGCGTCTTTTTCCGCCCTCAGCCCTCGTTATCCTGCTCGTTCGACGGGAGTCTGAAGTCAGAGAACGGCGACAGCGAGCCCAAGTGGCCCGAGCTTCCTCCCATCCTAAACCAGAATGAAGACCGGAGACGAAACAAATACCTGAGGAAGGACTACCTCAAGGTACACATTCGCAGATACACGCACACACGATGACCAGAACCGAGACCTAGGTTTATATTATGATCCAGAAGTCTAAATGATACTTCCAAACGTTTTCCACTAATAGTAAAATCTAGTAGTAAATTCTAACAGCTTAAAACTGGCGTGAAGGTTCCAGCTGCTTAACGGAAATGCAGTTATGGTAGCTCATCGATCCAAACGGTAGGTGTCGGCTCCTGCTCTCGTTCGTTCATCGTCCCTGCTGAACAACTGTGGAAAAAAAAAAACTGTGGACATGTCAAGATGTCCTGAGTGCTGACGTACCCAAGAGGCAAGCTAGGTGACACCATCTGAGAGTGGGTGGAGAGAAGGGGAGGGAAAATATATATCATTGAGAACGTAGAGAAAGGTTTTTCAGGAATTTGCTGCCGTTATAACGGAAAGGAGCAAAAAAAAAACATCTGATATCTTTCTCTCTCTCTCTCACACACACACACATTTAATTTCCTAGCCAGTTCACTCAAAGTCGCTTTGCTGACTGAATAATTAAGGGCTCAGAATTGTTGACCAGTTTCCTTAAAAAGACTTTTTTTGGCATCCTTTGATCCACCATGTGCCCGTCGGTTAGTGCTACAGAAATACATTTGACTTATTTACTGACAGTTTAATTGGTCATGTGATGGTGGAAAAGCAGTGTTTGGGCTTTTCTCATCATCCATACGGCAGCCGCGGTAGAATTGCATCCAGATGGCACTCTCCCCCAGGTGCACAGAAATTAAAGAAAAAGCACCCCGAGCGTGACATTAAAGCGTCGTGCAGTTACATGTTTCTGTCTTTAAACCATTGAGATCTCTCATCACCGAGCAATGTATTAGCTCCATCTGTTTGCACAGACTACCATGTGTAGGATGTTCAAGTTTGAGATGTTTCATTATGGATTAGAGCCCATTCTTGTTCGTCAAAAGAAAGGGAGCACCATGGGACGGAATAACAGACCCCCCAAGTAGCTACAATATGCATATAATCTCCAGGTTTACAAAGTTAAATACACCCTATGCACGATCACATGTCTCGGCCAGCTCAGTTCCAGCCGATTAAGCCTCATATGATGTTATTTACAATAACCAGATAGAACTATTGCTAAAAATAGAACAGAGTCTTTAGACTTGACTTGGACTCCACCTCCGAGACTTGAGACTTGACTTGGACTCCACCTCAGAGACTTGAGACTTGACTTGGACTCCATCTCAGAGACTTTAGACTTGTCTTGGACTCCACCTCAGAGACTTTAGACTTGACTTGGACTCCACCTCCGAGACTTGACTTGGACTCCACCTCCGAGACTTGACTTGGACTCCACCTCAGAGACTTGAGACTTGACTTGGACTCCACCTCAGAGACTTGAGACTTGACTTGGACTCCACCTCAGAGACTTGACTTGGACTCCACCTCCGAGACTTGACTTGGACTCCACCTCAGAGACTTTAGACTTGACTTGGACTCCACCTCCGAGACTTGACTTGGACTCCACCTCAGAGACTTGAGACTTGACTTGGACTCCACCTCAGAGACTTGAGACTTGACTTGGACTCCACCTCAGAGACTTGAGACTTGACTTGGACTCCACCCCAGAGACTTGACTTGGACTCCACCCCAGAGACTTGTCTTGGACTCCACCTCAGAGACTTGAGACTTGACTTGGACTCCACCTCAGAGACTTTAGACTTGACTTGGACTCCACCTCAGAGACTTGAGACTTGTCTTGGACTCCACCTCAGAGACTTGAGACTTGTCTTGGACTCCACCTCAGAGACTTGAGACTTGACTTGGACTCCACCTCAGAGACTTGAGAGTTGACTTGGACTCCATCTCAGAGACTTTAGACTTGTCTTGGACTCCACCTCAGAGACTTGACTTGGACTCCATCTCAGAGACTTTAGACTTGACTTGGACTCCACCCCAGAGACTTGACTTGGACTCCACCCCAGAGACTTGACTTGGACTCCACCCCAGAGACTTGACTTGGACTCCATCTCAGAGACTTTAGACTTGTCTTGGACTCCACCTCAGAGACTTTAGACTTGACTTGGACTCCACCTCAGAGACTTTAGACTTGTCTTGGACTCCACCTCAGAGACTTGAGACTTGACTTGGACTCCACCAGACTAAAAGTTTTCAGTTTGCCAGGAGGTAACTGACAGTAATATGTTTGATAATTGATTGGTGCTTGATCTAGTGACTCTGGGGGCCAAATTCTTTTACGTACCAGACGTGGTACGTGTCCATTAACGTGTCAAGTAATGTCGTGTCAATTAATGTCACTGTTTTGTGGTGGTGTTTCTCGGAAATATGACAAGAAGTTTTACTCTAAAAATAAGCTGACAGGAGCGTTCAACATATCCATCATCTTGTATGTTTTTACAAAAGTTTGTTTAAGATTTCCTGTGCCAGCGACACGTTAAAAAAAAAAAGAAGAAAAAACAAAAGATCATATCTCGTGCCTGAGGCATTTTCTTAATGTATCAAAAGCTAGTTAAACGTGCGCTCACATAAACACAGTTAATTTTTTTATTGAGACTGTTCCAAGCCCCAGGCCTGGTGCAGCACACTAAAACGAGCATTCCAATACGATTTTCTATGATTGTAAAAGTGGTAATGTAATAAAGGCCATTTCACATTTTGCGTGTTCTCGACCGAACAGACTGTAGGTTAGGTGTACTTGGACTTTATCAACGGCTATGTAGTTTAGAACCGATTTATGAGACCGGGAAATCACCACTCTGCTCCGCAGTGTCCAA
This sequence comes from Ameiurus melas, assembly GCA_012411365.1. Taxonomy (NCBI): domain Eukaryota; kingdom Metazoa; phylum Chordata; class Actinopteri; order Siluriformes; family Ictaluridae; genus Ameiurus; species Ameiurus melas. Next base: position 17,460,361 of record CM022775.1, read on the forward strand.
TGAAATTTGAGCTTGTTGTGCCACATCACGATTGGTTGGTGTTTACATGACAAACGGGCATCGATTATGAATTATGGAATATGTTCAAATATGTAATGCGTAGATATTTTTTTAAAATCGTACCGACACACTAGTTCTCGCCGTCGAACGAGCCACATATAGATCACGAGCCGTAGGTTCCCGACCCCTGAGACAGACCGTTCACCACATGTCGCCCTGAGAAATGAGAAATTTTACCATAGATATAACATGACATGAAACCATAAAAGATTTGGATGGGATCAGGTAACGTTTTACAGTCAAAGCTGTATTAATAAGCTTGGTTTTGAAATGGGACGTCCAACAAACGTGGATAGGTTTACTTTTGGCCATATGATGTATAGTCCATCGATTATCCAATAAAGTTTATTTAAATAAAGAAGGGTGAACAGAAACTGTTATTGTACTGATTAAAGTTTGCTTTATGAATGTCTTCCTTTGGTTCATCGCATTTCATTGGTTAAGCAGCTATGATGAGAAACAGGATTAACCAATAAATTAGCATGTGATCACTCTCAAACAGGAATAGCCTGTTAGCTATCACAATATGAGCTTATCGAGGTAACCAGGTGAAGTAGCCCACTGGAGGTTTATTGCTAAATAAATAGTGCAGGATTTATACAAGGTGTTTAGGTGTTATTTTCCCCAGTTCCGAAAAAATTGTAACCAGCAGATGAACTGATTCAATTTCGGAATAGATTCAATCAGGGTAAAGGTCAGAGCAAGGTCAAATATCTGGGGGAAAAAAAGGTCTTCTTCAATATTGTCTAACCGGTTTGAATGACGTACAGTATTAAGGGTATTCGGGGCATACAAATTAGCAACAAGGGCTGGACTTGTCGGCAGAAGAGACATCCCCATTGACACCAGTGGCATTATTAAGTTCTACTCCTTTTAATCCAAGCTCGGTTCACGTGAAGTATTTCTAATAGTCTGGTTGACAGCAGGTCATGTCTGACCAGAATCAGACAATCTTTGTCCTCTGTACAACCTTCTGGTCTGACTCCATATCGCGTATGGGATTTTCAGATATGTTTTCCTGTTAGATTCTGCAGCAGTGGCACCAACTGTAGATGACATGCTGATTTGGAAGTCGGTATTCATGGCTGACATCATGCTCTTCCATCTCTTATCTCTCCCTATATGTTCTGATTCATCAAACCCAGCTTTACCGACACCAGCTTTTCATACAGAATTGTATTTAACAGTAGTCATCCTGACAGCCTTGTTCCTGATGCAGTAATCTGACTGGACCTTCCTTTAAGGACGCCGAACGTATCCGAGTTTTCTAATACTTCCAAACCAGTGGTGTAGTCCTTAAAAAAAAAAGCTGGTTTACTATTTCCCAGCTGAACGAGGTGGTCCTCGTAAAAAGCAATCCGACCCAGTAGACCAACGAAGCGATCTGTACAGCCGTGTTATGTAAAAAGCGTGATTGTTTCGCTAACAGCTCACAACACGAATAGGTTTAGCGCACACCAATGGCGAGGTAAAAAGCCTCACTGGAATTCGACGAACGTTTTTTCCGAACGATTAAATAAAAAAAAAAAGAACATAGAGGATTACAAGGTGCTTAGCGAGCGTCTCATGGAGAAGGGCTTTTAATCGCTCTGAGAAAACATGGCGTAGCCCTTCAATAATCTTTCAGTCAGTTTTCATTTTGGATGCATCTAATATTTTGAACCAAAGTTTTCCTCAAGTAGGTACTGAGGATGTAAGGTTTCTATTAGTCTCTTGAACAGTGCTGCTTCCGCTAGTAGCAAATAAGCTACTTTGGTTGTTGTACATGACACGTGGATGACGCCTGTGCATGTGGATCGCCATCAAGGCAGAAATTTAATGTGAGCATAATGTGAACATTTTAATGTAGTGAGACAGGTTTAACAATAACTAACTAGGCAGATAAATATATATATATATTTAAATATGTGATGTTGCAGCTAGTTTTCCACTACAATTCTGCTTTGAATTTGTAAATGATGAAAATGCTTATTCTTCCTTCTTGCTTTTTTTCCCGTTGTTGTTTTTTTTTAGTACAAGTGCCAAAGTGCACGAAGAAACTCCACCGAGAACGATTCCGAGGTGAGACGATATGTATGTGTGTGTGATTTTTTTTATTTTTTTTTAATTAAATAAAAAGAAAGGTGTTGTATGGAATTTAAAAACGGTTCTGCTAGTTACAAAGGGCCCGTTATCGTGCGAGTTTATCCATTGGTCCTTCTCCAGAGTATCACCTGCATGACTGACGTACTGTACGTGCGTTTCACAACATTCGTCTTTTGAAAGCCTGCCGAGAGCCAAACAATGCAGCTGATAACACCAGACACCATGTACGTGGAAACACAGCCCACGCCCAGAACCAGGTTCGAATGAAAGCAACGTGGCGGACGGGATTTAACTGAAAAACATCGCCAAGGTTCATGTTTCTCATTGTGTGAAGGCGAACACACAAAATGGGTAGAAAAAACCTCAACAAAAAACACGCCGTCTATACAATGCTAACAACCCATTCTGAGCCTTTTTGTGATTTCCAATTTGCAGCTTGCGAATTTCAGTTTATTAATGTTACAACTTGAACCTCTGACTGCCTTCCAGACATGTTCAAGAAAGATCTTCTTACAGAAAACCTCACCATATCAACTACGCTCTTTTAACTTCAAGGCCCCGCAAAACAACGCGGAAATGATAACGTATCGGAACGAGCGCATTAATGCAATCCCGTGATGTGCTGTAGCTAGAACTGCCAGCAGGGCCGCGACACCTTCTGCCCAATCCGCATTAAGATTTTAAATCCATAGTCAACAAATTTCGAGGACTTCGCTGTCTTCGCCGGATTTATTCGTCATTCGATGGAAGTCTGACAGACAGCACGGGGACAAGAGAACCTCCAATGCCTCCTAGCGAATTGTTGTAATATCGCTCAGATTTGTTTGGCGCGTTCTGTCGCGATGACGTAAAGTGGGATTCCTCACGTTGAGACCCACGGCAGCGCAATTTCAGCGTAACGTTTTGAAGCTCGACGTGTTTCGGTGTTTGTGTGCGAATTGTGATGTTTGGTCCGTATGGAAACGTTTCGCTTTTTGACGTACAGTGCGTGTTTGTTTAGCTGTACGGACACGGTGGATGAATTTCATGTGAAAGTTTGGAATGTTTTTCTTGTTGCAGGAAGGAATGCATTCCACAGACTTCAGCACAACACTGACTGTATTTGGCTTGAAGCCGAGATCAGGTACATACTGTCTGTGTTTGTGTGTTTGTGTGTGAGACTTTCACTGTCAGTCTGTGCACCAATCTGCCTCGGGGATTCAAAGTCTCTTGAGGGATATGGAGCACGCTGTAATGATTGATTTTCAGCGCGCTAATTTCCGCTCCAAAATCCGTTAAGCATAACGTTTTTTTTTTTTATTTGTTTTAATTGACAAGGTTCGATAGAGTCTTTGAATTTATACCCGGTATAAATTTGCAGTGTTGTGGTCCTCATTTATCCAGTTTAAGGATAATCGACGAGTATTTACGTAAACAAATAATGGTCTATTTATTGTTTCAACTCAGAACGGCGTCAGATTTAGATATCGGTTTATTAACTAGAGATTTTAAAAGAAGATATGTACGGCAAGTGAAATTAGTCTGGTATTAGTAGAGCTCCAGCAACCAAGCAGAGAGATGGCATGAAAGAAGAATAATAAACAATAAAAATTGAAAAACAAGAGAGTGTTACGTAATATAAACTAAATAGCAGAAGTAGATATTGAGCTGTAACATACAAAAGTATGCGTGAGTTTCACACTAGTATGTGCTTTTGGAACATCCCCCATTCCAGAGTTCTTCCCCCGTTACTGTTATAATAACCTGCACTCTTCTGGGAAGGCGTTCCGTTAGATTTTGGGGCGTGACTGTGGGGATTTGTGCTCATTCAGCCCTAAGAGCAGTGGGCACTGATGTCGAGCGAGGAGGCCTGGAGTGCAGTCAGCATTATAATTCATCCCGAAGGTCCACATGAAAAATGGGGGACGGGGGATATCACTGATAGAATCTGCTTCTTCTCCAAAGTGAAATCTAGCAGTTGCGTGCAGTTTGGCTTGGTGAAAGGAGACTGCTGATGGATACTGAGGTTTTCAACTTGTCTGGACTAGTGTGGGCAATTTATCTGGAAGTGAAGTGAAGGTTTTCACACACATACATTATATATATATATACAGTGCCTTGTGAAAGTATTCAGCCCCGTTGAACTTTTCAACCTTTTGCCACATTTCAGGCTTCAAACATAAAGATATTAAATTTTATTTTTTGTGAAGAATCACCAACAAGTGGGACACGATTGTGAAGTGGAACGAAATCTATTGGATATTTTCAACTTTTTTAGCAAATAAAAAACTGAAAAGTGGTGCGTGCAAAATTATTCGGCCCCCTTTACTTTCAGTGCAGCAAACCCACTCCAGAAGTTCAGCGAGGATCTCTGAATGATCCAATGTTGTCCTAAATGACTGATGGTGATAAATAGAATCCACCTGTGTGTAATCAAGTCTCTGTATAAATGTTCAAAGGGGGCCGAATACTTTCGCAAGGCACTATATATATATATATATATATATATATATATATAGAGAGAGAGAGAGAGAGAGAGAGAGAGAGAAACAAACATCAGCACTGCTCTCATGATGACCTTGAAAGAGAATATCTTCTTTGGCACTGTGCCATTTGTTCAGTGAAGCTATGGTTCAGAGGTTAGCTGTTGTATTGTTCATAATCAACCTCTCATCATATTTTGGGAATTCTGAGGAACATGTTACACAAAGTAGAACTTCCCATCGTAATTGACGTTTTCCTGTTTTGATGTCGTTCAAACATCAGTACGCATCAGCATTATTTTTCTTCTTCTTCAAGGCAGAATTAATCTCTTCTGCCAGTTATTAATCCCCGAGCAAGTCTGATCACATGTCCGAGAGCAGGAAATGCAGAAAGGTGTGCAGGACAGATCAGATATCAGATCAGCCTATACAGGATTTCACATGGTTTTTAGTGGTTGTTTTTTTGTTTTGTTTTGTTTTTTGCGATCGTAAACACTTGATTTTGCTGTGGGTTTTTGTGTGTGTGTGTGTGTGTGAAAAACTACTTGAATTGATTGAATTGCATGTTTGACCTACATGAATCGAAGAGGGCTTCAGCTGAATACTGAACACGTTGCCTTGACGTCACACGTCCTGGCCAGATCTGCAGACAAAAATCGCAAGTTCCTCCGAATATTGATATGATTTTTTTGCATCCGTTTCCGCGATTACGGGACGGTCGGATGCACTGCGGTATTCGTGTAGAACGCTATACGGAGATATGGTCATTCCTGTGAAATTCCTGTTCACGAGTGTTATGTCAATTCATGCACATTGTTTCCAAGTACAATCTTTGCCTAGTAACAAAACACTAACGAAACATTTGCAGGAATGCATCGTTTTTTTACAGACATGCACTGCCTCTAGTGGTGTGTGCTATTAACAACAACAAAAAAAGTGCGTACATTCACACAAATCATAAAACCATGCCTGGAGTTGTTTATGTCCTCATCAGACAGATATTCATTCAGGTAATGTTTATTTTCGATATACACCGATCAGCCATAACATTAAACCACTGAGCGGTGAACTGAATAATAGTAATTATCTCATTACAATGGCACCTGTCATGGGGTGGGATATATATATATATATATACATACACAGTGAACAGTCAGCTCTCGAAGTTGACGTGTTGGAAACAGGAAAAATGGGCAAGCTTAGGGATTTAAGTGGCTGACAAATTGTGATGGCCGGACGCCTGGGTCAGCGCATGTACAAAACAAAGCATGTACAGACTGGCCTGACCCATGCTGACCCCTCTCCACAGAGGAAAGCGCCTACAATGGGCACATGACACATTTTTTTGTATGTCATGTGGAGTCAAAAAGGGCTGATGTACACAATACTGTATTAGGCAGGTGCTTTTAATGTTATGGCTGTGTGTCCAACCTTAGATTCCTTATTATATTCATCTAAGCCTGTTTTACTGATATTTAATAGATTGTGACGATTGAATGATATTACTAGCGATTGACTTTTTCGTCATCCACGTTTCAGCCTTTTCCCGCAGCAGTAGCCGTCAGGAGTATGGCTCGACCGACCCCAGCTTCACAATGAGGAGAAAGATGGAGCATCTCAGAGAGGAAATGGAGCAGATACAGCTCTTGCGGCAGGTCAGCATTCCAAACATAGTGCCGTGACGGCCTGGTTCAACCGCATAGTTTCGTGCCAAAAAAAAAAAATTGACATGTAGTCACTATATACGCCAGGTCGCACTAGAGAATCTGCGCGGAGTTGTGAAGTAGAAAGTGTGAAGCAAGAAGTGGAGAGCTTTAGTCGGTGAATAATCTCCTGATTAACACAAGAGCCAGCAGATGAACGTTTACAGGAAGTTCCATTACTCTTACATGGCATACATGGATATGATGAACATGGCAGGACGGCTCCGGCACCGACAGAGCTGGAATATACGAGCTCTATCTGTATTGGAACGTGTCAGTAGTAGGGAGAAAAAAAAAAAAAAGAAAGTTATCGGGGTGTATTATTCTTTCGATTTTCATTTCCGTAAAAGTTTTTTCAAATGTGGCGGTAGTCGTTCGCCGTTTGCGTTCAGCTTCTTTTAAACGCGTTCCCCATTTCTCCAAAACGCTCTGGGTAATTAAAAAAAATAATAAAATAAACTTTTTGTTCTGTTTTGTATAATAATGTCTTGTAGCGTAGCTCAAACGAATAACCACCAAAGTGCATGCGCAGAAGTAGACTATTCACTTACGAACATATTCGCAGCATTCACAGGGCTAAATGAGCATTTTTCTCCTGGATAGTTTTTGGCTTCGCTTGCATGCTCAGACAACCAGGCAGTGTTAAATACATGCACACAGTAATGGTCTGAAATTGCGCGGCAGTATGTTATGACATTAACCTGCGGGGAGTATCCAAACATTTCACTGAGTTGCTGGTGTTTGGTCTGTTTCACACCGGACGCAGAAGCACAGCAGACGCAGGCTGTTGATATTTATTTTCCCGGTGTCCGTTTTTAACTTTGATCGTCGCGTTAGTCATAAGGAATAATCTGGCAAAACATCACTGGCTCTGTAACAAAGCTTTTGTTGAAGTAATACTGTGGAAATGCAGTAAATAGAAGGCAGGCGTGTTGAAAGCATGCCTGTACAATACAGCTGCCTGTTTATGGTGGCATGCATGTGAACATAGCTCCATAATGACATGCAGCTGAGAAGCTGTTCAGGTGCGCGTGTATAAGCCCTGCAACCTACGCCCTGTCAGCTTGAAAAGAGCAAAGGATAATGCATACCGTGTTCTTTCGAAGGAAGAGTGCCGTGTGCCGTCCGGGTCATCGAGTCTGTGTCTAGACTAGACATAAAACACTATACAGGACTACCAGGACTAATTTCCAAGCATCTTATCTCGCTGAGATTTTTATTTCTTTCATTTCTGTTTGGCGTTTTAGGACATTTCGAAATGGCTGTCCACTGTTCAAGCGCTTTAATGACAATCTGTATCTATCTGTTCCGATAACCACTTATCAGACAGCGAGTGACAGCTGAACTAGCTACCTAGCAACGCATCGCCATGGTCATGGTCGGACTGACACCAGCTTTATGACTGCAAATAAATAATATCGCTTTGTACTACTGTGTACTTCATACCACTCGGTATTTCCGCACTAGACCAGTAAGATCTACAGTTTGGTCAAATTCACCCAGAGCTGAAACTTAAAATTCTGCACCCGAAAATCTGAGGTATTTAAGCCGATGTGGAAACATCGACTTAATTGTTTTGTAGTTTAATGGAACCACTCTGTTTTGACACGTCGAAGGCTTAATGATGTGGGCATGGACGTGTTTCTGCTTGTGGTTTCGCAGAACCTGGAGTCAAGGTTGAAGGTTTTGCTGCCCGATGACGTGGGTGCCGCTTTAATGGATGGCGTTGTGTTGTGCCATCTGGCCAATCACATTCGACCTCGGTCCGTGGCCAGCATTCACGTACCCTCGCCAGCAGTGGTAAGTCATTAGGATTATATATGGTCTATTACTCTGATAGTAATGATATATCTCTCTGTAGAGGCAATAATCATTGCAAAGTTTCCTGAGCGGTCCAGGCAAAGAGCTCGAAGCCGTGAAGAGGTGAATCCAATTGATGCCAGTCACGTGACACGGCATGCATTTTAGACCGTATCTCTTTTCTCTCCGACCTTATTTACACGCGTGACCTTGAAGTCATCCAAAAGTCATCCGATTACATTACTTTCGTATCGTGATACTTGGATCGCGTCACCGATGTAATTTTTTTTTTCTTTAAATGCATTTGCAACAGTAAAGGAATGATTTATTTATTTATTTTTTGTTACCCCACCCCGCCCCAACCTTTCCGAAGAGTGATGGGTGACAGTGATTTGAAACGTTTGAAATGCTTGCAAGCAAGTGAGCCGTGATCTCGTTTGGCATCCCTCAACCTTTTCGTTAAATAAATATTAAATCACACGGTCATGGATGAAGGACAACTGATTGAACGCTCTAAAATATTTACCAGAGCAACTGGCCTGAGCATGCCTTTTTTTTTGGACATGCCAAAAAAACAAATTCATTAGAAACCTGAAGACTCTCATTCGTATTTAAAGTAAAATACTTTCCAGATAAAGAATTACTGACAGCTGCAGCGATTTAAACACATCTCCAGGGAGGGTGAAGACATCCTTCAAAAAGCAAGGAAATATGTGTGTGTGTGTGTGTGTGTGTATATTATTTTGCGCTTACGTTTGATCTTTCATTTCAATTTGGATTCTGCTAGCTCTTGTTTCGTTCGAGTTGGTTTTTTCCGCCGCGTCCCTGGCTTGAACCGCGATTAAACATGATCAAGAAATAAAAATGTTCAGGATGTTACTTCGATGGCTTAAAGTGCACTTCGGGTGTCCCCTCCACAGCCGAAGCTGAGCATGGCGAAGTGCCGGCGGAATGTTGAGAATTTTCTGGACGCGTGCAAGAAACTTGGAGTGCCACAGGTAAGCATTAACTTTTCCAAGTGCTTTATGCTAATCAGGGTAGCGGTGGGTCTGGAGGCTATCCCGGGGGTGAGGTCTGGACACACCCTGGATGAAAGTCGATCTCAGGGCAATATGCACGCTCACATTCACACCTAGGAGCAGTTTACCGTACCAATCCACCTACTGGCTTGTTTTTGGGAGGTGTGAGCCTGCTGCCCCATTAAAACAAAAAGCCATGATTTCCGCAACACCTTATCGAGTCGGGTCCACGTTGAAAACACAGAAACGTGCAGTGCCGGATGAATGAGCAATGAACCGTAACCCCGAGGTAGATTTTATCACTGGTTCTATACATTGACTCCATCTTGCGTGCAAGCCACGGCATGCACAAGTAGTTCTCTTTCAGATTGTCAGCTACAGGACTGAGTTATCTAAGCCGGAATCCTTTAACAGGGCAAGCGCTCGAACACCGCTGACTGCCTCCTAGACAAACTATATACACCCATGCTTCTTGTGCGCACTTAAGACACATCGAAATATCTCAACGTCTCAATATCTCTCTCTCTCTCCCTTTTCCACAAAAGGGGAAATATTAAACCACTGGTTAAAAACAAAAATGAACGTCAAATACCGGTCAGCTATTCGTGAATATTGGGGAGTTAATACGAGTTCTAGTCGACGTCGGTGTTCCAGACGTTCCGATGAGCCCACGACGCTCTCGGAAAAGTGCATCGTTGACGTCATTTTACAACGACCGCCGAATCTTTTCCCAGCTACAGCTCCTTGTTTCAAATAACCCTGAGCAATGCACCGTAACCCCGAGGTAGATTTTATCACTGTGTCTATACATTGACTCCATCTTGCGTGAAAGCCACGGCATGCACAAGTAGTTTTCTTTCAGACGGTCAGTTACAGGACTGAGTTATATAAGCCGGAATCTTTTAATAGGATGTGCGCTCGAACACCGCTGACTGCCTCCTAGACAAACTATATACACCCATGCTTATTGTATGCACTTAAGACACATCGAAATATCTCAATATCTCCCTGAGAAGTCTCGCTTTTCTCTCTTCCATCCATGTCCTGTGTCTGTTTGTCACGCTGCAAAGAACGTAATCATATGTACATAACCTGTGTAACGCAGTAATATTATTATTATAAAAGATAAATTAATGGTGGATTGTTCAAAAATCCAAGAACAAGGGCTTCAACTCTACTGTTTTCTCCTGCAGGACAAGTTGTGTTTGCCTCATCACATCCTGGAGGAACGAGGCTTGGTGAAAGTCGGCATTACCATCCAAGCCTTGTTGGATTTGTCGCCGCCCAAGCCGACTCAGACATCCACCATGTAGCACTCAATCTGGGACAAAGTTCCCGAAAAAAGACAACAAACAAAAAAAATCCAGGACATTCCCTAGCATCGTCCATCCTGCCTTATGGCCCTCTGCTCTGAGCACTCTGCTCTACCTTCTCTTTTAGCCTCTGAACTTCGACCACAGGAAAGCTTTCTCTGAGCAGACTTAACGACTCCTGCTAGAAGCAACAACAAAAAGGTCTGCAACCTTCTAGCCTTAGTCCAATGCCACACGAGCTACTCGGAGACCGGTGAGAAAAAGAGCGAGGGACTGAGAGATAATGAGAGGAGTGGATCTAGAAGATTATCCGTTGAAGTAGAGGACGACTGGACCTCATCAAGTTGAACGGACGCTTCTTCTCTTTCCCAACCTCTCATTATCTCTCTTCCCATCCACATTCACTCCATTCTCCGCTACACCAGGAAGCCCACACGTATACACGCCTGGAAGAATTCCCACAGCGGATTGGCCGATATGGAGCACTGGGCGGACTTTCACACCCGAGCGGAATGCCCTCCTCCTGCATGACGCCGCTAAATCCACTCAATTAGAGAAGTCCAGTAATTTGGAAGAATTCCTTGTACACGTGTAAGAAGGGTTTGAAGGTTGTAGATAGAAGAAGAGACGGTCTGTCAGAACACGTGGAACGCACAGAAGATATTGAGGATGGATCAACACACACTCGAAACAAGGAACAACCGGATAAACGTTTCTTTTTTTTTAACTGGGTAAATGATGTGAAATGCTTATTTTTTATTCTTTTTTTTTATTTATTTTTAGTCGAAAAAGATCTATGCCCTGGATCGCGGTTGAACTTTTTTGATGGTTTGTTCGTACCCAAGTATGCACACACTCACACATACACAACATGGGAACCTTCAACATCATAATTCTTCGGGCGGGAACTGCGGTTTAAACCAAGCGCAGTACAACTGAATGCATCTCGTGTGCTTGTGGGAGACAGTGCACTAGCGTAGTGACAGACATTCGAAGCATCTCACCTTTCTAAGCTGTTCTTCTCGGTTTTTCACGACTTTATCATTTTCTTTTCACCCGATTATTGATATTATGTCCGCTCGTTTATTTGTTTTTTTTCCTTGGATCTTTGTGCTACTGTCCTGTACTGTTAACATGAAGTCGATGACGTGACCTGGCATCAATCCCTGACTACTCATTGTAAAGAGAGTTGTTTAAGAAATTGTTGATGTATTTATTGTATATTTATTCGTGATTGGTTTCTACATGCATTGCTTTTTTTTTTTTTTAAACCAGCATCAGAAATATACCTTGTATGCTATTCTGGGTTTTATTTTATTGCAATACTCAGGTCAGAGGTGAGGTGGGATTAGGTTTAATTACATAATTACAGATTCACGTCTCCGCCCTGCGTGCACAAACATAGTTCAAGCATGTTCTTCCTGTGCTTTGGGTGTTTCCTCCAGGTACTCTGGTTTCAACCTCCGGGCCAAAGATATATACGTTATAGGCTGATTGGCGTCTCGAAATTGTCCGCAGTGTGTGAATGAGAGTGGGAGTTCCCCGCGACCGCCGCGACCCTGTGTAGTATCCGCGGTACACGTAATGGATGGATAATGCAAATTCAAGTGTAGTCCAGGTATGCAAGTAGAGCCTTTCCAGACCCACATCCATCGCAAATGCCTGCACCGATGAGACGTATATTGACCTTTTGCTGTGGGGTTTCAATCTGACATATAAACCTACAATCTATACGGAATTTGCCACGTTTGTGACCATGTTGTGGCCCACGTTTAGTCCTAACACTTCAATGTATTCAAATCGATCACGTACTCGGCCGTCAGATCAGTTCGTTGTACAGCGTGCAAGCCATGATTTGCGCACCACCTTATCGGATCGGGTCTACGTTGAAAACAGAAACGTGCAGTGCCGGATGCATGAGCAATACACCGTAACCCCGAGGTAGATTTTATCACTGGTTCTATACATTGACTCCATCTTGCGTGAAAGCCACGGCATGCACAAGTAGTTCTCTTTCAGATTGTCAGCTACAGGATTGAGTTATCTAAGCCGGAATCCTTTAACAGGGCAAGCGCTCGAACACCGCTGACTGCCTCCTAGACAAACTATATACACCCATGCTTATTGTATGCACTTAAGACACATCGAAATATCTCAACATCTCAATATCTCTCTCTCTCTCTCTCTCTCTTTTTTTCTTACATTTACAAAAGCAACGTCTAGAACAAAAGGGGAAATATTATACCACTGGTTAAAAAAAAAATGGACTTTGAATATTGGTGAGTTAATACGAGTTCTAGTCGACGTCGGTGTTCCAGACGTTCCGATGAGCCCACGACGCTCTCGCAAAAGTGCATCGTGACGTCATTTTACTACGACCGCCGAATCTTTTCCCAGCTACAGCTCCTTGTTTCAAATAACCGAGAAGTCTCGCTTTTCTCTCTCCCATCCATGTCCTGCGTCTGTTTGTCACGCTGTAAAGAATGTAATCATAGGTACATAACCTGTGTAACGCAACGTTGGATTGTGATTGCGGCGTTGGCGGGTTATGAAATCAAATAATGCGGTTTTGTGCCAGAAATGATATCTCTTTATGTCGAAACACCAAGCTGTTGCCTGCTGGTTTTTTTTTTCTTCTGCATTTCACTAGCATTCTTCATACAATTTCACAATCGAGCGAACGGGGCCGTTCCGGCTTGACAGTTAAGGCTCTGGGTTACTGATTGGAAGGTCAGGGATTTAACCCCCAGCACTGCCAGCCTACCATTATTGGGCTCTTGAGCAAGGCCCTTAACCCTCTCTGCTCCAGGGGGCGCTGTATCGTGGCTGACCCTGCACTCTGACCCCATCTTCCTGACACGCTTGGGTATGCGAAGAAATTAATTTCACTGTGCATATGTATATATGATCAATAAAGACTCATCATTATCATCATCCCATAAAGCAACACTATTGTTTTTTTTTGTGTTTTTCCACATTCAGGTGCTTTTCAGTTTTTTTTCTTTTGTCGCCGTCGTCGTTGTTGTTAGGAAATTGTGTACTGCACACTGGCAGATTAATTGTTTCAGCATGTGAGCCATAACTCACATCCATCAGATTAAGACCGTAGAGAAATGGCTGGAGATCAAGCATGTGCAGTGCATACTGGCATTTAATGTTCTTGCAAAATCCGTATTATTCTCTAAAAAAAAACAAAAAAAAACAAAACGGGTGTCGGTGTGCGCCCATTTTTTTTTTTTTTTTTTTTGTCGGGACAGTATCGCTGCTGCGAAGATGTGCGTGTACTGTTTATAGATGTTTTGTATGAAACATGACTTTGTTTGCATGCCTGGATCCTCTGCGATCCAACTTGCCATTCCTGTATAAACTCTGTATAAAAGGTATTCGAACATTTCTTAATGAAACGAGGAAATAAATGAACGGCTTCAATGAAACGGTCAAAAGAGGGGTGGGGGGGGGTGGTGTTTGAATAAAATGACCTTTTCGAACGATGTGTTAGCGTGCTAATTTGACTGTTGTTTGGAAATGTGTGATGGGATGTTCGCTTCTGATTTCTCCAGCGAACTCTGCGTCTCGAAACATCTCAGCGGAGCCTCTGACTTTACACCGAGGCCTTACCCTGTCGTTTAAGCAAAAGAGCACGAGGACTAGCGGTGCATTTTGGTTGTTTAAGATGGTTTCACGTTGCATTTTCAGTGCAACTCCTCCGTAAGATGAAGTCCGGAACGAGACTTGGAGGTTTCTAGCTGCACCTCTAGTTGATCAGATCATCCGATTTTGTTTGATTTTATAAACCCATGCATGTGAAACTTTTTTAGGTAGATCTCTTCCTCTTAGGTGGACCACGGAAGGATTTAATCTCACAATAATTAAATAAACACCAAAGAAATGGTCTCTTGGTAACATCAAGTGTTAGAATTTCTTGGGAAACTGTATGTTCCGGTTCTCTGGAAAAAGGGAAACACATTCTGGGAGGATAGAAGGAAGTCCAGAGGTCATAGGGGCAGAACATCAAGTGCTCTCTAACAAATCAAAGTCAGCATTTCACCGTAGCCTGAAGATCCGAGCCTATTAGAAATCGTCTTTGATATTAAGTAAATCCAAAACACATTTAATGTAGGTACCATGCATAGGCTAGGTTATGTGTGAGACACCCTCATCACAGATTTCCTCTGAAACCGTTTGTTCATGATGCATTGATGGTGGTGGTGGGGGGGTTAAAAATCATGTGAGGAGTCATGTGGTTAGAATTGAACCATCCTTGGTTTTACAATGCACCTTTATTTACAAGCCGAGCCTTTAGTCTGTATTCTGTGGAAGAAAGCTGATGGCTTCGGATGACTCGGCTTACTCACTCTGTTAACTCTGTGATTCCAACACCAGGCTATATATTTTTTGGGGGGGGGGACGGGGGGGGACGGGGGGCGACAATACCAACAAACCTGACTCACATGTCAGGGAACTATACAACACTGCAAGCATGCAGGGAATTGCCAAAGAACATAAATCTCCTAAAGTACTTTTGCAATCCGCAACAACTCGGAGATGTGGTCGGGATTGAAGTGGTACCACTGAGAGCTTCATATATTCCTTGGAATAAAACCCGTTTACACAAAATACTTCACTGATTAAACAGCCACATTCATGTCTCTTGAGTCTTGAATTTTGTTTCATTCTGTCACTCCCACACCCACATTTTCTTGTTTGTTTGGTGTTTTTTTTTTATTATTATTATTTTTAGGTGAATTCATATCACTCATGTCATTTAATGGTACTAGAAAAAATTTCAATATTCAAATTACGCTAATAAATCCTATTAATTCAAAACTGGACTTCGACAAATTGCCTCTCAGCACCTGAAACTTCAATAATGTGGACAGTATATAACAGTAAAGTGTCACATCCGAGTGTTTTTCCCACTAAAGTTAAGTCAAGTGGGCACAGGACGGCTCTGGATTGCAGTTTATTTACATATACGTAATATTAATAAAGGCAATGGGAATACACACATATAACCCAAGCACAAGACCAAACTGGAAGATGGAAGAGTGTCCTACAAATATTGTAGGTTTCAAACTTCTAGATCAGACAATCTGATTAGCTGAACAGACACAGGTGTTTGGAAATAGTCCTGGTGGATGAAAGATCTTGGTATAGGACAGAAAGTGCACACTATCCATTGTTTGTAGATGTACAGTAGATGGTAGATTATTACCTGTAGGGGGGGCTGTGTTCCGTGGAACAAAAGGCGATCTCTGGCAGCGGTGTACCGTCAGACTGTTTCCAGAGGAGAGGGAGTGAACACACACCAAGAGCATCACTACAGAGAAGTGCTCCGTCTTGCCAGTCAAGAACATTTCAGTGAGTTATTCTACTTATGTGAGTCTTGTACTTTTACACAGTGCCTTTAAAGTCACTGGTTTCTCTTCTTAAAAATGTATTAATTCATTCGTTTTTTTTCATTGTTGTGTAAAAAAAAAAGAACTGATTTGTTTTTCTAATCTATTTCACATATTTCCTCTAATCTCTGACACTGCATGTGGTTTGGGCGTCACTTGTTGAACTGATCATGTATTACAAGAGCTGTAATCTTTATACAGGTCGTAGGAGATGGAAAATTTTATAGTAGTGATGACATGTCTTGACAGCATACGTGTATACAGTGATCTGAATGTTCTGAATTTTCTCTGAGATCATTGGCTGTGAGGTGTGTGTGTGTGTGTGTTGGGCGTGTGGGGGGGGGGGGGGGGGTAGTTGGCTGGAACGCTCTCAATCTTATGACGTAAGTAGGTGTGTTACTTATGTGATCTATTTCATGAATCAGGTGCGATATTTACAACATACAAAAGGTTTTGGCATTTAGAGCCAAGTTCATCTGAATGTTATAACGCACGCCCCCACTCTGTCGGCACATTTTATGATCGCTTGAATGATTATATGTGGGAACTTGACCTACATACAGGTATTTGTTTTGATTGACCTCTTTAGAAGACTAAATCAAGCTGATCAACACTTAACCCTTGCCCTAACTGCATATAATGCAATCTCTACTGTGAAGTTTAGCTAGCTTCCACACTCTACAGCGATATTAAACTCTGTAGCGACCGGCCATTAAGTGCGACTGGATTATTTCAAAATATATTTGTGCACCATATGGAAAGCATGGAGCGTTCATCCTTATTCCATCATTTATTTAGTCCATCATTTTATTTATTTTAGGCCTTCTTTAAATAAATTACGGTGAAATGTATGGTGCCGCTATTGGCACGGACCATGAAGTTCAAAACGAATAGAGGGTCAATCAGTCAAGAGTCGAAATCCTAAAATCTCAGTATGGAACGCATATCTTTTACATCACCATTGAACTGCCTCTTCTGTTCATCTCAGGAATAACACAAATCCGTAGAAGACAGGATGAGTTTGAGGCAGACGTCGCTCTGGATGTGTTTAGTCACCTTTGTTTTGTTGACTAAGCACATGTCACACTCAGTCACCGTAGCAGGTATGGCAGGTGAGCGTTGCGATTGGTCAGTGCCGTGTGAGTCTCCATTCTGACTCATAAATGTCGTACGGATGCGTTATTAACGACCTTGTAATATGCAGCAGTGTTTCTTTTCTCCAGTGGATCCTCCAGAAAACATAAAGATCACTGATCCGGGTCATCTGGGTTACCTGAACATCGAGTGGAGTCCACCGGGAAGCTTGCATGACCTCGTAAACTGCACTGTTCGCTACCAGCTCCGCTTTTATGACACTTACACAGGGAGATGGAAGGTACGCATCCAAACACACTAACGCAAAACATCCAAACATTACTAAAGCCCTCTAGGAAAAAAAACCCACAAATACTTTACCATATTTTTAAGTCACCTTCGCTATCTTTATCATCAGTCTTCATGTCTAAACTGTGATGCGATTTATCTCGCCAGAGAGGTTGACTTCCTTGAACATCATTTGTCTTTGAAGCATAGGCTTGAGGCATTTCTCTTGAACTTACTTGAAGAGATAAGATCATTGTTATCTGTTGTACAAATCAAAGTCATGCTTATTTTCATGTACCACAACTTGTAGAAATTGCAAGTGTATCTGTATATATTTTTTAACTTACCGTAATTTTATTATTATTGTTTTTTAATTCCGGCTAGAATCTGTGATAGTTTTTCAAGCTGCCATACAGTGTGGTCCAGACCTTGACATTGATGGAAATTATGTGAATTCATTTTGGTTCCTTATCTTCGCCAGTGTCCAAGGGTGTGGTTAAAGAAAACACATACGCAATAGTTTCCATTATTAGGAACTATTTACAGTTGAGTATTTTTTTTGTGCGTTTATTTCCTTTTCACGTGTAGTAATTTTCACATGTATGCTGAAGTGCCATTTTTATTGAAGAGAGGCATCAGACGATTCTAAAACGTGAATCGATAAAGTGGTGAAAAACAGGCGAAAAGATGATGGGCGCTTTCAAGACACTGCTTCGTGATGCTTCGAAACCTTTTCGAGTCTTTTGTTTCGAACCACTGGTTCGGGTGCGTGTATGAAATTGGGCGAATCATGTGATTTCGGCAAACAAGGCTCCAGGTGAAGCAGTGTATAATATATGATTTGAACTGTTCTCCGGTCAGTGTTCCACGAAACCTCGCTCTGCCCACCACTAGCATTAATTAGGCTAAACAAGAAATGAATAGCAAAGGCGAGAGCAAGATCCAAACAATGAAACAAATGCTTGGTATACGGAAAACACACAAAATATTTCGCGACGAGCAATGAGACACGAGGGATTTACATACGAAACGGAATCACGGGTGAAACACAAAACAGCCAAGAACAATGATGGCACATCATTGGGAAACAGCCAAAGGCAATACATGGGCGGAGACAGGACAGAAATCAGAACACGTGCAGACGTGTCAAAAGTAAACAAAGTCAATGTCACTGTAAAACCCTGAAGTGCTACAGCGCTAGCGCGAGGGGAAATCGTGACAAACAACACTAGGACATGTACTGCATCACCAAGAATCACCAAGAGTCGCTAGAAAAGCACTGTAATGATGTTGACCTAGAAATAAAAAGCAAAATTTACAGCTCTCACCAAAAGTACTGGACGAGCAAAGTCACTCAGTATCCTGTTAGATTGATTGGTTGATAGGCGATTTCTTATTGATTGGTTTTAGCGTGAAGACTGCATTTGTTGTTCAAAAGGATAAGCCAACATGAAGATCAGTGAGCTGTTTTGGGGAGAAAAGTAAGTCATTTTGAAGCTGAGAAAAGAGGGAAGATCAATCAGAGGCATTGCACAAGCATTGGGCATAGCCATTACAACAATTAAGAATGTCCTGAAAAAGAAATAAAACACTGGTGAAAACAATAACAGCTGATGACAAAAACATTGAGAGCTGTAAAGAAAACCCAAAAACAACATCCATTCTAATTGGGAGGAACTTCATCAAGCAGCAAGACAATGACCCAAAAAGAACTGACAACACAACCAAGGACTTCATCAGGGGGGGGGTTTGGGGGTAAGTGGAAGGATTGAGACTGGACAAGTCAATCACCAGACCTTAGACCAATTGGGCATGCTTTCCACCAACTGAAGAGGAGACTGAAGGGAGAAGGTCCCCAAAACAAGCAACTGAAAGAAGCTGCAGTATTAGCCTGGGAAAGCAACACACACACACAAAATGCAACAGTTTGGTGATGTCAGTGGGTGTATATTAAATGTTATTTCCTTCAGGTCTACCTGTCCCTATACATTTGCTCACCTAAAAATGAGGTGGTCTGCCACCTTTAACACATATCAAAGTAAATATGAGGAAATGAAAGCTGAAATTCGAATCTGTCATCTCGTATTCGTCTTTTGATCTATAGCAGGGGGGGGAAAGAAAAAAAAAAGAAAGATTTGGCCTTTGCTGTTCCAATAGTTTTGGAGAGGACTGTAGATTGCATTTAATTAAACAATCAGGGCGGCTGTGGCTCAGGTGGTAGAGCGAATTATTAACTAATTGTAGGGTTGGCGGCTCGATTCCTGGCCCACATGTCTCCACATGCCAAAGACACTGAACCCCAAACTGCCCTCGATGGCAAGCTAACGCCTTGCATGGCAGTTCCGCACCCATTGTAGTGTGTGTGTGGGTGTATGTATGTGTGAATGAGAAACAGTGTAAAGCTATTTGTAGTCTTAAGTTTCAGGTTAAAGGTACAATGCAATGGATTTTTTCTATTCAAACTGAAGGACGCTATTAGGTATCAGGGCGCTATCTGTGCTGGAAGCATGTCTTGTTTTCCATCAGAAGCCTGGACAGCATGTTTGAAAGCTGTATCATGTTCTCTGCCATTTGTCTAGTCTCAAGTCAGAAATGCACAATATGTGCCTTAGTGTATGTACAAAGATTGAAGCAGTCAAGTATTTCCTGAAACGATCGTGCTGCTGACTCTGAGCAAAATCTTGGCATCATTTACACTGTGTATGGTTATTTTTGGCCTTGTTCATAGATTGGGAGTTACCTAGAATCCGCTGAGACTCGGTTCCATGGAAAGCTTCAGACAGATGAAATTCATTACATCAATTTACGAGCGAAAAAAAAGAAAAAGTAAATATACCTCAGCGAACTAAATATACCTCAGCGTTAAAGACCCAAACTGAAAGTTTACAATACGTCTCTCTCTCTCTCTCTCTCTCTCTCTCTCTCGCTAATCTAACTCAACAATTTACGGTTTGCAATATATCAACTGCAACTTTATCAATCAATCGATGCAGTGCGGGTTTAAGGCCCCATCCGTACACGTTCAGGTATTTATAACCGCTTCGTTTGTACCCCGTTTTTTGTGGGGGTTTTTTTTCCACATGCTCATAAACAGCATTTCCAAACGTATTTCTGTCCACACATCACAAACGCGACTCGAAATTGCACACATGAGCACGCCGGCCCAGTGATGGTCTGTCTTCAACTGTTTTGGTCAAATGCCTCAAGAGTAACGTACGAGGTATAACTCGTGCTAAACGTTACACTTGAATACGAAGCGTTCACCCGGGTTATATCCGATTACATTCAGGGTCATCAACACCGTTCGTTCAGGAGCATTATGGCGTCAATCTACTCTGTGCGAAGGCGAAATAATGAAACAAAGCCGTCCAATAAGAAATGATTGGATTGCGCAAAATCACAACCCAGAGTTTTCATGAGGACAGGAAGCCAAGCCCTCTTAATAAAAAAAATGCACGTTTTCCAAAATATCCTTATACTGTACTGGAAGGGTAAATGGTCTGCACTTATATAGCACTTTTTAAACCTTAGCTTGCTTTACACTGATTCTCATTCACACACACACACCAATGGTAGTAGAGCTGCAATGCAAGACGTTAACTTGCCATCAACTTGGGGTTCTGTGTCTTGCCCAAGGACACTTCGGCATGTGGAGTTAAGTAGGCCCTGTATCGAACCGCCAACCCTACGATTAGTGGCCAACCCGCTCTACCACCTGAATCACAGCCGCGTAAGTGTGTGTGTGTGTGTGCGATTTTGCTCACAGTATCAGATTTTCAAATAACAACCAGCAGCTCATATTACTGCTCGTCTGCTGCACTCGTTTCCTTTTTTTTGTTAAGTCGGTACACAGCGATGATATGGATCTCTCTTTTAAAGATGACCTAATTTTGTGTGCACGTCTCATGTTTGTCTCGTAGGGCGTGCAGACGTCCAGGCTATTCTACGCGGCCCAGTTTAACCTAGAGAAACCCATCCAGCTGCGGATGCTCACTTTGCTGAAGGGGTCATGCACCAATGGGGGAGATATTCTGGGAGAGGAAGTCGAGCTCGTGCACATGCCTGAACAAAAAGGTATGCTTTGATTGCATGTACCATTCCACTAGGCTTGACTCTAACCGGTAATGGGTGCTTTCTACCCGGATCAGCTCTGCCAAAAAAACAGTACACTATCCAAGACATCGTACACTACTGTGGGAAGTGGTCACAATAAGCAGCTGTCTTAAGTGCAGAGGCTTATTGTTAAATCCTAAAGTGATCTGATGGCAAGACTCGTGTTTATTCAGCGTGAAGAGAATGGAAAACCTAGTTAAAATTTACTCAAGGCAAAATCTAAATTCATCTGTTTATATTTCCCAATGCTGCTTTAAGCTTAGTTGACAATTTAATACTGCCTAATGAATCAGCCATAATCCTGACACGATACTGGAATTTCCTGTTCCGTTTTTCCCTAGAACTTTCTTTTAGACTAGCATTAGAAAGTTTTGCTCACACAGTGTTATTACTGTTAAAGTCATCTTTTTTGTCATCCATCATATAGGTATAAACATTCATGATTATAGGTTCCCTTAAGAGACATGAATTAAGCTGCGTGTATAAGCTTGGTCATGTCTACACTTTGAAAGGAAGCTCCAGGTGCAGAGGATGAAGAGAATAAGTGCAGCAAAAGAAAAAAAAAGGAAAACGATGATGATTTGAAGCTCCTCTTGTGTATCACCCCTCTAGTTCGGTCAACTGAACAAGGCCACTTAAGTGGAAACTCCAAAAAAAAAAATTGTTCAATGACGTGATGTTTCAGGACATTTGTCAAAAACGCTGTGCTTTTAATATAATGAACCGTTATTGTTGTATGGGAATGGCACACAGTCAAAATGTCTTTAAATTCCATCCCCTTCATTAAATCGTTGAAGATCAAGCGCGGTCCTTGTTTGGTTGAAAGCGAATCCACAATAATCAATTGTCCTCACTTGGTTTGAACCCAATTTGACCTAGAATTGGCAAGAAAAGGATGGGTTGTTGTTTTTTTTTTTTTTAAATTCCCACAGCTGTACTACTCAGTGTAAAGGTCATAATGTTTAGTCAGCTTTTGGCATCTGAAGGATGAATGTTTACGCTCCGAAGTTCTTTGCGGAAGAAGTGAATCACGAGGCTACCCGTTTAATTCTCCTTGTTTTCCTGGAGTTTAGAGGCTTCTACAAACCCACTTCTCCTTCGTTCTTCAGTCTTCGTGGAGTCTGAAGCCCTTCAATACTGTATATCACTATTTAACGCAGTTTTAAATATTCCTCCCTTTTAAAAAAAATTAAATCCTGAAAGGTTTATCAGGTGCATGGTGCAAAACAGACCAGTATAGATGTTAGCAACCCTGTATACGAGAGGGGGAAAAAAACGTTTCTTTATCAGAAAATAAAGCATTCAAGTCTTTCCACTGTGCACTCTAGAGGGTGAGCAGAACGAACAAAAGCATTCTTTTCCCAAGGGAACTGCACAAATAGTGCACACTCACAGTTTAATCAGCAAAAGTACTCAACAGAATGACATCTTTATTCTGTGCAGATCTGCAGCATGGTTTTAATATTGGAATCGATATCTCTCTCAGGTGTGGCTGGCTCAAGAATAAGGGATTTCCACTGTGTTTATTTTAACAAGGAGTACATGGAATGCACATGGGAGCCTGGAACTCTAGAGCCCGTCAACTCAAAACACTACCTCTATTACTGGTAAAGCTCTACATCATCCTTGATTTTAACCTAAGGTGTCTGTGACAGGCCTGATACTGACAGATCGACAGCCTACATTTAAAAAAAAAAAAAGAAGAAGAAGAAAAGGATGATTTTTAAAGCAGTCAACAAAATGTGTGTTGTACCTGTTCTATTTCTCCAGGCACAGGGCAATGCAGGAAACACTGGAATGTCCGGAGTATGTAACATCCGGTGAGCGCCGCAAAGGATGTAGATTCCCTCCCACATCTCTTTTGGATTTTTCAGAGTTTAACATTTGTGTGAATGGCTCTTCTGAGGCAGGGGATTTAGAGCCGGCTTTCTTCTCCCTGGCAGTCCAAAACCATGGTAAGTACGCTTCAGCATCATGACTGCTCAAAGCCATGACATGTATATTATTATAATTAAATAATAAATCCTATATAAAAATGAGACTTTATCTAGACTAGGTTAGACTTGAATGGCTGAAAAAGTCCTAAACATTCCTTGTACCCTGTACCCCCCAGTCAAACCTGCGGCCGTGTCTAATCTGCACTTGGTGCATAACGGCACCCTGGTGCATGTAGAGTGGGCCCCTCCGTCAGGTCCCGTTCCAGAGCAGTGTCTGGAGTACGAGCTTGAAATAACCCCAAGGGACCACAATGTCAGCGAGAAACAGGTGAGTCTCACTCACGCTACTAGAGGTCGTTATCATCATCATTGCCCCGTGATTTGACTGAATTCGATTAGCAAAAAAAACAAACAAATTTTCGATGTATATCCACGGATCTGATTTACCGTTCTCTGCACATGGATTCTTTTCCAAATAACCAGGTGATTTAACAGCGTTTCCTGCTAATCAGGGTGAAAATGTCGGACACGATTTCTCATACTGGTCGTGTTGTGAACGTATTTAAACTTGGCATCAAATTTCCGGGTAACTGCCGAGGTCTCGGCATACCATCGACCTTGTAAAACTCAGACTGGTTTGGCCTCTACCCGTTTGGCACTGTTTACCTTATCGAAAGCGCCTCTACCGCTCTTACGTTTAGAATCTAAACAAGAAATGAAAAGTTTACAAGAATTACGCGTTTCGTCATCTATTCTAGATGCTTCTCACATCAGACGCAGGATCTGTCCAAAAGGCATCAAAAAGGCATCATACTGTACATATTTCTCCTACAAATGACCATTTGATACAGTAGTACACGCCATGGCACCTCAGATAATCTCTAGAATCTGGTATAAATTTCAGATAGTTAAAGCCGATCAGTCCTTTTGCCTTTGTCTTTTATAAACACGTACTAAAAACCAGATTATAACTCGATACTTAAAGATGTTGTTGGTGTCGATGATGTGCAACATTCCCACTAATAAGACAACACTTTATTAATCCCAGAGGGAAATTAGAGAGCATGTATGAATACATATTTACTTACATAAACCTGTTGATTAAGCGGGTTGTGTTTTTAGGATACAGCAGATTGTCGAAATAATCATGTTGATAATCACAGAGCACAGAAGTCGGTCATAATCTGGCACTGATTCATTGTTTTTTCCCCCGCCGTTTCTACAGACAGCTGTAATCGAGGAGCTGGCGTTTGATCTCCATCTCGATGGGGCAAGTGCTGACGGAAAGTGCTTCCGCGTCAGGTCTAAAGTGAACATTTACTGTGCTGATGATGGGTTCTGGAGCAACTGGAGCCAACCAAGATGCATTCCAGGTACAACCCGATTAATTTGCTGATGCACAAACGCTGATGTCCACGCACCACATTTGAACCCTAAATCCTCGTTCTTTATCCACAGAGACTGAACCACGGATAATACAATGCGGGGATCCCTGGAGCGCTTTGATTCTGATCACCATTATAGCCGGTGTCATTGTTTTGGTCGGCACCGTCTGCCTCATTCTATGGATGCTCACGAAGATGTAAGTTGATGACTGAGTGATTGCTTGACTGGTTGGTTAGTGGGTTAAAGATAATCTCTCGTATTATCAAGTGCGTATGATGGCCAAATGACACACCCGAGCCGAAGCAAGACGATGGTATTCTGTAAACGTTGTACTGCGTCCGCACGCTTTTTGGCAACCATGCCTTGCCTGCATTAGTAGTCATGATTAGTTCGGTTCTGGCTAGGAAAAACAATTCAGAATAAAGGCTAAGTAAATATCTGCAGCTTCTCTGACTGAAACCCTCTAATGCTAAACATTCTGATGTACCGAGGGAAATCGTTTTCAGTATGTGGGATCGACTCATGCGCTCGGGTTGATTCTTAGTGGCTGGAATATAGTGAATGGAATTAATGACTTGACACCCAAGATACTGTATATTAAGAATGCAGAGTATTATGTGTATACTAATAACAGAATAGTTGAAATACTTTGCAGGCTAATTAATCCACATAGCGTCACTACTAGCTGCCCAACACTCCATAATGAATATGCATCGTGCCGTGGTTTGAAATGTGAAATCATTTGTCTCGCCGACTAATCGTTCATCTGAGACCGTGTTCCTTTTCACGCCATCGAGTTGTCATACAAACGACCGACTTTTTGCCCGAAGGACCTGAAGATAACGTTTTCTAACAGGGCAGTAAAGACCGATAAATATGACCCTGCGATAAAGCTAGAAAAGCATATAAGGTTGGACAACTCAGTTCACCGTGGTTAATAAGCATGGTTTAAGCAGAGAAATGACTGACACGAAAATAGAATGTTATGCCATGAGGTCAACAGTGTGATGTAATGAAACCACAGCTTGCTCCACCAAATGTTCATCAAATGTGTTTATTAGCAGTTAGTCCAACTAATTGCTAATAAACTTCATTGGCGAATATTTTTATTATTCATTTTGGCAATTATTTGTCGGAGCGGCGTCAGGACACACCCACGGAATCCCTGAATCTGTGGTTGGATAGTTTGTAACCCAGACAATCACGGTAATCAGAGTTAAATCGACTCTACCCAATTTCAGGGCAGATCACAACACCCTATTGTTTGCCGTTAGAGTATAACAAAAACAAAATGTCCCTGAGGTGTTTTGTTCCTCACATAACATCCAGGACAAAGAGAGGCGTAACAATACACTGGAAAATCAGGGCAGAGCATGAGTTTTACTGATGTAGTCCTGGTCGAACCCACAGTTCGACCAGTCAGATCAGATTACGTTCATTTTCTCATGCTCTTTCTGTCTGTCTCCAGGTGGAAGAACAGGAATGAACAGAAGCATGTGTTCCGCGCTCTGTACCAGGAGAAGGTCCAGAAGGTGATTCCGCCTATATTCAGCCCCATGCTTTAAATACTCATTTCTCAGCCAGTCGCACATGGACACCTCAGCATGTGCGAGTACATTCAGATCCTCTGTCAGTTCCCAGCCAATTTGTTTACAGTACAGAACGATTTGAGTCTGGACACTGGTTTTCTTAAGATGCACAATGGACCATGTATAAATCCTGCACCTTTTTACAGAGACTGTTTCACTCTCTGTGAGAATTAAAATAATCTGTGGCAGCATAGCACTACCAAACAGTGTTTCCTTTCTGAATGTATTTTCTGTGTTGTTTATATGTCTTCATTATTATTATTTTTTTATTCTCTATTGTACTAAAGTTACTCATTAAATGCCAGAATTCTTGCCAACATTTAAACAATTTTACACTATGTTTTTTACTGAATCATTTTGACCATGTTATGTTTGTTCGATCAAATTTACTGTCTGTTATTTCACTATCAACGTTGTCTTTTCGATCATATATCCCTTTTGTACAGGACACTCGATGTCTTTTCACTACGCTCTACAGTTTGCGACTATATATTGCAAACGCAACATTTCATCTTTAAACCTGATTTTGTTCTTAGTATTTCAGAGACCATTCACAATAAAAGCATCGTCTTTCACTGTATCGCTACGGCTACCTGGGAAGAAGGCTGACAGGTGCTTCTTTATCAATACATGAAGCTAGCCAATGGACAGCTGAACGAACTTGAAGACGTATGCTAAATGACCAGTTGTGTTGTGATTGGCTAGCATCGCTCTGATTGACCGAATAGTGAGGAATGCTATAGGTTGCAACAAAAACAGAGCCAATTTCTCTTTAAACATTCCTGACTACAGACAGCTAGTTATAGGCTAAATTTGTGTGTCATTTTCTCAGGACTGCTTCATCCCTGTCCAGAAAATATGACACTTTTAGGTGAAACCTAGTTAAAGTGAAAGGGAAAAAAAAGGAAATAAATCTACAGTAAATATGTGAACTCCAGTGTGAAAAATGGCTGAACTGGTCTGCCGATGAGTGCTAGCAATTTAGCAACTACTGATGATGATGGACATTGGTAACAAAACATGGTAGTAGACTGTAATTTGTTGCCTTCTTGTTGAGACCACACTCCAAAAAAATAAAATAAAATTTCAGTGGCTTTGTAAATATCACAATAATAAAAAGCTATACTACCTTAATAAAATCTCTGAATATCAGTCGTGATTCTTTGCATTGGACACCAAAAAAAGTCTAAAAATCCATCAGTTAATTTGATCTAAAATCTACATCTATTACTTAAGTTTATATCTTGAAATGAAAGCATTTGACTGACAAATTATATATGTATATATAAAACTTGTATAACAGTTTGATCAATTTCACCATCTTAGTCTCGGGCGCCCCCTGCTGGGAAATATGATGAAGCATCGAAAAGAAAACCCATTACTCAAACCAGGCTTCTTTTTCTTACTTTGAATTAAATTCTAGCTACATTTGAAGTAAGTGGAAGTGTTAAACTTAAAGTTGCTGCTGAAAACATCTCAGTTAAATGCCTGGAATAAAGTGGATTTGCTAGTGAGCTTTAAATTATGGTATATATTGGGTATGAGCCCATTCTGCAGTGAAATTCATGTCTCATTTACATATGATTTAATAGCTTATTGTGAGATATATATATATATATATATATATACATATATATATATATATATATATATATATATATATATATATATATATATGAACACTTTCTCCTTGGTTTTGCGACTGTACGTCATTTCCTTCGAATCCTAAATTGAAGTTAGAATCGTGTGTAACAATGGGGTCTGTAACTTTAGAGACGGTCCCTTAATTTCCGCTAATCTCCGAATATCGAAGGTCCAACGTCACACCGACTTGATTCCGGTGACCCAGGCTTCTTTTACTTTGATTTACACTGGATATTACAGCGGATTCCACATCTGAAGTATATGGAAGTGTTCAACTTAAAGCTGATGATGAAAACATCTCAGTTAAACGAAGTATATAACAATGACGTGATAACAAAAAAGTATCTCACTTACTATCCTGTAAGACTTTGGAAGACTTTTGAATGGGTTTTATAAATGCTGGGAGAGACCGGACCGGAAGACAGAGCAGGTGAACCAGAACAGGTGCCGTTTTATATCACGGGGTTTTTATATTTTCTCATTTTTAAGTCGCTTTAGATAAAAGCGTCTGCTAAATGTATAAATGTAAATGTACACAAGCCCCCAGATGCCGGTGACGCGCGTGAAGCTCACGCAAGCTCCCTTTAGCTCCCTTTGAAAGGGATCAGCGGCATCGTTCGCGAACGAGTCGGTTCTCTGGGTCGGCTCTTGGAATCGCTTTGTTGTGATTCACGTTGGGAGTCGACTCCCAGAGTCGTTTCAGTGGTCAGACCGCCTAGAAGTACCGGTCGGGTTTATTTTTGAACTTTGAACTTTGAGTGTGTATTGCAGAAAGTTTTGAAGGTGTATGTAGACGTTTATCGGCATTATTATTATTATTATTATTTTTTAAGTGTCGGTTTACTTTTAAAAAAGGTAATCAAGTAAGGCTAAATTTGACAAATGCATTTATACTTATTAAGAATTAATTTAGAAAATATCAGAACAAAACTCTTAAATACAGTATTTCTGAATTGTTACTATACATCATTGTCGTTATGAATGGAACAGGTAAAGTCTGGTGTGTGTGTGTGTGTGTGTGTGTGTGTGTGTGTGTGTGTGTGTGTGTGTGTGTGTGTGTGTGTGTGTGTGTGTGTGTGTGTGATTGACACTAGGGTGAGCTCCATGTCTGAGTTGCTGAAATCGGACATTTTCATCATATTTATGGTGGTCCTGTCGCTCACAGTTATTTCTGTCTCTGTGGTTTGCTGTCTCATGAGGCACCTTCACACACGCAAAGCAAGACAGTACGGACGCACACACCTACACATATACATGAACAAACATGCCCACATGCACTTGATTGGCACTTGATTTCCTCTCTTGTTCTGTCTCTCTCAGGAAAATGGCAGAAATCGAGATCGTGCCTTCTGCAGGTTTAGGTACAAACCATAAACCCAGATTCACCCTGAGGATCATCACGGAGCAGAAACATGCCTCAGAGCTTGTTGAGATTATAACGAGCCAAATCCACTCCGCTGTAGGTCCTTCGCGCTCGACTGACCTGGATGTCTCTGCTGTAACTGCTGAGGTTGCCTCTACTTCTCAAGATGAACTGGAGATGTACTCTTTATCTCCCTGTCCCACAACAACAGACGCCGCACTCCCTGTTGGAGAGCAGGTCACCTCACTGGACTTGCAAACTACACATCCCACTCAACACTTGGTGACCGCTATAGTTGAGCCAATCAGGATTACTGATGATGTAGAAAATGATTCTAGTGATAGTGAAACACTGCAGTTCTACCCTGCTTTATCATAAGACTGCATACAAGACAAGTTTACTGAGTTAATAATAAACATAAATGTCTTTCTTTGCTTTATATATGCTGTGTAGGTCATGCTGTTCTGCTTCGTGTTGTTTTTCAACGAGTCAGATGTATTCCTGTTTAGTAACCCCTTCATAAATAGTAGTCTGCTTGTACGTGCGCTTGGTTTCCAAATTCATATGAACAAAGCAGTGTTAATTCACTAAAAGCATCGGTTGCTAGCTAGCCTACAATTTTACCATTAAAGCATCATTGAATATACTTGTTACATGTTCTGTAGCTAGAGCTGTGTGGTCTATTCATTGGTATCACATTAGCCAAGAGCTATCAGGGAAACCAAGTCAACACAGATTATAGTTTGCATACTGAACTATTTTAAACCCTAAAACTGCAGTAACCACACATACTAACCCCATTCCCATGTCAGTTAATTAAAGTTTCAAGAGACTTGACAAATCTCACATTTTTGTTTTCATTGTATTTTCAAAAGAGATCCCAAATTTTCTGGAAATGGTGCTACTACTTTCGAAATTGTTTGACCCATTCTTTGTAGCGTAACAAATTCCAGGAAGGTTTGTATAACTGGATTGAGTTATGCAAGATAACTGTGTGCACCTATATTGCCTGGAATGTATCATGACTTTAAACCATGAACAGCACTTCAGTCATTTGTTAGTGACAATGGCACAAACACTTCTCTCTATTGCTCTCTCCCTTTCTCTCTGTCTCTCTCTCTCTGATGCAGACTTCAGACCGTCTCATATCATGTACAGTGGTGTGAAAAAGTGTTTGCCCCCTTCCTCATTTCCTGTTCCTTTGCATGTTTGTCACACTTAAGTGTTTCGGAACATCAAACCAATTTAAACAATAGTCAAGGACAACACAAGTAAACACAAAATGCAATTTGTAAATGAAGGTGTTTATTATTAAAGGTGAAAAAAATCCAAACCATCATGGCCCTGTGTAAAAAAGTGATTGCCCCCTAAACCTAATAACTGGTTGGGCCACCCTTAGCAGCAACAACTGCAACCAAGCGTTTGCGATAACGTGCAATGAGGCTTTTACAGCGTCCTGGAGGAATTTTGGCCCACTCATCTTTGCAGAATTGTCCTAATTCAGTTACATTAGAGGGTTTTCGAGCATGAACGGCCTTTTTAAGGTCATACCACAACATCTCAATAGGATTCAGGTCAGGACTTTGGCTAGGCCACTCCAAAGTCTTCATTTTGTTTTTCTTCAGCCATTCGGTGGTGGACTTGCTGGTGTGTTTAGGATCATTGTCCTGCTGCAGAACCCAAGTTCGTTTCAGCTTGAGTACACGAACAGATGGTCGGACATTCTCCTTCAGGATCTCTTGGTAGACAGCAGAATTCATAGTTCCTTTTATCACGACAAGTCTTCCAGGTCCTGAAGCAGCAAAACAGCCCCAGACCATCACACTACCACCACCATATTTTACTGTTGGTATAATGTTCTTTTTATGAAATGCAGTGTTCCTTCTACGCCAGATATACTTGGACACACACCTTCCAAAGAGTTCCACTTTTGTCTCATCGGTCCACAGAATGTTGTCCCAAAAGTCTTGGGGATCATCAAGATGTGTTGTGGAGAAATTGAGACGAGCTTTGATGTTCTTTTTGCTCAGCAGTGGTTTTCTCCTTGGAACTCTGCCATGCAGGCCATTTTTGCCCAGTCTTTTCCTGATGGTGGAGGCATGAACGCTGACCTTAACTGAGGCAAGTGAGGCCTGCAGTTCTTTGGACGTTGTGGTGGGGTCTTTTGTGACCTCTTGGATGAGTCGCGCGCGCGCTCTTGGGGTAATTTTGCGGGGGCCGGGCCACTCCTGGGAAGGTTCACCACTATTCCATGTCTTCGCCATTTGTGGATAATGGCTCTCACTGTGGTTCGCTGGATTCCCAAAGCTTTGGAAATGGCTTTATAACCCTTTCCAGACTGATAGATCTCAATTACTTTCTTTCTCAATTGTTCCTGAATTTCTTTGGGTCTCGGCATGATGTGTAGCTTTTAAGGATCTTCTGGTGGACCTTACTGTGTCAAGCAGCTCCTATTTAAGTGATGCCTTGATTGTGAACAGGTGTGGCAATAATCAGGCCTGGGTGTGGCTAGAGAAATTGAACTCAGGTGTGGACAACCACAGTTATAGTATGTTTTAACAAGGGGGGCAATCACTTTTTCACACAGGGCCATGATGGTTTGGATTTTTTTTCACCTTTAATAATAAACACCTTCATTTACAAATTGCAATTTGTGTTTACTTGTGTTGTCCTTGACTATTGTTTAAATTGGTTTGATGTTCCGAAACACTTAAGTGTGACAAACATGCAAAGGAACAGGAAATGAGGAAGGGGGCAAACACTTTTTCACACCACTGTATGTCTCACATCCTTCCCTCAGCCAAATTCATTTGTATCAGTACAGCGGAATCATCAAGAAAAGATCAACAGAAAACACTCACACAGGGCAGTGTCATTAATTACACTTGATTTTTGCTTTTAGGATTTTTACAGCTGCAGCTAAAAAAATTCGAATATCATGGAAGAGTAAAAAAAAAATTTAATCTCAGAATATCGCCTCCATCTTACTCCAATATTTTGAAATCCACAATATTCACATTGGATTCAGTACGTGTGAGTCAGCAGACAGTTTCTTTTTTTTTTTTTTTGCATTTATTTATTCATTTTCATATGATTCATTTACATATGATTCATTTTCATGTGATTCATATTCATGCATGTGATTCATTTACATGTAACTCATTTTCATGTGATTCATTTACATATGATACATTTTCATGTGATTCATATTCATGCATGTGATTCATTTACCTGTAATTCATTTTCATGTGATTCATATTCATGTGATTCATTTACCTTTTCTCGCCTCCCTTCCCCCAAATATTTTATTGAGAAAAAAAAAATATTAAAAAAATAAATAATTAATATTATAATAATTAATAAATAAATAATAATAATAATAAAATAATTAATTAAAAAATTGAAAAAATAAAAAAAATTCCCCCCCCCCCCGGCTCATCATGGCTACTCAATAGCTGTCGCTGGTTATATAAATATTATAAAACCCAAGAACTAAAGTAAAAATAAGAATATAAATAGCCAATTGGAGCTGAAGAGGGACACACACCCAAAGTCTCCATAAAACAAAGGAGACAGCAGTGTATCACCCCTAGGGTTGTCCACAAAATGGACCTAGAGTAAGCTAAAAAAAAAATTACTAAAAAAAAAACAGCAGACAGTTTCACCAATGTATCAAAAGATAGCTTTTATTAACTTGCTGTCTCCTATAGAGGTCAACTAATTCATCAGTTTCGCCGATTAATCAGCACAGATAACCGATTGCTGGGACTATCGGTTATCATACAAAATCCACACCGATAAGTATTTCCCAATTGTGTCTGTTGCGGGAGCAGCTAACAAGGGTCCGCTGTCATTATACAGTACGAGAGCGACCACCAGAGGCGAAATAAAAACAGTCACTGACAACGTTTGTTGTGTTTATAAGTGTGTTTATGATTCTTTTTGGATGTCTCCATTTCTATTTGTTATTTGGAGTGTTACTTTTTGGTTCAGTTTGGATGAATATTTTTTATTTCGTTTAATATTTACTAATAGTTCATATGTATGTGTCACATTTCAAAGGTAGATGCGGAAGCAATCGCAGATTTTAAATGTTTTATTATATAAACCAACAAAACACAAAAGATACTATGACTAATGCAAAACACTTTGGCAAGGACTAAACATAAACTAACAGGACCAAAACACGGTGACATGGACAACGGTAGTCTAAGACAAACGTAAGACAAGAAAGCAGTGCAAACAATGGCTAAACAAAAAAATCCTCTCACAAGGGACACTTGTTGCTGGCATTTCCTTTCTTTGCCTGTCCTCCTGCCATACTGTCTGCAGTGCCCAATATCTCAAAAGATTTTGTATTTATATATATATATATATAGGCCCATGAACTTATTTTTCACCCTCAATTTCTGTGTAATTTCTGTAATTAATGTCACATATGATTACTTTATTACTTATTATTTAAAGATTTGTACTAAGATGCTTTAAGATTCAAAATCTCTTTAATTTACTTTATCATTATGCTGCCTGTCAGTCTTTTTTATATTTATCATCTATCTATTTATCTCTCATCATTTAATTATTTATCTATCTATCTAGTCATCCATCTATACCCAAATATTTAACATGAACATGTTTGAGGTAAAGCTGTTTCTTGAACTTTCCTCCACGGCTGTTGTTCTGCTCTGTACATGTGCACATGCTGCCCCCTTGTGGACGATCTAAGTTACAGGTCACCGGGAGGTCGAGGGAAAAAACATAACAGTGAGAGAGAGAGAGGGAGAAGCGCGTGTGTGTGGATTCGGTAGCTGTGGGGTTTTCTTTCTCGCAATGACCATAACTAGTAATAAGTGTAGGTGGAATAAGCTTTCTGTTGAGAGTATAACCTCGGAGAGGTGTTATATTACCGCGGACAAAGTATAATAGCTAAGAGCTAGCTGTTAAGACTTGGATACTAATGCACACGTGGACTTTGCTAATAATGCCCTCGTGGTGAGGCAGCCATTTTGTTTGAGGCTTATACGCACACCAGCTACATTCAGGCCTGCAATGGGGAACTTCGCACTCTTCTCTTGTTTGTTATATGGGTTTTTTTTTGTTTCAGCTGGGTGGTCTGTGTCTTTTCAGTGTTGTGCAGACATTTCTGTTGTTTGAGACTTATTAAGGAACTTTGAGAACCAAAGGGTCTACAACATGAATAGACTCATACTCTGGGATCTGGAACTGTTTGGAGCGGTGATGGAGTTTCTTCTGCTTCTCGTATATGAGCATAAAGTATTGTGCAACAGCTAGGATAGGATTTAGCAGTTCACTTCTAGTTTAGATATGTAATCTTTCCCAGCACTTTTCTTCCATGATAGCTGACGCTAAATTCGTGACATGAAGTGGACTGACCATTTGAAATGCATGATATATGATAGATGAGAACCGAAGGTACCGTTTTGTAACCATAAAAGGCTGATGTACCACATAAACATTGTCACGATTTCATTCACCCCAAACCGTACAGTCCATATCAGACATCCCACCCTGCAAATACTCATTTCAGGGAGGTAGCTCTTTAGCGATTTAGTGTTATTTTATTTTACAAGTTAAAATCAAAAAAGAAATAAGTAAAGAGATACATACATGTATACATAATTTCAAATGCAAACAAAATAAATGCATAATTTTCTACTGACAGTTTAAAAAAATATAAACAGAATATCCATCTTTCTTGAGGTCAAACCACATGATATATGGCAGCAACATGACAAAAGGAAAAAAAGAAAAAGGTTAAAGTTTTCCAGGTTTGATAAAGTCTGACAAATCTTCTAGATATTTCCAAGGATCACAGAGATGTTGCTCGATGATGACACTGTTTGTCATTGAATTATTTTCAGTACAAATATCTCAAAAAAGGTCTTTTCCACACGGTCGCACCAGGTGATATTTTGTAAAACGAACAAATTTGGACAAATTTCCCTAGTAGAACTATTAATGCAAATGCTTTGCAGTTTTGATCAGTAATGTAAAACACTTTGTGAAATTATGGCAAATATGGCCAAATTTAAATATAAAAAGGTTTATAGAAACTTTACAAATTAATAGGATTTTCAGAAATGCACTAATATTGAAACGGTCGCACCACATTATATTTTTATGCTAAAAATTACCAATACGTTGCAGGCACAAAGTCTGTGTCACGTCATCAACCCGTCAGCCCTCACAGTAACAATCAGCAGGTTTTCCGACACTTTTTATTCCTTTCAGGAGAGAGAAAAGAAAATCTGGTGAGGTAATAACTGCTTCTAGCTGTTACAATGAAAGTGATGGCAGCAACTAGCTTGTGTTTATAAGGTACCGCAACATTAGCTGTAACTATAAAGGGCTTAAAAGCATAAAGTGTCCTTCTTTAATTCATTTAATTGTAAGTGATGTATAAGAAGAATAAAACACCTTGGGGTATGATGGGAATTCTTCAGGGTGTAAAATGTCCAAAATGATTCCCACTCACTATATTTGTTTTGTTGTCCTGCATGACCAGAAAGTAGCAGTAACACGTTTATTTGTGTGTATGCTACACACTCGTATCCAACTGGACAATCCTTTTCCCCTGCAGGGTTTCCTTAACATAAAAGAAAGTTTCACCCTGTGTCTAATACACTTCTCTCTTTAGCCTTATTCTGCTATCTCTGACTCTGTGATGTTCACCATGACTGGTTTATACTCCTCATTTCTGACTGAGTGAGTCTCTGTGGATTTATAATCTGTTACTCAGTGAAAAAAGTCTTTAAATCTCCGAGAGAGTCCCTTCGATGCCTGTCCTTTTAGAGCTGCTCTCTCTGGTTCTGAGCTGCTTCTCACAGTTTTCTCATAAACCTCTTCAAGCAGACTGTGAGTCTCTGTGAGCTCTGAAAAACTCTGTTTAAAACTCTCCAGCTCCCTGTTCTTCTCCTCCATCTGTCTGCTGAACTCTTCCTGCATCTTTGTTTTTGAGGCCAAAATGTTTCTCTGGAGTTCAGGCAGGATGATCTTCATGAGGTTTCTCTCTGTCTCCATCCTGACCTCTCCTTCATACACCTCCCTAAATTTCTTCATCTCCTGTTGGTGCCTCTCTTCCATCTCTCTCCTCCCGCTTTCTCCCTCTTCTTTCAGTTTCTTCACCTTTCCTTCCATCTCCGTCCTTCGCTCTACCTCTCGTTTCAGCTCCTTCTCAAGGTCTCTTTTTTCTCCTCATCCTTCTCTTTTTTCATCTTTCTCTCCAGTTCAGATGTTCGGTCATTAAGTTGTCTGATGTCTCCTTTGTGCTCCTGGATCACTCCCTCCATCTTTCTCAGAGAGACCTTCACCTCCTTTTTAATTTTTTCCTTCAATTCCATCTCCTCTCTTATCCTTTTCTCTTTTATTTCGTTCAGGATCTTTGTCTCCATTGCTCTAATCTGAGATTCTGTCTCCAGGTAGATCTCACTGCTGTAGAATTTCTGTCTGCTTCCTTCCACCATCTTCTCTACCTTCTCCAGAAGCTCTGAGACCTGAGAACCATCTCCACTCTCCTCAATGTTGAGACAGTGAAACCTGTTCCTACATTTCTCTACAAATCTCAGGACCTCCTGGTTTCCTGCTTGGATAAACTCCTCAATGTTCTTCTTCTGAAGCTCATCAGTAACACTGAATATGATCATGGTGTTTCTCCAACATCTCTCTCCAAACATCTCCTCCATTTTCTCCAGTGTCCCTCTCTCCACTCCTGTAGGCTGCTTTACAGGTATGACCAGGAGGAAGGCGTGGGGTCCTGGAGCAGACAGACGGACACAGTGCCCCACGTCCTGTCTCAGGTTCTCCAGAGAGAGTCCAGGAGAGAACCAGTCAGGAGTGTCCACCACAGTCACCTTCCTCCCAGCCACCTCTCCCTGTGTGCTCTCACTCTGCTGGGTGGATGTAGATGTAGCTGTAGATGTAGCAGCCTGGTTCCTCTCCTCTCTTCCCAGGATGGTGTTTCCTGTTGCACTCTTCCCAGACCCCGACCTCCCCAGCAGCACCAACCTAAGTTCTGCTACAGGAACCAACACTGGAGAATGTGGACTACACGATTCTCCACCCACTGAAAATGAACATGAATGAATCATTTAATACAGAATCACTCCTGCATTATGGTGATGATGCTGTTCTCTGGAGTACGGTGGTGTATCTATTAATGATGAAATCTGGATATATCAAATCAAATGATAAATTTAAGTGTCTAGATCCTCCTGCTGCCTCTCTTCATAGTCGTCTCTTTTACCAAAAACTAGTGTTGAGTTACACACTAAACATACAACAAGAATCATTAATCACTTACACGTTGGACGTCCTCCATCCATACTGTTTCTTCTCCTGATTGGTGCTGCTGAGTCCTGAGTCGCTCCACTCACTAGGAAACATCAGAAAAGTCAGAATGAGAGACATTCTTCAGAAGGTAACGTTAGACAGATAATATCATTAAAGTTCTGTTTTATACACTATAACTAACCACTTTCACTGTTTAAATGACACTTCCTTACAATATCTGAAGAGTTGCAGCATTAAGTATCACTACAGTATATTTACATATGAGTTATTAAGTGTAGAATTACGATCTGGAACTACTGACCTTCTGAGAACATTTTAACTGCTTAATTTAATAAAGTACTCACTATTTGGAGGTAACGTTTCCATGCTCTTTCTTCTTCTGATGGGGGCTGATGATTCTGGATCTGTCTGTTCCTGCAGCTGCTTTGTTTTCTCCTCTAGAAGTCTGTCTTTCTCCTGAAGCTGTTTGTCTCTTTCTAGTAGTTCATTGTTACTGGTTTCCAGTTCTTTCCTCATGTTCTCCAGTTGTCTCTCTTTGTCTTTTATCTGTGTCTGATTCTCTTCTAATCTCTTACTTGTTTTTCCCAATTCCTCTTTTACCTCTCTGAGCAGCGTGTCCTTCTCTTCTAGTGTCTTGTCCTTCATCTGAAGTGTTTGTGTATTTTCTGTCAGAAGTCTGTCTTTCTCTTGAAGCCGTTTGTCTCTTTCCATTAGCTGTGTCTCTCTCTCAGTTAGAAGACTCTCTTTCTCTTCAAGACGTTTGTTTTTTTCTGCTAACTCAGTTTTCTGTTGCTTGATGCTTTGATCTCTCTCCTGTAGATCTCTTTCTCTCTTCTGTAGCTCTTCAGTCGACTTCTCTAGTTTTGTATTTGTATCTTTGAGTAGTGCGTCTTTCTTCTCCATGATTTTCTCAGTGTTTTTTAGCTCTTCTTCAGTTTTTTCCAGTTTTCTGATGTTTGTTTTAAATTCATGATAAATAATTTTTTCATCTATTTTATATTCTGAAATAATTTAAAGTGACAGTTATTTGTGAATAATGTGTGGAGAAATACATTATTATTTTTCAGAAAAAAATATAATAAAAAATGCATATAATGTAATTTAAAAACGGGCTTTTTCCGGTCTCTTTACTATTATAGAGCAGATTTGCCAATATTTATTAACAAAAATAATTAATTTGTTGGAATCTGAATTATTTCTTGATTTTCCTGCTGTGTGATTTCCACCCCTGAAATATTCAGATTATTTATTGTAATAACAATAACTTTGAAATTCTTCACACAATTACACACAAAAACAATGGCATGCAGTGTGAATTCTTTACACCTCGATAAACTTTCTGTACGGTGTGTAAATAATATCTTTAATAGAGAATGTGACACGGTGTGAATTTCAGACTACATGCTTACTGGAGATCTCGTTATTGAACACTTCACTGTGCAACAAATGAACAGGTGTTTTTACTTTTGTACCTCGTTCAATACTCACCAAGCTGTAGAGCAGATTTCTCCATTTCCACTCTCTCATCTTCTGTCCATTTTCTGTCTCTCTGTGGAAGTGAATAAAACAGTGTGAAGGTTTTCTACATGACTCCATACTGTATGTAAATAAAGTGTTAAATACACATGAAGTGTTTCTCTGTTCAGATCACTGTGTGTGTGTGTGTGTGTGTGTGTGTGTGTCACTGAGAGTTGATATTTTCTGCCATGGTGACGTCACACAACATCACAATAAAGTAATAATAAAGACACTGAGAGCACTGCGTGTATTTTTCTCCCCAAATCTGTCAGTTTGTTTTGTTTATATTTTCTTTTGGGGTGCAATTAATTTTGCCACATAGATTTTAAGAAAAAACTGTTTTTCTGTGAATTAATGATGTTCCTGTTGTAGGGAGTCTGCACAGATCCTTGAGTTAAACTGAATACGTGTTAAACCTTTTCTGTGCCACTTTAAATGGAATTTAAGACAAAGTTTGCAGATGAACTTCAACGGGGTGAAGGTCATCATTTATTCTTACATTTATTTACTTTACTATTTATTTTGTTCAAATTTCCACAGTCTTTACACTCATAGCAATAATAATAATAATAATAAATAACTAACAAACAGTTCAACAGCTGAGTTTCTAGAACAATCAAATGTAATTTTTTTTTACCCGTAATAGTCAAGTGTTTACCATCACTGGGGCTGTTACCATGGTAACTCATTTACCTGTCACCGGGCACTGGCCTAATTGTAACATAATTTCATAATCTTTTTAATGCTGTTACCATCAGTAAGAGATTCGTGAAATAATGATATTTTATAACAGTTTACTCACCTGACGAACCTCGAACACTTCATTTAGAGGAGGATGTGAGGGAAAAAATGCAAAGTAAGATTGTTGAGATGATTAAAAATGCATTGTTATTTTCTGTAATGTTCTCTGTATTTGATCCTATAGTATTAGCTCTAAACGTTCTGTAGCTGTTCTCAAGAAGTCTGTTTTTATCCTGTACTGGCTTGTTTCTCTCCTCTTTCTGCTGACTTGAAAAAAACCCTCTTCAGGCTCTTTCAGTATTAATGCTGCAAGAAACAAATTCACCAGATCACTTACTTCTATTCTGTTATAATCTCTTTCATGCACCATGATCCAGTGTGAACTCTCTAACTCACATCTCTCTCTGTAGTTATATACACTACAGTA
Organism: Ameiurus melas; assembly: GCA_012411365.1. NCBI lineage: Eukaryota > Metazoa > Chordata > Actinopteri > Siluriformes > Ictaluridae > Ameiurus > Ameiurus melas. The sequence goes on from CM022775.1 coordinate 17,500,592, forward strand.
ATGTTCGCCCGTCTCAATCACTTTCAGAAGGAGTTACTGCTATGAAATCACATTCAAACAAAAACCTTCAGCTTTGTATCTCTCAGTATCAGTGTGTAGGTCAGATTTCTGTGTGTGTATAACACTAATGACAAACTAGACTACAGCATGATGGATGTTCTGCAGCGATCACAGTCTGTTGTGTTCACTACACTATGCTCATGATGCTCATACAGTGGTGTGAAAAAGTGTTTGCCCCCTTCCTCATTTCCTGTTCCTTTGCATGTTTGTCACACTTAAGTGTTTCGGAACATCAAACCAATTTAAACAATAGTCAAGGACAACACAAGTAAACACAAAATGCAATTTGTAAATGAAGGTGTTTATTATTAAAGGTGAAAAAAATCCAAACCATCATGGCCCTGTGTGAAAAAAGTGATTGCCCCCTTGTTAAAACATACTATAACTGTGGTTGTCCACACCTGAGTTCAATTTCTCTAGCCACACCCAGGCCTGATTATTGCCACACCTGTTCACAATCAAGGCATCACTTAAATAGGAGCTGCTTGACACAGTAAGGTCCACCAGAAGATCCTTAAAAGCTACACATCATGCCGAGACCCAAAGAAATTCAGGAACAATTGAGAAAGAAAGTAATTGAGATCTATCAGCCTGGAAAGGGTCATAAAGCCATTTCCAAAGCTTTGGGAATCCAGCGAACCACAGTGAGAGCCATTATCCACAAATGGCGAAGACATGGAACAGTGGTGAACCTTCCCAAGAGGCGGGGCCGCCTAAAAATTACCCCAAGAGCGCAGCAACGACTCATCCAAGAGGTCACAAAAGACCCCACAACAACGCCCAAGAACTGCAGGCCTCACTTGCCTCAGTTAGTCAGCGTTCATGCCTCCACCATCAGAAAAAGACTGGGCAAAAATGGCCTGCATGGCAGAGTTCCAAGGAGAAAACCATTGCTGAGCAAAAGAACATCAAAGCTCGTCTCAATTTCTCCACAACACATCTTGATGATCCCCAAGACTTTTGGGACAACATTCTGTGGACCGATGAGACAAAAGTGGAACTCTTTGGAAGGTGTGTGTCCGTATATATCGCGTGAAGGAACACTGCATTTCATAAAAAGAACATTATACCAACAGTAAAATATGGTGGTGGTAGTGTGATGGTCTGGGGGTTTTTGCTGCTTCAGGACCTGGAAGACTTGCCGTGATAAAAGGAACTATGAATTCTGCTGTCTACCAAGAGATCCTGAAGGAGAATGTCCGACCATCTGTTCGTGTACTCAAGCTGAAACGAACTTGGGTTCTGCAGCAGGACAATGATCCTAAACACACCAGCAAGTCCACCACCGAATGGCTGAAGAAAAACAAAATGAAGACTTTGGAGTGGCCTAGCCAAAGTCCTGACCTGAATCCTATTGAGATGTTGTGGTATGACCTTAAAAAGCGCGTTCATGCTCGAAAACCCTCTAATGTAACTGAATTAGGACAATTCTGCAAAGATGAGTGGGCCAAAATTCCTCCAGGACGCTGTAAAAGCCTCATTGCAAACGCTTGGTTGCAGTTGTTGCTGCTAAGGGTGGCCCAACCAGTTATTAGGTTTAGGGGGCAATCACTTTTTCACACAGGGCCATGATGGTTTGGATTTTTTTTCACCTTTAATAATAAACACCTTCATTTACAAATTGCATTTTGTGTTTACTTGTGTTGTCCTTGACTATTGTTTAAATTGGTTTGATGTTCCGAGACACTTAAGTGTGACAAACATGCAAAGGAACAGGAAATGAGGAAGGGGGCAAACACTTTTTCACACCACTGTATATCTATGTGCTATTGCACTCTGAACACACAGCACAGTCTAATCTATTTCATCTGCACAATAAATATATTATTCATGCAGCATCAACACATCACCATCACACAAAAGTGTTTATACTCACCTCTCTTTAATTCTTCTCTCTGTGAAAGTAAATAATACAGTGTGAAGATTTTATGCATGAAGTCAAATGTGAATTGTTCCATGTGAAAATGTGAAAGTAACTGTTACTCTGGTTAAAACACAACTGATGTGTGTCTTAATAAAAAAGAGGAAAACTAGACAACAATCAGTCATCACACACAGTAAATCTGTAGAATGTAGCATTGTGCTAATATACCGCTAGTTCCCCTTAAGGAACAGAAATATCTTGTGATTTATTGGAAAATACTATTTTCTGATAAACGCATGTATTTACCAATATACAGTATGTCAGTATATGTGCATTTCCCCCTGTGGATTTTAAATCTATAGTTCAATATTTAGGAGTCACACCTTATGAAAATAATCCAAAAAGGTGAAATGGTACTTGGATATTCGCACAAAAGACCCCTGATTAATCCAGAGGAATCCTGGGAAATTTGGTGATTTTATTAGTGTATGATTTTGAATAAGATTCTGATGGAGTCTGGCAGTGGTGTGTGTTATATGTTACATGTTTGTTGTGTCTTTTACTCGACATGGCAAACGTCTCTGCCTACATTATTGCAGTGCAGTGGGGTTACGCACAGGAGCATTGTGGGAAAGAAGCTGGCTGATGGAAGTGGAATCTCACTTACTGATCAGAGTCCTTCACGTAAACATGATCTGAAAATGCTTTTTATTTCTCTATTTCATCCCTGGATTCAAATGTAATATATGTGATAAGTTTATAAAATATCAGCCGCTACCATTAATGTGAAGTCGAGTTATTTACTTACCAAGTCTGAAGGTGTCGTTTAAAACAACAGAGAGAAATGTAATGTTAGATAAAATACAGAGAGAAAAACTTATGATTTACAGTCAGAATCGCTGCTAAACAATCTTCACTCTGTGCTTTCAGTACAAAGATGTTCAGCTACAATTTTAATATTTTTATCAAATATAACAACAGATAGTGAATCATTATAAATAGTTTATATGGTGGTGGCTCAGTGGTTAAAGACTCCGAGTTATTTAACAGAATCTCAGGAATTTGAGCTCGCGTATTGCCAAGCTTCTACTGTTGGGCCCTTTAGCAAGACCTTTAACATTGAATTGCTCAGTTGTATAAATGAGATAAATGGTCTAGTCTGTTCTACTGGATATCCAGTAACTGTAACAATCTAAAGACACATGTAGTGTGTAGTTTAATTTCCTCTCTGATGGAGAAACGTCTCGGATTGATTCAGTTTAAACTGATATCGAGCCCATCTCTGATTATTAGCTCCATTATATCAGATTGTTCACTAATGAGTGTGTGTGTGTTTTGTAAAGAAACCTTCAGCTTTGTATCTCTCAGTATCAGTGTGTAGGTCAGATTTCTGTGTGTGTATAACACTAATGACAAACTAGACTACAGCATGATGGATGTTCTGCAGCGATCACAGTCTGTTGTGTTCACTACACTCTGCTCATGATGCTCATATATCTATGTGCTATTGCACTCTGAACACACAGCACAGTCTAATCTATTTCATCTGCACAATAAATATATTATTCATGCAGCATCAACACATCACCATCACACAAAAGTGTTTATACTCACGTTCAAGAAGGTCCTGTGAAAGTAAATAATACAGGGTGAAGATTTTATGCATGAAGTCAAATGTGAATTGTTCCATGTGAAAATGTGAAAGTACAGTGGTGTGAAAAAGTGTTTGCCCCCTTCCTCATTTCCTGTTCCTTTGCATGTTTGTCACACTTAAGTGTTTCGGAACATCAAACCAATTTAAACAATAGTCAAGGACAACACAAGTAAACACAAAATGCAATTTGTAAATGAAGGTGTTTATTATTAAAGGTGAAAAAAAATCCAAACCATCATGACCCTGTGTGAAAAAGTGATTGCCCCCCTTGTTAAAACATACTATAACTGTGGTTGTCCACACCTGAGTTCAATTTCTCTAGCCACACCCAGGCCTGGTTATTGCCACACCTGTTCACAATCAAGGCATCACTTAAATAGGAGCTGCTTGACACAGTAAGGTCCACCAGAAGATCCTTAAAAGCTACACATCATGCCGAGACCCAAAGAAATTCAGGAACAATTGAGAAAGAAAGTAATTGAGATCTATCAGTCTGGAAAGGGTTATAAAGCCATTTCCAAAGCTTTGGGAATCCAGCGAACCACAGTGAGAGCCATTATCCACAAATGGCGAAGACATGGAACAGTGGTGAACCTTCCCAGGAGTGGCCGCGCGCCCAAAATTACCCCAAGACGCAGCGACGACTCATCCAAGAGGTCACAAAAGACCCCACAACAACGTCCAAAGAACTGCAGGCCTCACTTGCCTCAGTTAAGGTCAGCGTTCATGCCTCCACCATCAGGAAAAGACTGGGCAAAAATGGCCTGCATGGCAGAGTTCCAAGGAGAAAACCACTGCTGAGCAAAAAGAACATCAAAGCTCGTCTCAATTTCTCCACAACACATCTTGATGATCCCCAAGACTTTTGGGACAACATTCTGTGCACCGATGAGACAAAAGTGGAACTCTTTGGAAGGTGTGTGTCCAAGTATATCTGGCGTAGAAGGAACACTGCATTTCATAAAAAGAACATTATACCAACAGTAAAATATGGTGGTGGTAGTGTGATGGTCTGGGGCTGTTTTGCTGCTTCAGGACCTGGAAGACTTGCCGTGATAAAAGGAACTATGAATTCTGCTGTCTACCAAGAGATCCTGAAGGAGAATGTCCGACCATCTGTTCGTGTACTCAAGCTGAAACGAACTTGGGTTCTGCAGCAGGACAATGATCCTAAACACACCAGCAAGTCCACCACCGAATGGCTGAAGAAAAACAAAATGAAGACTTTGGAGTGGCCTAGCCAAAGTCCGACCTGAATCCTATTGAGATGTTGTGGTATGACCTTAAAAAGGCCGTTCATGCTCGAAAACCCTCTAATGTAACTGAATTAGGACAATTCTGCAAAGATGAGTGGGCCAAAATTCCTCCAGGACGCTGTAAAAGCCTCATTGCACGTTATCCGAAACACTTGGTTGCAGTTGTTGCTGCTAAGGGTGGCCCAACCAGTTATTAGGTTTAGGGGGAAATCACTTTTCACACAGGGCCATGATGGTTTGGATTTTTTTCACCTTTAATAATAAACACCTTCATTTACAAATTGCATTTTGTGTTTACTTGTGTTGTCCTTGACTATTGTTTAAATTGGTTTGATGTTCCGAAACACTTAAGTGTGACAAACATGCAAAGGAACAGGAAATGAGGAAGGGGGCAAACACTTTTCACACCACTGTAACTGTTACTCTGGTTAAAACACAGCTGATATGTGTCTTAATAAAAAAGAGGAAAACTAGACAACAATCAGTCATCACACACAGTAAATCTGTAGAATGTAGCATTGTGCTAATATACCGCTAGTTCCCCTTAAGGAACAGAAATATCTTGGATATTTTGAAAAATACTATTTTCTGATAAACGCATGTATTTACCAATATACAGTATGTCAGTATATGTGCATTTCCCCTGTGTATTTTAAATCTGTAGTTCAATATTTAGGAGTCACACCATATGAAAATAATCCAAAAAGGTGAAATGGTACTTGGATATTCACACAAAAGACCCCTGTTTAATCCAGAGGAATCCTGGGAAATTTGGTGATTTTATTGGTGTATGATTTTGAATAAGATTCTGATGGAGTCTGGAAGTGGTGTGTGTTATATGTTACATGTTTGTTGTGTCTTTTACTCGACATGGTAAACGTCTCTGCCTACATTATTGCAGTGCAGTGGGGTTACGCACAGGAGCATTGTGGGAAAGAAGCTGGCTGATGGAAGTGGAATCTCACTTACTGATCAGAGTCCTTCACGTAAACATGATCTGAAAATGCTTTTTATCTTTCTATTTCATCCCTGGATTCAAATGTAATATATGTGATAAGTTTATAAAATATCAGCCGCTACCATTAGTGTGAAGTCGAGTTATTTACTTACCCGTACTGAAGGTGTCGTGTAAAACAACAGAGAGAAATGTAATGTTAGATAAAATACAGAGAGAAAAACTTATGATTTACAGTCAGAATCGCTGCTAAACAATCTTCACTCTGTGCTTTCAGTACAAAGATGTTCAGCTACAATTTTTTATATTTTTATCAAATATAACAACAGATAGTGAATCATTATAAATAGTTTATATTTAAATCATTAAATTCTTCATGAAGTGTTTTTCTCCGTGCAGTAACACATATCTGTGATCAACTGTTGAATAAAACACTCCATATGAAGTGAAAATGCTGAGCATCACCATATTTTAATCCATTTCTATCTGTATCAGGGGAAAATAAAGACAAGTTCTACTCTTCCATAAATGTCCATGTCTCCATGGTTCACAGAAGTGCTGCTTTGATTTGGATCATGAGCGCTTTTCTTTTTTCTTCACACTTTCCTCTTTTCATCACTCTGCTACAGCGTAGTCTTTGTCTCATCTGTCCATCATCTACTTTTTTGATCAAACTGTAATATCTGCTCCTTTGCTCTTGAAGTGTATCTGTGTGTTTATCTCTCTATTGGATGAAGCCTCTGAGGTCATGCTGGTGGAGTTTTGTTCTTGGTCTCAGAACTCTACAGTCTGTCACTAATGTTTATGTTGAATTGTTTTACATGGTGTATTTTCATCCTGTTTAAAATATTGGAGTTGATTTGATCATCAATGTGACTCTCACAGTTACTGAGTACAAGGTAAAAAGAGCAAAACCGCTCACTTTCAACAAGAGCTTGTGCTTTTACCTAGCGTTCGCGGTTAGCTCGCACGCGTGGCTCTGTCTGATTCTGCAGCAGTCTGATCTCCGATGTCGCAGTGTAACTGTGCTCATTCTGACTGTGCTCATTCAAACACAGCACACAGTCTACAGAACAAACTCGCGCCCGATATTAGCTAGCTTTGTGTGTTGTTGTGGGTCTCAGTGCTAGATGTGGCAGTGATCTAGTCTCATCTACTGGATATCCAGTAACTGTAACAATCTAAAGGACTCATTTAGTGTGTAGTTTAATTTCCTCTCTGATGGAGAAACGTCTCTGATTGTTTCAGTTTAAACTGATATCGAGCCCATCTCTGATTATTAGCTCCATTAGATCAGATTGTTCACTAATGAGTGTGTGTGTCTTTTGTAAAGAAACCTTCAGCTTTGTAGCTCTCAGTATCAGTGTGTAGGTCAGATTCCTGTGTGTGTATAACACTAATGAAAAACTAGACTACAGCATGATGGATGTTCTGCAGCGATCACAGTCTGTTGTGTTCACTACACTATGCTCATGATGCTCATATATCTATGTGCTATTGCACTCTGAACACACAGCACAGTCTAATCTATTTCATCTGCACAATAAATATATTATTCATGCAGCATCAACACATCACCATCACACAAAAGTGTTTATACTCACCAAACACTGTACCCTGTGAAAGTAAATAATACAGTGTGAAGATTTTATGCATGAAGTCAAATGTGAATTGTTCCATGTGAAAATGTGAAAGTAACTGTTACTCTGGTTAAAACACAGCTGATGTGTGTCTTAATAAAAAAGAGGAAAACTAGACAACAATCAGTCATCACACACAGTAAATCTGTAGAATGTAGCATTGTGCTAATATACCGCTAGTTCCCCTGTGTATTTTAAATCTATAGTTCAATATTTAGGAGTCACACCTTATGAAAATAATCCAAAAAGGTGAAATGGTACTTGGATATTCACACAAAAGACCCCTGTTTAATCCAGAGGAATCCTGGGAAATTTGGTGTTTTTATTGGTGTATGATTTTGAATAAGATTCTGATGGAGTCTGGCAGTGGTGTGTGTTATATGTTACATGTTTGTTGTGTCTTTCACTCGACATGGTAAACGTCTCTGCCTACATTATTGCAGTGCAGTGGGGTTACGCACAGGAGCATTGTGGGAAAGAAGCTGGCTGATGGAAGTGGAATCTCACTTATTGATCAGAGTCCTTCACGTAAACATGATCTGAAAATGCTTTTTATCTCTCTATTTCATCCCTGGATTCAAATGTAATATATGTGATAAGTTTATAAAATATCAGCCGCTACCATTAGTGTGAAGTCGAGTTATTTACTTACCCAGTCTGAAGGTGTCGTGTAAAACAACAGAGAGAAATGTAATGTTAGATAAAATACAGAGAGAAAAACTTATGATTTACAGTCAGAATCACTGCTAAACAACCTTCACACTGTGCTTTCAGTACAAAGATGTTCAGCTACAATTTTAATATATTTTTTTTTATCAAATATAACAACAGATCATTTCCTCTCTGATGGAGAAATGTCTCTGATTGTTTCAGTTTAAACTGATATCGAGCCCATCTCTGATTAGTAGATAAACAAACTTAATGAAATGATGGATCAGGATTTAATTGATATTTGTACACGCTGCTGCGTTTAGGCCCTTGTGCAGGTGTGTAGCAGAGTGAAAAACAGACATACTGTTTAATCAACTAAAATGAACTTCACTCCACATTAGCACCCTGTATACTGAACCTCATACTGAATACTGAGTGTGTGTTTCATGTACTGAGATGAGAAGCACAGATGATGATGTTGAGTTTATGCAGTGTGGAGATCAGGAACACTTACACATCTCTACTGTAATCTCCTCTGTTCTGTCTCCATCAGTGACCTGACACAGGTAATGTCCAAAATCTGACTCTGTACAGTCTCTCAGCTGTAAGGAGACGTTTCCTCTCTCCATCTCCTGAGAGAACAGACTCACTCTGCCCTCGTAACCTCTCCCCTCTGTCACATGTCTGTTCTTATAGACACAAACACAGCATGTCTCCTTAAACCACCGGATCTCCATGTTAACAGCACTGATTTCAGGATACAGACGACACGAGAGAGTGACAGCAGAGCGATTATACTGCTCTGTACCACTGGGACCAATGAGTTTAAACTCATCTGTGTAGGAAAACACACACACACACACACACACACACACACACACACACACACACACAATTAGTTTACTCCAAAATAAATATTAATACATATATTTCTGGAAATGTAACTTACTGCTGGCAGTCGCCATCTTGATCTCTTTCTGTAGGTTCAAACTAATAAAATCCTGAACACACACAGGAAGAGAGAGTGATCCTTTTACACAGATTTCCTCACACTAATACATGGTTAGAAAGCACAATCCCCACAGTAGTGTGTTCTGGAGGACCAGTTTAACAGGTTACTGAGTCCATGGTGACTAACATGTACTTTAGCATGATGCTAACTCCTCTTACCTTTTCTGTTCCTCAGATATAAAGAGATCTGCTGCTTTAGCTGAAGTGTGTCCACATTTCAGAGAGGCTCATATTCAGTATTGACCTCATTACAGTTTAAACCCCGGTGTAAAATCTCCCCCTGTCTACACCCACAAATACATTCCTCCTGTTTTAGTCCGTTACACAGGAAGTGTAATGTTACTTTCACCTTCACCTTCATTACAGATACCTGAGAGAGAGCTCCGCCCCTTCACCTCTGATAACTGTTTCTTGAACATTCCTCCACGGCTGTTGTTCTGCTCTGTACATGTACACATGCTGCCCCCTTGTGGACGAGCTAAGTGATGTCAGCTTTACCTTGTTATAGTTGTGTATTACGAGTCGTCCAGCGGTTATTTATTATTTCTTTAAGACTGAGACAAGTTATTCTAGATTATTTTATCGGAGCAGTTCGGTATTGCATCTTTCTGCGTTTTATTATTTATTTTTTTTTTGTCTCCTGCGCCACCTGAAACCTAAGACTACGAAAGAAAGGAGAAATAAAGAGAAACAAGTGATTTATAGGCATCTGATTTGTATTTTTGATGTAAAAGTCTGTTGATGCTGACAACAAGACGACCTCTGTTCGAGTCCCACCTCACACAACTATTACATTATGAATTCAGTTTGAATTAAATGTTGAAATGACTAATAGCTGCTGCTGTTAAAATGAGTAAATAATTCATCACCACAGTTCACTTCTGTGTGGTTTGATAATGATGCTGGTGATTTAATTCAATGTGTGATGTGGCTTTTCTCTGTGTATGTACTGTTATGAATATGTCTTTTTACAAAATGTCTTTTACTGGATTAATGTTTTATCTTTTATTCTGTGGCATTTCTCTATGTACTGCTACCAAGTGCTGTATTTTTATTTATTGATTACAAATGTATGTATTTCACTGTATTAATGTTATTGTATTGTTTTTCATTCTATTGTATATTTTATGATTTGAGTTATTAGAAATCCTAATTAATGTTACATATGATTACTCTATGACTTATTATTTAAAGATTTGTGCTAAGATGCTTTAAGGTGGTGTGAAAAAATAAAGAGATTATAAAATGTTTTACCACACGTGATTACTGAAGCAAAATAGTGATATAATTCAGTGACTAATCGCTGTATATAAACAATATGTCATTGGAAGGACTCTGGGTTGAGCGCGCACTTCTGCGGTTAAGGGCTAGCTTAATCACTGTGATCTAGCACAGGTGTTGCGTGTTAAATCCAGGGATGTTGGTTATTTAAGCGCCGGGCTTTCAGAGCACGGCGCTCGTTATTTATATGTATAGCGGTTAGTAGTAGTAGTAGTAGTAGTAGTAGTAGTAGTAGTAGTAGTAGTAGTAGGGAAATCAGTTTGTGTTTACGGTGCTATAGTTTATGCCAAGAAGGCTTTGCTCTATACTGCATTTGAGTTTGTGTTTTGCTGAGATTAAAGAGTTCTGATCTGCATCTGTGTCCGACTCCACTACGTGCCGTAACACAATAGAATTGTGTTTTTTAATAAATAACCAAATACACCAGATTAAGAACAAACACGCAAACCATAACAATAAACACAAGTGATCAATTATTATAACGTTATTATGGTATGAGTATTTAAAGCTATAAACAAAAAACAACAAAATATTACAACTATTTAAACATTATATTTACACACAAAATATATACATATAACTATATAAGGCAGTAAATTCAATTTCTTTATTTGCACCAGCCACTGCTTCTTTTGTTAGAGTCTCGGTGTTCGGACAGTAAATAGTCCCCTTGTTTTTTTTTTGTTTTTTTTTTTGTTTTTTTAAATGAAATAACAGTAGGGGAATACAAAGTCAAAAGAATACACCTGAAACTATAAAACAGTCAAATCAAAATTCTGCATCTCATATCAGAAATCAATCATACATCTAAAACATCTAATATCTTTTTCAACAGCCGAGATGTCTTAACAGCTTCACGATTGTTCTGTATTGAGAGTCGTAAAAAACCTTTAAGTCAGTGGGAAATAGTCTACCATTTGGTACAGTTAACATATACTTTGCTTCATGTATGATATTTCACACTGCTCATTAAAAAAAAAAAAATCACCTTTCCTGCTCTTTTAAGGGTAATCCTTCTTTGACGGTTGCAATCAGGCCGTTCTTTCCTGAAGAGTAGGATGCTGTGGTTGAACTAATGGTGGTTTTTGATGCTGACTTCTGGAATGCTTGGGGTTAATGCTGTTGGTGGTGGGGGGTGGGGGAGAGGTGGAGGGGGGGGTGGGATGCCGGGGTTGGTTTGGGTGGGTTGTTTGGGGGTTGGTAGGGGGTGTTGTGGATTTGTTTGTTTTGTGTGTTTTTTGGGGTTTTTTGTTAAATATTTTGCTTTTTTTTTTTTTGGGATTTTCTGCAGTAATGCAACTTTCTGTCTTTCAATTAACACTAATCTTTTTTTGTTTTTTTTAAGTGTTGTGTTGTTTAAAAGTATTTTATTTTGGTAGGGTAAAAAAAAAAATTGGTTTAGTTTTAAGGAATAATTATAATATTATGAAGATATAAAAAAGGGGCTGCAATCTGAGGAGGAAAAATGTTGGGCGCCTTTTTTGGGGCGGCCTTTGTTGGCTTTTTGTGGGGGGGGTTTTGTTTTGCCGGTCAGAGCCGCTGGGGCGGCTTGTGCTTTGCCCTTTCAGCCCTTTGCGCTTTTTTTTGGTTTGTGTTTTTTGCGCGTTTTTTGTTTTTTTTGACTTATTCAAGGAGAGGGGGTTTGGGGGTGTTGGGAAGAGGGTGGAGGGGGGTGTGTTGTTTTTTTTTGTTTGTTTTTTTTTTTGGTGTAATTTTTTTATTTTTGGTTTTGGTTTGCGTTTTTATTTATATTTAAGGTTTGTGGGGGTGGGGAAGGGGGGGTTGTTATTGTTGTTTTTGTTTGTGTTGGTTTTTGTTTTTTTTTTTTTTTTTTTGTTTTTTATTTTGTGTTTTTTTTTTTTTTTTTTTTTTTTTTCTTTTTTTTTTTGTTTTTTGTTTTGTGTTTTTATTTTTTTGTTTTGTTTTTGGTGTTTTTTATTTTTTTTTTTTTTTTTATTTTGGGTTGTTTTTGTTTTTTTTTTTTTTTTTTTAGGTCTTTGTGTTCATTGTTTTTATTATTTTTTTCGTTTGTTATTTCCTTTTTTTTATTTCAGAGAAGATAGAGGTGTTTTTTTTTTTAAAAGGAAAAAAAAAAATATAAAATAAATTTATTTATTTGTTTTTTTTTTATTTTTTTTTTTTATTTTTTTTTTTTTTTTTTTTTTAGGGTCCTTTCCTTTTAGTTGGTGGGTGTTGTTGGTGTTTTTTTTTTTTTTTTTTTATTTAAAAGGGGGAGGGGGGGGGGGGGGGGGGGGGGGGGGGGGTGGGTTGTGGGTTCAATTTTGTTTTCCTTTGTATAAAAAGAAAAAAACCTGTGAATATTTACTGCTGTTTGTCACGATTCCCCCGCACAGCAACGCGTTGTGCGCTGTTGCGCATGCGTGGACCTCTTCCGGGGTGACGTCACGCCTGCGCCCTGTCGCGTCAGCCGTGCGACACAGAAGGGTGCACGGCTGTTTGCGGTTTGCGGGCTAATGAAGGAGAGGACTGTATATACCATGAGCCGCGCTTCACACGGCGCGGTCCGATAACGAAATGAACAATTCGACAAATGCGTCGATAGAGAGGGCGACGCGGTTCCTGCCATGTTTTGCGCCAAGAGCTTGCTTTTGTTTCGTGTACTATTCTAGTGTTAGCTTTATCCTATATCATGGTCATAGTTTAGTGAGCTTTAATCCGGATTCTTGTTTTTGTTGGTTTCACTCTCAATAAACCTCACCATTCCACTGCACTTTCATCCTGTCTACTTCCTGCCCGTCACACACCTCGTGTGCCACTGTGGCTCAAATTGTTTTTATTTTTGGGAAAGGGTGGGGAGGACACAACAGAAAAGGCGATTTAGATAGGCTTAGCAGAAAAGTTCAGCAGAAAGGTTATTAGAAATGTTAGCAGAAATGGTTCATCAGTAGGTCAACAAAAATATTCAATAAAAATTAAACGTTCAGTAGAAATGTAGAAATGTTCTGTAGAAATGTTCAGCAGAAATGTTAAATAAAAATGAAACTTACACACAAGCAATGTTACTCCCTGTATATGGTGAGGTTACATTACAGCAATCTCTACACTCTTTTCTCACAGTATTTATAAACATAAGCAGACCTCCATGGAGTTATTGAGTGTGTGTCTACAGTATATTTTCATGTTTAGAATGGTACTGAATAAGAATGAACTTGTTCACAATAGAACCTGACCAACTAATTGTCTTGCTGATAAAATTGGCTGATGAGGCTGATACGGTTCAACAAAATGATCAGTATTGGTGACAATCTTTCAATATTCTACAGGAAACCACGTTAATAAATGAGATGCTTTTTTGAATAACTTCATTAAATCACATACATTCTGAAATAATGAAATCATTATTATGTTTATATAATGTAGGTTATGAGTTTGAGCAACTGACTGAAAATCTTTCTTGTTAAACTACTGACGTCTGTTTCATTTCTGACCATAGAAAGTGATATTGGCTAACCCTGTAAACAATCTGAAGGTTTAAGCCTTTAATATATGTTAGTATGGGTTAGAGTTAGGGTTAAGTGGGCAATCTTATCTGGAAAGGGCCAGTGAGGGTGCAGGTTTTCATACACTGAATTGTGACACACCTAATTCTACACATTGTTTTTGTTACAATCTCACCAGGAATACTCTCAGTTCACCCAAAAGCACTTTCAGCACTTTTTAAGATAGGCTGCAGCAGATGTTACTTGTTTGATTTTAGTTAAAACTGAACTGAACTCTCCCACTGATCAATTCAATTGGATTGATTTAACTTGAGTGTTAGTTCTATTATTTTGAGTTTCCTATTCTCTTTTCTTACTCTTTCCCCTGTCCACTCACTGCAGTCCAGTAAATAAGCACCGGAATGGAGTGAAGGTGTGCTGCACCAGCAGTAAAACAAGCTTAATCCCAGGCTTCACTAACGTTATTAGTCATCACCATGTTACCTTAACGACAGATGCAGGACACAACACTACACGTGTGCATGGAAAACACACATGGCACCATAGTGTTCCAGTTTGGGTTTTTAAAATCTGGTCACCTACTGGACAGAGGAAATGGAAATTCTTCATAACTATGGAAATTCTTCATAACCATAAATGGAACTTCATAACTGGACAAACACTCGCACCGTTAATGGAGGTCTCAAACACAGAGTTTGGATACAAGAAAATCTGGGAAGATAACGGTTGGGTTTGGAGTGCAAAGCACAATAAAGACAACGTTACACAACGAAAGGTGTGAAACGTCCAATTCAAACCACAACGTAGCATTAAATCTACTCTAAACCCTTGATCAATTGGATTTACCAGGCAGATGTACACCATCGAAAAGACCTGTGGTCTCTTGATCGCTGGAGAAGGAAGTGAAGAAGGAAGCGTGCCTGGAATCAAAACTGACAGCACGAACTACACATGGCAGGTTTTTAAAAAATTATTATTAACCTGACACTAGGGGGCTCCGTACAATACCGAAGTGATCCGATAAAATAATCTAGATCAGTGGTGTCAAACTCATTTTAGTTCAGGGGCCACATACAGCCTAATTAGATGTTAAGTGGGCCAGGCCAGTAAAATCATAGTATAATCACCTATAAATAATAAGTAGTCCATGTTTTTACCTTTGTTTTCATGCAAAGACATTTATATTTAATGAAATATCCTTTTTATAAAATATATCATGAGCAACCTCATGATATATTTCTTAAGACAAACATGTGCAATTTGCTTCTGATTATCATTCACATATATGTGCATTACAACTGCTCACAGTGTTTGTACAAATGCAAAAAAATCTTCACAGGTATTTGGAACTGAAAAATATAGTATTTCACTTTAAAACTTATGGCATTGCATGAACAATAGGATTCCACCAAACCAAACTCTTTTGTACTGAAGCTGTTGACTAACATTAAATTGCACTTTTTTTTTAACTATTACCCATTCATCTCTGTGAATAAAAAGGAAGCGGTCCATTGTTCATGGAAAACGCTACACTCTGTATCCACTTTTCTGCTTTTTGGCAGACATTTTGGCTAATGAGGGTGTGGGGACGAGTAGAAAATAGAGTAGACTACTCCGTGATAACAAACAGCACACGTCGCATTGCTGCCATCTGATGTTCAGTCCCAGAGATGTGCCGCGGATTTACCCCCTAACGGATAATTTAGGAATAGCATTTTATTAAAAATTACAAGTTCGTGTCTTTTATGCATATTTTTTTTCTCTATCAAAATTCGTCCTGCGGGCCGGATTTAACCCTCTAGCGGGCCGGTACGTTTGACACCCATGATCTAGAAGAACTTGTCTCAGTCTTAAAGAAATAATAAATAACCGCTGGACGACTCGTAATACACAACAATAACAAGGTAAAGCTGACTTTACTTAGATCGTCCACAAGGGGGCAGCATGTGCACATGTACAGAGCAGAACAACAGCCGTGGAGGAAAGTTCAAGAAACAGCTTTACCTCAAAGAGCGGACAGTGGAGACTCATTCTGTACATGTTAAATGGGGGAAATTATTTACATGTTCATGTCAAATATTTGGGTATAGATGGATGACTAGATAGATAGATAAATAATTAAATGATGATAGATAAATAGATAGATGATGAATATAAAAAAGACCGACAGCATAATGATAAAGAAAAAGACATGAATCCTAAATGTATAAATGTGATCCCAGGGTCCAATATGTAGCACACTGAGAATCTGGACTTAGAATTAAGTAGTTTCTTAAGGTATTAGCTTTGGTTAACCCTGGGGAAATATTTATTATTATTATTATTATTATTATTATTATTATTATAGAGTTGACTGCAATGGAACTGTTGTTGTTTTTGTTTGTGTTTTGTTTTACAGCAATGGTGGATCCTTATTTATTTTTTTTACAAAATAATGTATTTTACTGTATTAATGATATTGCATTTTCTTCATTCTGTGGCAGGTGACAAGGTGAATCTGAGGATTTGTTGCATCAACTACGCCACCTAGGGGACGGGAGGCCGGCCCCCAGGACAAGGAACTAAACTAGAATAACCCCTAAGGGTAATTCAAGCACACAGGTTCGTAAACTCAAGGAGCCGGAGACATGCGTTACATCAATGATATTTATTCCAGCAAAACACATTAATTATTACCATTTTACCGTTGCACGGTAAAACATGACCATACAATTGACACTCTGACGGAGAGGTCCCACCAACACAGTGACCAGGGGGCGGCTATATAAACATCTGTATATATATAAACATCTGTATATATATAAACATCTGCGGCTATATAAACATCTGTATATACATCTGTGTTACCCAGATGAGGATGGGTTTCCCTTCTGAGTCGGGTTCCTCTCAAGGTTTCTTCCTCAAAAAACATCTTAGGGAGTTTTTCTCGCGCCACCGTCGCCACTCAGTGGCTTGCTCAGTTGGGATAAATTCCATTTGTTTTCTACCTGTTTGTCTCTGTTTATCTGTTCCTGTTTGTCTCTCTTTAGATGTTTCTGACTGTTCATACCTGTTTTTTATTTCTGTAAAGCTGCTTTGAGACAATGACTATTGTAAAAAGCGCTATACAAATAAAATTTAATTGAATTGAATTGAATATAAGCACGGTAGCTATGGGGTTGACTAGCACCTTGCTATTGGGCAAGTGACCTGGTCTCAGGGGAGGGTTAACTAGAACAGGGGAAATGCTTACCACAGCGAGCCGGACTACTGCACGACAGAGGGGAGGGGGTCCAGAAAATATACCATGCGTGAGAGAAGCACTACAATCCAAACAAGACACCTCAATGTGCACACAGCAAGGGAAAGTGAAAGCCTCCACCACGAACTCAGTCCTCCGCTCACGTGGGCCACACTGCTCCTGTCCGCCAACGGGAAAGAGGAAACACAAGCACTGATTAACAGAGTGGTTGATCTTACAAGCCAGGTATGCTAGCAATACTACAAATAGCTACTTATCTTGAGCAGCAGGTTTGGTGCTCCAGCTCCACACAGATCAATGGTCAAAATGGGACAACCACCCTGGCCACAGCATTGGGATCATACACCAACATGCATACACACCCACACACACACACACACACACACACACACACACAACATACACAACAAGCAGAGTAGTAACACAAGCAGAGCGGGGTTTATCCCACAACCAACAAATAAAAAATACAAAGTGCATGCAGGTTAGGCCAGAGAAACGGCGACACGGCACTGCATAGCCCAAGCATGCATTAAAACAAACAAAACAAAAATCCTAGCACCAGCCAGAGCCAGTGGCTAGACAGATCACAAACTAAACAGATATCCTAATAATTAAACATGACATTACTAAAAAGGAGACAAAGCAGCAGTCTCTTAGGACGTGGGAACAGCCGATGAGTATAGCCAGCATATAGGCCACTCTGTAAAGCACAACAAACGCTCAGAGCTGGTGATCCTATGCTCCACTTACAGGTACGAGGAGGAGAGACAACGCACTCACCACTCTACTGCTGATAGCAAACTGACACCAACAAGTTCTTGCATTGCGGTCCACTGGGCGTAATGCATGTGAGTTTCCAAAGCAAATACCAACCACACTGTTGAGCCAGCGGTTTCACCTACACGCACACCAAAGCTACCGGTATCCCACGTCACTAACCAGGAAGTCCTTTCACTGACTGAACGACGTCCCAGTCAGTCGAAAACCACTTCCTTAAATACTACTCCAGGACACGCCCCCCCTCAAGATGACTCACGGGGAAACCCATTTCACCACAATCTGCCCTCCAATTTGTTTTCGTCGTCCCGACGATAGAACCAACTGGCATCCCCATCTTAGCAGCTGACATTACTGGTTGGGGCCCACCGGCTGGGGCAGGTGATGTGGGTTAGAATGTTGGCCAGCTGTATGTCGCCTCGTTCGGCGCACAGCGAGGGAACTTGGACCAGGCTGGTCAACTACAGAAGGAGTGGCTACCGGTGACGAGGGGTGATATGGCTGTGGGCTGTTAGGGACAGTAGTACTCATGGGGATACCAGCCTCCAAGAGTGTCTCAAATGGAGGTTCAGAAACCACTGGTGAATGCGGCCTTCCCGCCACAGAGGGTCAGGGAGCTAGGGGAGTCCTTGAGACTATTAAACATAGCTCCTCTTCACCAATGGGGTCAGTGCAATTGGTCTGCCTCAAGGAGGTCGGGGGTGTAACTGGTTGGCGAGGGGGCTCGGCTCCCACTAGAGGTTTCAAGAGATCTCTGTGCACCTGCTTAACCTTGTGAACTGCATCTACAGGGGCAATGGTATAGACTACGCCCCCACTGTTTGGGACTTTGAGGACCTGGTAGCTCACCGAGCTCCAAATGTCCTGAATCTTGTGACGGCTTCTAATACCACAGTCCCGTAAAAGAACCAATTGCCCCACTTTCAGTGGTGCATCCCGCACCCGCAAGTCATGCCTTTCCTTTCGTCGACTAGCTGCTACCAGCAACCGGTCACGGGCACCCTCGAAAGCCACTCTGAGTCTAGCCTGATGCTCCACCACCCAGTCTTGCACGTTACCTGGCTGGGGATCTTGAACACCGACCCAGGAGAAAGTCAACCGGAGCCTTGGTTCTTGGCCAAACATTAAAAAGAAGAAGGGGGATTCACCAGTGCCCGATGGGGGTAGAGTTGTAAAAAAATAATACTTGTGGGAGACAAGACGCCCAGTCCCTCTTTTCGGGAGGGGTGGCAATTTGTGCGGAGAAGGTTATTGGAGTGTCCGGTTGAACCGCTCACACTGCCCATTACCTGCAGGGTGGTAAGGGTAGTGCGAGACTTAGCAACTCCATACAGGTCACAAAGCTGATGGATGAGGGAACTCTCAAAGCTTTTTCCTTGGTCTGAATGGATTCGGCTCAGGACACCAAACTTGTAAAACCACTCATTCAGCAAGACACGTGCCACCGTAGGGCGCACGCTGATCCCGGTAGGAACTGCCTGAGTAAATTTGCTGAACACATCAGTCATGACGAGGACATTCTCTATACCACCGTTAGATGGTTCCATCACTGTGAAATCGATGGCCAAGATTTAATTTGGCCTAGAAGCCAACAAGTGGCCCATAAAACTGTGTGACCCAGTCCCAGGATGCTTTGCCACTTGGCACCGTCCACACTCTTGGCACCACTGTTTGATGTCTGTGGACATCCCTGGCCAATAGCATCGGGACCTCACCAATTCGGTAGTTCTCTCAATGCCCTGGTGGCCATGTTCCTGGTGCAATTGCGTCAGGACGTCTGGCTTCAAGACAGCTGGCAACAGGAGTTGAAGACACTCTTCCTTCCCGTCAGGGCGGAAAATCCGCTGATGTAAAAGCCCCTCCCTCTCTACCAGGTGATCCCACTGACGCAACAGCATTGCCACACTCTTAGGGGCCCGCCGTGTCTCCTCTGGAGTTGGTGGAACTTGCCTCTTCCAGAATATCAAAACCTCCTGCAGGAATGGGTCAGCCTCCTGCAAGGAGCGAATGTCAGAAGGGGTGTGAGATGGAAGGACGTTGACCATAAATTGGGTAGCACAATCTTGGGGTTGTGTCACTGAAACTTGCTGCAAAGGTTCGGGGACAGCAGTACCAGGGAGGGTATGCTCCCCCAAGTCATGACCAGACATGTACTGGCGTGACAATGCGTCAGCATTCCAATTACTGCGTCCCGACCGGTATTTAATCTCAAATTCAAATGCAGCCAGCTGAGCTGCCCACCGTTGTTCCGTAGCCCCAAGTTTGGCCGACTGAAGGTAACTCAATGGATTGTTGTCCGTAAAGACGATGCATTTCTGACCAAGGAGGTATTCCCTAAATTTTTCAGTCATGGCCCACTTGAGCGCAAGGAATTCCAGTTTCATTGAACTGTAATTGTTCATATTGCGCTCAGTGGGCCGAAGACCTCTGCTGGCATAGGCTATGGGTTTAACCCCCGTTTCCTGCTCCTGTGACAGAACTGCTCCCAGGCCATTAAAACTAGCATCCACCTCCAAGATAAAGGGACGCAGAAATCAGCATAGCCAAGGACGGGGGGAGACCAACTTGGCCTTCAATGTCTCGAAACTGTGCTCACAGTCCGGTGTCCATGCGGCGGCGATAGACTGTCCTAACCCTCGCTAGACTTGGTGCCCCAAGTTCAGCCACCAGTTTGTGTAAAGGGCTAGCCAGCTTTGCAAACCCTTCTACAAACCGCCTGTAGTAACTGGCAAATCCCAAGAACGAGCGCAGTTCTTGACACATGGCTCGGACGTTGCCAGCTGGCTACTGCCTCAATCTTAGTTGGATCTGTGGAGACTCCTTGACTGGAGATAATATGTCCTAATAAACAACTTCCTTACGGAAGAACACACACTTCTCTAATTTTGCCTTTAACCCTTCTTTGTGAAGTCGACTGAGGACGACTTCTAAGCGTTGGAGGTGTTGAGAGACAGAGGCAGAAAACACTATGATGTCATCGAGGTACAAGAGCAGTGAATGGCTTTGCTGATCCCCAAACAGTCTCTGCATTAGCCGCTGAAACGTGCTTGGAGTGTTGCATAAGCCAAATGGCATCCGGTTCCACTCGAAGAGGCCAAAAGGTGTACAAAAGGCCGTTTTGACCTTGTCTGGCTCGGAGACAGGGACCTGATTATAACCACTGGCCAGGTCTAACGTTGAAAACCAACAGGCCCCTGACAGGGCATCAAGACTCTCCTCAATCCATGGAAGGGGAAACGCATCCTTTTGTGTTCTACTATTAAGTAAGTGGTAGTCCACACACATGCGCAATGTGCCATCTTTTTTCTTGGCCAACACAATAGGCGAGTCGTATGGACTGCAGCTCTCACGGATGACATGGGCGTCCAGAAGTTGGTTAATATGGGCCTTCACTGTCTCATATTCGGATGGAGGAATACACCTATAACGCTGCCGTACTGGGGTATCATCCAGCAGGGGAATGTCATGTGCAATGAGGTTCGTACAGCCTAGATCACCCTCATGGGCAGAGAAGACAGAGCTGTACCGCAAAAGTAAGTCTCTAACCTCAGACTGTTCTGATTCAGACAAGGCACCCAAGTCTGCCGCCAGAATCCGGTCCTGCACAGCACTCATGACTACTTGGGAGGAAACTGTTGCAGTGGTACACCTCACCTCAGTTACGCCTGTGGGCAGGCTAATGACATGGGCGGAATGTTACTGACCCTACCCTGACACGTGGGTAGAGAAGAACGTGAGTTACCCCGACATTAACCACTGGAACGAACACAGTGCCCCCAACGATTTGGACGAGGCAAGGCAACGCCAGCAGGCCAGCAGGTAATCCAGACTCCGGAGGCTCGAAAAGTGCAGCCAAACCCGCAAGCTGTTCAGAACAAGTACAAGCCACAAACTTCATTACCCCACCAGGTATGCGTACAGCCCGTGTACCACGAACCCGTACCGTACCTCTGGAAGCATTCTGACTTTTAATGGCTGATTGATAGCACTGCTAGAGTGCCTTCAAGATGGACCCCGGAGCTTGAGTCACAGGAGGGGAATCAAACAGAGAGGGCCCATAGGCCCCAAAGAGCTCTTGATAACAACGACTAATAACATTCATGCCTAACACCCCAGGAATGGCAGGGGGAACCCCAGAGGGGTCCCGTACCACTAAAATGCCACAACGCGGGATGGTCTTGCCACATAGGACAACGTCAAGTTCTAAATACCAGATATAGGGGATTGCCAGGCCATTGGCAGCTTGAAGCCAAAGCCAATGACAGGAGTGAAGGCCCACGGCCCCAGGGTTCAAATTGCTGACAGAAAAAGCTCTCCGTTACTGTAGATACCATGGATCCAGTATCTAGTAGGCATTGGACCATAACACCCCCCACTAACACATCAATATATTCGGACAAGAGGACATCAATCTAGACACCACCCCCACTTGTGAGCCAGTGGAGACCCCGCATCTGAGCTGTGGCTCAACAACTCAGTGGGAATCAGTTTTCCGACTGGCAAGACCCGTGGAAAGACCTGGACCGGCCTGAAGAAAGAGCGGAAGAGGAATTAGGACGAGGTTGAGAGGGAACTCGTCGTTGACAGTCTTTTGCAAAGTGACCTGGCTGTTGACAACGACGGCAAACAAAAGGGGCATTACGATAAGGACGATTGGGCATGGTGGAGGTTTGCAATGCAGCTACAGTCTGAGTGAGCTGATTCAGCTGCTCTTGTTGGTGCTTCAACATGGCCTTTAACTCACCCAACTCTGAACCTGGAGGGGTAACTGGAGTAGTGGGTTGAGAGGTGCCTCGCACAGCATACTGCAGGCCGTAAGCCGAGGGTAGGGAAAAGCTACGGGCTCTAGTACCTGCCGGAAGACCTTCCCTTTCCCATCTCAGGGCTTCCTTGCGGATTTCTAGCAAGGTGGTGGTGGGCTGACCCCGGATATATTGTTTCAACTCTCTACGAAGGGAACTATCCAAAACATGTTCTACAAACTGATCACGAAGTAAAACCTCTGCATTAAGCACACCACCTTGAGCACACTGCCTAACTTTATCCATTAAAGCCATTAAGGCCACGGAAAATTCCTGCAAAGTCTCTCCTTCTTCTTGCTGTCTAGAAAAAAAGGCCTGCTGCAAGGTTACATAAGATTGGGAGGGACCATAAAGTTCCTTCAGAATGTCTAAGACCCTGACTGAGTCATCACGCTCTGCACCGGGTCAGTACTTAATTTCCTCCTTGGCCTCTCCCTCCAAATGATCAAAGATGAAAAGTGCCTTATCAGCAGTAGACAGATGGCGGGCCCGCATACATGCCTGTACCTCCTCGGTCCAGTCAAGTATACCTATCTCTGTCTTCCCATTAAACATGGGACACTTACGCTCTCGCGGTAAAACAACCAGGCGCTCAGTTACTGGCGCGGCTGGTGTAGGACCAGGTGGTCCAGGATTAGGAATAGGTTGGGGAGTTGCCCGCTCCTGTAGTAAGCGCTCTTTCTCAGCTCTGAGCTGCAGCACTAGGTCATGAAGCTGCTCTGGACTTAACTCCTCGTCCCCCATACTTGAAAGGGGAAAGCTACTCTAACTACCCACAACAACCCTACCTTTAGGTAGATATTCGAGGGCTCCTGGGCAAGAAGCTGCTGCTTTGTCCCACTGTCAAACAAATACAATCCACTAACACCGTTACAGTCAAAACAGTTCAGAAAAGAAATAAATAAACGCACGTCTCTGGTTTACACAAGAGTGATCCTGCCAACTACGCCAAAATGTGGCAGGTGACAAGGTGAATCTGAGGATTTGTTGCATCAACTACGCCACCTAGGGGACGGGAGGCCGGCCCCCAGAACAAGGAACTAAACTAGAATAACCCCTAAGGGTAATTCAAGCACACAGGTTCGTAAACTCAAGGAGCCGGAGACATGCGTTACATCAACGATATTTATTCCAGCAAAACACATTAATTATTACCATTTTACCGTTGCACGGTAAAACATGACCATACAATTGACACTCTGACGGAGAGGTCCCACCAACACAGTGACCAGGGGGCGGCTATATAAGCACGGTAGCTATGGGGTTGACTAGCACCTTGCTATTGGGCGAGTGACCTGGTCTCAGGGGAGGGTTAACTAGAACAGGGGAAATGCTTACCACAGCGAGCCGGACTACTGCACGACAGAGGGGAGGGGGTCTAGAAAATATACCATGCGTGAGAGAAGCACTACAATCCAAACAAAAGACACCTCAATGTGCACACAGCAAGGGAAAGTGAAAGCCTCCACCACGAACTCAGTCCTCTGCTCACGTGGGCCACACTGCTCCTGTCCGCCAACGGGAAAGAGGAAACACAAGCACTGATTAACAGAGTGGTTGATCTTACAAGCCAGGTATGCTAGCAATACTACAAATAGCTACTTATCTTGAGCAGCAGGTTTGGTGCTCCAGCTCCACACAGATCAATGGTCAAAATGGGACAACCACCCTGGCCACAGCATTGGGATCGTACACCAACATGCATACACACCCACACACACACCCACACACACACACACAACATACACATACACAACAAGCAGAGTAGTAACACAAGCAGAGCGGGGTTTATCCCACAACCAACAAATAAAAAATACAAAGTGCATGCAGGTTAGGCCAGAGAAACGGCGACACGGCACTGCATAGCCCAAGCATGCATTAAAACAAACAAAACAAAAATCCTAGCACCAGCCAGAGCCAGTGGCTAGACAGATCACAAACTAAACAGATATCCTAATAATTAAACATGACATTACTAAAAAGGAGACAAAGCAGCAGTCTCTTAGGACGTGGGAACAGCCGATGAGTATAGCCAGCATATAGGCCACTCTGTAAAGCACAACAAACGCTCAGAGCTGGTGATCCTATGCTCCACTTACAGGTACGAGGAGGAGAGACAACGCACTCACCACTCTACTGCTGATAGCAAACTGACACCAACAAGTTCTTGCATTGCGGTCCACTGGGCGTAATGCATGCGAGTTTCCAAAGCAAATACCAACCGCACTGTTGAGCCAGCGGTTTCACCTACACGCACACCAAAGCTACCGGTATCCCACGTCACTAACCAGGAAGTCCTTTCACTGACTGAACGACGTCCCAGTCAGTCTAAACCACTTCCTTAAATACTACTCCAGGACACGCCCCCCCTCAAGATGACTCACGGGGAAACCCATTTCACCACAATTCTATTGTATTTTTTATGATTTGAGTTAGTAGAAATCCTAATTAATGTTACATATGATTACTTATTATTGAAAGATTTGTGCTAAGATGCTTTAAGGTGGTGTGAAGAAATAAAGAGATTATAAAATGTTTTAGCACACAGGCTCACAGAGTGATTACTGAAGCAAAAGTGTGATATAAATCAGTGACCATTCGCTGTATATAAACAATAGAATTGTATTTTTTAAATAAATAATGCATCAGATAAAGAACACACACACACACACACACACACAACAATAAACACAAGTGATCAATTATTATAAAACGCTATTAAGGTATGAGTATATAAAGCTATAAAGCAGCACAAACCTAAACACGCAATATAAAAGTTATTAAAATACACACGTACAGCTTATTATAATAAAGATCGCTCAAAGCACACAACAAAATATGATATATATGATCGCAAAACTTACCGAGAAATAAAAATCCGGTCTGCCTTCCATCATGAGAAAGAAAAATAAACACCAGTCTGTTTCTGCCCTCTACTGGTGTTGATGTATTATATCCTGAAAGTCAAAGATCATTTCCCCAAAATGTATTTACATTTTTAAATTTAGAGTATTACCTGGGCAGATTCTTCTACACTATGCTTTAATGATAACTAGACCTACTACTGGGAAAATGCTAACAAAACCCAATTAAAATAATAATTCTACACGTTTCAATTGTGATTCCGAACATGGATCACTGTTTAATAATATTATAGATTAAGATTTATTACACACTCTGCATCAAACGTGTGATGGAGCTCCACCAGAACAGCAGGTTTAGTGTCTATAGAAATCATATGAGGCATTTACTCATAATATATGATACATTACACATCATACAACAAATTATTCTGAAAAGATTCCTGAAATAATATTACGCCTTTACACTGCGGATTCAGTGTCAGTTCTAGATCTTCCAACAACCATGAAGAAAACCAAAACGAAATGACACTCATTCACTGTAAACACCTCCTGAAGGTCTGGAAATTGTTTTGTAAGACAATAAATGAAGCCATCAGGAGTAAAGCGTGTATTTTCTGTTAGAACAATTAAATACTTGTTCCAGATTTCAAATAAGAAAAAAATCTGTTGTTAAAATTGTTGTTTATTAGTTAAAGCTCGAAAAGCATTGTCCACTGATGGTCATTTTACATGGCAAGATCATCTTAAAGTCTCTGTGAAGACATGTTTAACAATTCTTACTGATATTATATGTTATCATGCTATGTAAGAAAGTTATTCAGAATTTTCTCTCTGGGCATGTGCGGTGGAGGAATGAGCATGGTGTGTAGAGCACGTGAGAGCGGTTTGGCGTCTTGCCAAAGTTTTCTGCGAGTTTGTCTCTCTGTTTTTCTTTTCATTGAATTATTGAGTGTGTAAGTTATGTGAGTATCAGTCGCTGGTAAAAGTTGAGAGTGGGTGGGAGGGGGGACGCCGTCTCTCCGCCATGGCGTCAGGTGCCGGAGAATGGAGAACAGGTGGAGGAGGTTCTAGCATTGGGAGACCACCTACTCTGCCTCCCGAATTAACAAAGCTGTGGTGGTTTTCCTGATTTGTCAATACGATGTTTGAAAGCAGCATATGGCTAAAAGGTGTCATAAGAGACGTTACCCCTCTATCTGCCCCTGCAATGCGGGTCGTCATTTCCAACCTGCCCCCATTCATAATAAACGAGCTGATCATGAAGGAGCTGGTCCGCTTCGGAAATTCCCCAGCCCCATGACAGTTATTCCGCTGCAAGAACTCTGCAGTGAAACATTTCTTTCCTGAGGATGATCCTGACTCAGAACAGCAGAAAAACCCACAGGCACTGAGCAACACTAAGGAGAACAATAAAGCTGAGCTGGAAACAACAGGAGAGAAGATGGACAAGATGGTGGAATCATCCAAACAGCCACAGCACAGTGGGTGGGGGTGGGGGTGTGGAACAGTCCTTAAGACATGAACAGGCGGGAGGCGATTAAGGTCACAGTTACAATAAGTTAGTACAAAGGTCTCTTTAGTGTCCTGACTGTGAAAAACACCAGAAGAAACATGCCTAGGGTTCCTGTGCACCTGTGTGAACATGCCATAGTCCTACTGCAGGGAGACAGTCAGGACAGCTGATCGTCCTTGTAGTGGAACATTGCACGTAACCATGTGTGTCCCCCAGACGTAATCAAGAACTTGCAGATGCCTTGGTGGAAAAGTGGAGGAACATCTCACAGCAAGAACTGACATATCTGGTGCAGTCCATGAGGATGAGATGCACTGTAGTACTTAAAGCAGCTGGAGAACACCAGATCCTGACTGTTCCTTCTTTATTTTTTAAAGTTTCATTTTTATTGAACATTTCTGCTGAACATTTCTACAGAACAATTCTACAGAACGTTTCTACATTTCTACTGAACATTTCATTTTTATTAAATATTTTTGCTGACCTTCTGATGAACCATTTCTGCTAACGATTCTAATAACCTTTCTGCTAAACATTTCTGTTGGACATTTCTGCTAAGCCTATCTAAATCGCCTTTTCTGTTCTGTCCTCCCCACCCTTTCCCAAAAATAAAAACAAATTGAGCAACAGCAGTAAATATTCACAGGGGTTTTTTTTTTATACAAAGGAAAACAAAATTGAACCCACAACCCACCCCTCCGGCTCATCATGGCTACCTATTAACTGTCGCAGGTTATAAAGATATTATAAAATTCAACAACAAGCACCAACCTTTAAGTGGGAAGTGACTGTAACTCCATAAAGTATGCAATAAAGGGATGCCATTTAAGCAAAAACTTCTGTACCACCATGCATCATATATCTTATTTTCTCAAGTTTCAGAAAAAACATCACGTCCTTTATCCACAGGGAGATAGATGGGTATTTAGGAGACTTCCAATGTAACAGTAGGGAACGTTTTGCTATAAGGGATGTGAAAGCAATAACATCCTTTTGTATCGAGCTCAAAGGAATTTAAGCTTGAGGAATCCCAAATATCGCAATCAATGGACAAGTCTTTAAATCTGCCCTGAGAATAGTGGACATGATGGTAAAAGCAGTTGAATGTGAGAGGATGAGTCTTTTTCTGCTGCGTATATATGTAATTTTTCCCTTCTATGATAGCTAAAACAAATTCGTAACGTGAAGTAGACAGACAATGTGAAACGAATTATATATGATAGAGGAGAACAGAAGGTACATTTTTGTAAGCAGTTTAAGTGTTACGGAACGTAGTGGAGTCGGATGCAGATGCAGATCAGAACTCTTTATTCAAAGCAGAACACAAACTCAAAGCAAACGGAGTATAGAGCATATCCTTCTTGGCATAAACAATAGCACTACAAACAAACAGATTTCCCTCCTACTACTAACCGATAAACATGTAAATAATAACAAGCGCCGTGCTCTGAAAACCCAGCGTTTAAATAGCCAACATCATTAGACCTAACACACAAAACCCCTGTGCTAGATTACGGTGGGTAAACTAGCCCTTAACCCGGAAGTGCGCGCCCAACCCAAAGTCCTTTTAAATGAAGCGCCATAGCGGCCTCTGGCGGCCGTGGCGTGACAGAAATGTTGATGTACCATGTGAACATTGATAAAAGTTCATTCAGCCCCAAAACGTAGAGTCCATATATGGAAACCACATTTTACTGCAAAAACAGTTCATTAACAGTTCCTAGTCGTGGTTCACATTTCCACATCACTGTGATTTAGTCCATAGCAGTGTAAACACGCCCATTTACACTGAAATGATAATTAACGTTTAATCCTAGATTAGTCGTTTAAGGTAGAAAAATCCGACTCCACTACGTTCCGTAACACTTAAACAATACAGGGCAGCCAATCAGAACAGAGGCCATTTAACATATACATATAACCTCTGTCTTAAATGGACTGTGAAAAAATTAAACACTGTCCGCAATTCTAAGAGAAAAAGAGCAGTTGGAAAATGGTGGTGTAAAAATTTATTATAATTTTGTTTGTAAAAAAGTCTGACATTAAATTGTTATAAGTGGACATTAGGGGAAAAGGAATATGAGTACTATAAGTAAACGTGCTAAAAAAATTTCCTCATCAGCTAATTAGAAATACAATAGGGTTCATAATATTTACGTCATATATTGGTAATCATTTTCTTTTTCTTTTCTTCTATAAAGATACTCAGCTCTTGAATTAAAGATCAGAGATTCTTTTGCTACTTAGCGGAATCTAAACATGATTCAAATATAATACTAAATAAGTAAAGACATACATACATATGTACATAATTACATATACAAACCAATAAATACTTAAT
This sequence comes from Ameiurus melas, assembly GCA_012411365.1. Taxonomy (NCBI): domain Eukaryota; kingdom Metazoa; phylum Chordata; class Actinopteri; order Siluriformes; family Ictaluridae; genus Ameiurus; species Ameiurus melas. The sequence continues at coordinate 17,529,963 of CM022775.1, forward strand.
TAATAAATTCATATTTTCACAAATGCATTTTTCTAATGAAACTGTACAAAATATTAATAGTATATCCATCTTTATTGAGGTCAAACCACATCGTCAAACCACATGACAATACATAAAAAAGGTATTTCCCAGATGGTTGCAATTTCCCAAGTATATTATAAAAGAACTATTATTGAAATTTTTTTTGCAGTTTTGATCAGTAATGTAAAATACTTTGTGACATTATGTGGAATATGGAAAAATACAAATATAAAAGGATTTATTGCAAATTCAAAGAAGTTTTAAGAATCGCATTAGTGTTCGGACGGTCGCACTACATTATATTTTTAAGCTTCTAATGAAAAATTACCAATACAAAATGGGTAAAAAAAAATCATCAACCCGTCAGCGCTCACAATAACAATCAGTAGGTTTTCTGAATCATTTTTTTTTCATAATGAAAATGTAATTGTTGGTAAATTGCTGAAGTATAAGAAGAATTAAACACCTTGGGGCATGATGTGACTTCTTCTGTGTGTAAAATGTCCACATTATCCCCACTCACTATATTTGTTATATCCACCTACATGACCAGAAATCAGCAGTCTGCCGGTGATAATAATAATAATAATTTTTACTGGTACTTAATAATGTTCATAAAAATCTTTATATCACCGAGAGATTCCCTTCGATGCCTCTCCTGTTAGAGCTGCTCTCTCTGGTTCTGAGCTGCTTCTCACAGATTTCTCATAAACCTCTTCATAGACTGTGAGTCTCAGTGAGCTCTGAAAGTCTCTTGTTTTAATTTTAATTCATTTTCATATGATTCATTTTCATATGATTCATATTCATGTGATTCATTTACCTTTTCTCTCCTCCCTTCCCTTTCCCAAATATTACACTGAGAAGAAAAAAAAAAAAAAAAAAACAAGGGGAAAAAAAAAATTATAAGTACCCACCCCCTCCCCTCCCCCGGCTCATCATGGCTACTCAATAACTGTAAATAAAGATGCTTCTCACAGTTTTCTCATAAACCTCTTCAAGCAGACTGTGAATCTCTGTGAGCTCTGAAAGTCTCTGTTTAAAACTCTCCAGCTCCCTGTTCTTCTCCTCCATCTGTCTGCTGAACTCTTCCTGCATCTTTTAATTTTTAGGCCAATATGTTTCTCTGGAGTTCAGGCAGGATGATCTTCATGAGTTTTCTCTATGCCTCCATCCTGGCCTCTCCTTCATACACCTCCCTGATCTCCTCCGTCTCCTGTTGGTGCCTCTCCTCCATCTCTCTCCTGTCACTCTCTCTCATTTCTTTCAGTTTCTTCACCTTTCCTTCCATCTCCTTCCTTCGCTCTACCTCTTGTTCCAGCTCCATCTCAAGTTCTTTCATTTTCTCCTCATCCTTCTCTTCTTTCTGTTTTCTCTCCAGTTCAGATGTTTGGTCATTAAGTTGTCTGATGTCTCCTTCATGCTTCTGGATCACTCCCTCCATCTTTCACAAAAAGTCCTGCACTTCCTTTTCTATTTTTTCCTTCATTTCCATCTCCTCTCTAGTCCTTTTCTCTTCTCTTTCCTTCAGGATCTTTGTCTCCATTGCTCTAATCTCAGATTCTGTCTCAAGGTAGGTCTCACTGCTGTAGAATTTCTTTTTGCTTCCTTCCACCATTTTCTCTATCTTCTCCAGCAGCTCTGAGACCTGAGAACCATCTCCACTCTCCTCAATGTTGAGACAGTGAAACCTGTTCCCACATTTCTCTACAAATCTCAGAACCTCCTGGTTTCCTGCTTGGATAAACTCCTCAATGTTCTTCTTCTGAAGCTCATCAGTAACACTGAATATGATCATTGTGTTTGTCCAACATCTCTCTCCAAACATCTCCTCCATTCTCTCCAGCATCCCTCTCTCCTCTCCTGTAGGTTGCTTTACAGGTATGACCAGGAGGAAGGCGTGGGGTCCTGGAGCAGACAGACGGACACAGTGTTCCACGTCCTGTCTCAGCTTCTCCAGAGAAAGTCGAGGAGAGAACCAGTCAGGAGTGTCCACCACAGTCACCTTCCTCCCAGCCACCTCCTCCTGCGTGCTCTCACTCTGCTGGGTGGATGTAGATGCATCTGGAGATGTAGCAGCCTGGTTCCTCTCCTCTCTGCCCAGGATGGTGTTTCCTGCTGCACTCTTCCCAGACCCCATCCTCCCCAGCAGCACCAACCTCAGTTCTGCTACAGGAACCGACACTGGAGAATGTGGACTATACGATTCTCCACCCACTGAAAATGAACAAGAATGAATCATTTAATACAGAATCACTCCTGCATTATGGTGATGATGCTGTTCTCTGGAGTACGGTGTTGGATCTATTAATGATGAAATCTGGATATATCAAATCAAATGATAAATTTAAGTGTCTAAATCCTCCTGCTGCCTCTCTTCATAGTTGTCTCTTTTACCCAAAACTAGTGTTGAGTTACACACTAAACATACAACAAGAATCATTAATCACTTACATGTTGGACACACTCCATCCATACTGTTCCTTCTCCTGATTGGTGCTGCTGAGTCCTGAGTCGCTCCACTCACTAGGAAACATCAGAACCAGTCAGAATGAGAGACATTGTTCAGAAGGTAAAGTTAGACAGATGATATCATTAAAGTTCTGTTTTATACACTATAACTAACCACTTTCACTGTTTAAATGAGACTTCCTTACAATATCTGAAGAGCTGCAGCATTAAGTATCATTACAGTATATTTACATATGAGTTATTAAGTGTACATTAACCCACCTTAAATCTATGGGTGACAGGGCTTTTTCTGTCTATGCTCCATCACTTTGGAACTCTCTTCCCCCTGAACTCAGGGAAGCTCAGACCTTTGGCATTTTTAAAGCTCTTCTAAAGACACACTTTTTAGACTCGCATTTGATTCCGGATGTCTTTTTGATTGTTTTATATTTATTTTTTATTAAGATTGTTGTATTTGTTTTAATGAACTTTTATTTGTTCTGTGATTTGTGATTTTATGTACAGTGCTTTGAGAAGCTGCTTTAAAGGCGCTTTATAAAATAAAGTTTATTATTATTATTATTATTACATTTACTATCTGGAACTACTGACCTTCTGAGAACATTTTAACAGCTAATTTAATTTAAAGTGCGTGTAATTTACTAACAAAAATAATGAATTTGTTGGAGTCTCAGTTATTTCTTGATTTTCCTGCTGTGTGATTTCCACCCCTGAAATATTCTGATTATTTATTGTAATAACAATAACTTTGAAATTCTTCACACAATTACAAACAAAAACAATGGCATGCAGTGTGAATTCTTTACACCTCGATACACTTTCTGTACGGTGTGTAAATAATATCTTTAATAGAGAATGTGACACGGTGTGAATTTTAGACTACATGCTTACTGGAGATCTCGTTATTGAACACTTCACTGTGCAACAAATGAACAGGTGTGTTTACTTTTGTACCTCCTTCCATACTCACCAGTCAGTAGAGCAGATTTCTCCATTTCCACTCTCTCATCTTCTGTCCATTCTCTGTCTCTCTGTGCAAGTGAATAAAACAGTGTGAATGTTTTCTACATGACTCCATACTCTATGTAAATGAAGTGTTAAATACACATGAAGTGTCTCTCTGTTGAGATCATTGTGTGTGAGTCACTGAGAGATATTTTCTGAAGTGATGACATCACACAATATGACAATAAAGTAATAATAAAGACACTGAGAGCACTGCGTGTATTTTTCTCCCCAAATCTGTTTTTGTTTATATTTTATTTTGGGGTGCCATTAATTTTGCCACATACAATGAGGGAAAGAAGTATTTGATCCCCTGCTGATTTTGTACGTTTGCCCATGGACAAAGAAATGATCAGTCTATAATTTTAATTGTAGGTTTATTTCAGCAGTGAGAGACAGAATAACAACAAGAAAATCCAGAAAAATGCATGTCAAAACTGAGGGAAATAAGTATTTGACCCCCTCTCAATAAGAAAGATTTCTGACTCCCAGGTGTCTTTTATACAGGTAACGAGCTGAGATTAGGAGCACACTCTTAAAGGGAGTGCTCCTAATCTCAGCTTGTTACCTGTATAAAAGACACCTGTCCACAGAAGCAATCAATCAATCAGATTCCAAACTCTCCACCATGGCCAAGACCAAAGAGCTCTCCAAGGATGTCAGGGACAAGATTGTAGACCTACACAAGTCTGGAATGGGCTACAAGACCATTGCCAAGCAGCTTGGTGAGAAGGTGACAACAGTTGGTGCGATTATTCGCAAATGGAAGAAACACAAAAGAACTGTCAATCTCCCTCGGCCTGGGGCTCCATGCAAGATCTCACCTCGTGGAGTTGCAATGATCATGAGAACAGTGAGGAATCAGCCCAGAACTACAGGATCTTGTCAATGATCTCAAGGCAGCTGGGACCATAGTCATAGACCATAGCCATGCAGCACCCACAAGGTCCCCCTGCTCAAGAAAGCACATATACATGCCCGTCTGAAGTTTGCCAATGAACATCTGAATGATTCAGAGGACAACTGGGTGAAAGTGTTATGGTCAGATGAAACCAAAATGCAGCTCTTTGGCATCAACTCAACTCGCCGTGTTTGGAGGAGGAGGAATGCTGCCTATGACCCCAAGAACACCATCCCCACCGTCAAACATGGAGGTGGAAACATTATGCTTCGGGGGTGTTTATCTGATAAGGGGACAGGACAACTTCACCGCATCAAAGGGACGATGGACGGGGCCATGTACCATCAATTCTTGGGTGAGAACCTCCTTCCCTCAGCCAGGGCATTGACAATGGGTCATGGATGGGTATTCCAGCATGACAATGACCCAAAACACACGGCCAAGGCAACAAAGAAGTGGCTCAAGAAGAAGCACATTAAGGTACTGAAGTGGCCTAGCCAGTCTCCAGACCTTAATCCCATAGAAAATCTGTGGAGGGAGCTGAAGGTTCGAGTTACCAAACGTCAGTCTCGAAACCTTAATGACTTGGAGAAGATCTGCAAAGAGCAGTGGGACAAAATCCTTCCTGAGGTGTGTGCAAACCTGGTGGCCAACTACAAGAAACGTCTGACCTCTGTGATTGCCAACAAGGGTTTTGCCACCAAGTACTAAGTCATATTTTGCAGAGGGGTCAAATACATATTTCCCTCATTAAAATGCAAATCAATTTATAAAATTTTTTACATGCATTTTTCTGGATTTTTTTGTTGTTATTCTGTCTCTCACTGTTCAAATAAATCTAAAATTAAAATTATAGACTGATCATTTCTTTGTCAGTGGGCAAACGTACAAAATCAGCAGGGGATCAGATACTTTTTTCCTATACTGTAGATTGAAGGTCATAATTTATTCTTACATTTATTTGCTTTATTATTTATTTATTAAAATTTCCACAAAGTGTTTACACTCATAGCAATAATAATAATAATAATAATAATGGTCATGATTCCCCCATGGAGCAGAGTGCTCTAGCGCTTTTGCGCAAGCACCTGCTTTTTCTATGGTGACAGCAGTAACATTCCGGCACGTGTATAACCATGTGTCTTTTGTTATTGTCCATATCATGTCTCCATCCTGTCTTGTCATGCGTTTTCCGTATTGCCCGCAGCTGTTAGCATTTGGGGGGTTAATGATGCCGGTGTATATATACCGTGAGCATCTGTCCTTTATCCACTCCGTCACGATTCGTGACAGTATCACCCGCCATAGCATGGATGCAGCATGAGAACGGAAGGGACGCAGAACCCGGAAGTCCATGCCAATCATCCCCAGCTTGGACTCAATGCAGTTTTCACAGTGGACTTTCGTGGACATGCCCGATCAGTATGACGGCTTCTTTGGTTATCTGGACTATTTCGTGATAGACTGCCAAAGTTATTTTTCCAGCCTGTTTGACCTGAAGCCAAGGGGAAAACAGTGGCTTCAGTTCATGGTGTACCGATTTTTTGGCCCGGCTCGCACTTGGGTGCAGCGAGTAGCGGCCACGAGACCCTGGGTACTAGAGAACAGTAGGCAGTTCTCGGACTTTTCTGAGGGAGTTCAGAGAACCAGAGCAGCGCTACAACTTGGATGAGCTGTTGGAGGGAGTTAATGTGGCGAGTAGTGCTGATCTTCCATTCCACGTGCATTATGAGCAGGTGAGCCACCAAGTTAAGTTTCAAGTTTCAATTCCCTGACGTCACAGTCAAGTCTCAAATCCAAGTCAAGTCTCAAGTTCAAGTCCAAGTCCAAGCCCAAGCCAAGTCTCAAGTCCAAGTCCCAGCCAAGTCTCAAGTCCAAGCCAAGTCTCAGGTCCAAGTCCAAGCCAAGTCTAAGGTCCAATTCCAAGCCAAGTCTCAAGTCCCTGACATCCAAGCCAAGTCTCAAGTCCCTGAGGTCCAAGCCAAAGTCCAGTCTCAAGTTCCTGACATCCAGTCTCAAGTTCCTGATGTCCAAGCCCAAGTCCAGTTTCAAGTCTCTGATGTCCACGTTAAGTTTCAAGTCTCTGCCATCCAAGTCAGGTCTCCAGTGTCTGCCATCCAAGTCAGGTCTCCAGTCTCTGCCGTCCAAGTCAGGTCTCCAGTCTCTGGCATCCAAGTCAAGGCTCCAGTCTCAGACATCCAAGTCAAGGCTCCAGTCCCTGAGGTCCAAGGCAAGTCTCAAGATCCTGATGTCACATCCAAGCCTTCGGATCCAGTTAACCAGGTTCCGCTGATATCTAAGCCTCCCTGTTCAGCTGAGGTCGTCGCTCCGCTCTCAAGCTTCACCGAGGATGTCGCTTCGCTTCTCTGCTTCGTCGAGCACGTTGCTCCATTCTCAAGCTCTCTCATAAGAACACAGTGAGCGGGCTGGGCAATTAGCACTGCAGTTATAACGTGTCATTCCTACATGTTACCCCTTTTTTTTTCTGCCGTCCCCGCCCTGTCTTGTCATGTGTTGTCTAGTCACGTGTTTTTCCGTATTGCCCACAGCCGTTAGCATTTGTGGGGCTAATGATGCCAGTGTATATATATCGTGAGCCATGCTACACACATGGCGGATAATTATAGTTAGAACTTAGACTTTGTATAGAGATAGTTACCATAGTTCATGGTCATAGTTTCATGTGTCTCGTTTCAAGTCATAGTTATGGTTCTAGTTCATGTCATGTTGAATGTTTAGGCTAGTTAGGTTAGTTCACTGGTTTGTCCGCTACCAGTCATATTTCTTGTTTCTCGTTTTGGGATTATGTTTAGGGTTCATGTTTTGGACGTGTCTGCTCTATTTTTTGTAAATAAAACCACAGTTCGAACTGCAATTGTATCCGTCCTTTATCTGCTCCATCATGATTCGTGACAATAATAATAATACCAAATTACTAACAAACAGTTCAACAGCTGAGTTTCTAGAACAATTAAGTGTCATATTTTTTACCCATAATGGTCAAGTTTTTACCATCACTGGGGCTGTTACCATGGTAACTCATTTACCTGTCACCGGGCACTGGCCTAAGTGTAAAATAATTTAATAATCTTTTTTAATGCTGTTACCATCAGTAAGAGATTCGTGAAATAATAATATTTTATAACAGATACTCACCTGATGAACCTCGAACACTTCATTTAGAGGAGGATGTGAGGGAAAAATGCAAAGTAAGATTGTTGAGATGATTAAAAATGCATTGTTATTTTCTGTAATGTTCTCTGTATTTGATCCTATAGTATTAGCTCTAAACGTTCTGTAGCTGTTCTCAAGAAGTCTGTTTTTATCCTGTACTGGCTTGTTTCTCTCCTCTTTCTGCTGACTTGGAAAAAAAACCTCTTCAGGCTCTTTCAGTATTAATGCTGCAAGAAACAAAATCACCAGATCACTTACTTCTATTCTGTTATAATCTCTTTCATGCACCATGATCCAGTGTGAACTCTCTAACTCATTATATACACTACAGCAGTGGTGTCAAACTCATTTTAGTTCAGGGGCCACATACAGCCTAATTAGATGTCAAGTGGGCCGGGTCAGTAAAATCATAGTATAATCACCTATAAATAACAAGAATAACATGTTTTTGCCTTTGTTTTCATGCAAAGACATTTATATTTAATGAAATATCCTTTTTATAAAATATATCATGAGCAACCTCAGATTTCTTAAGACAAACGTGCAATTTGCTTCTGATTATCATTCACATATATGTGCATTACAACTGCTCACAGTGTTTGTACAAACGCAAAAAAAAAACTTCACAGGTATTTGGAACTGAAAAATATAGTATTTCACTTTAACATTTATGGCATTGCATGAACAATAGGATTCCACCAAACAATACTCTTTTGTACTGAAGCTGTTGACTAACATTAAATTGCACTTTTTTTTTAACTATTACCCATTCAACTCTACACTCTGTATCCACTTTTCTGCTTTTTGGCAGACATTTTAGCTAATGAGGGTGTGGGGACGAGTAGAAAATAGAGTAGACTACTCCGTGATAACAAACAGCAGACGTCGCATTGCTGCCATCTGCTGTTCAGTCCCAGAGATGTGTCGCGTCTTTTACCCCCTAGCGGATAATTTAGGAATAGCATTTTATTAAAAATGACAAGTTTGTGTCTTTTATGCATATTTTTTTTCACTTTCAAAATTCGTCCTGCGGGCCGGATTGAACCCTCTAGCGGGCCGGTTTTGGCCCGCGGGCCGTACGTTTGACACCCATGCACTACAGTAATGTTCGCCCATCTCGATCACTTTCAGAAGGAGTTACTGCTATGAAATCACATTCAAACAAAAACCTTCAGCTTTTTAGCTCTCAGTATCAGTGTGTAGGTCAGATTTCTGTGTGTGTATAACACTAATGACAAACTAGACTACAGCATGATGGATGTTCTGCAGCGATCACAGTCTGTTGTGTTCACTACACTATGCTCATGATGCTCATATATCTATGTGCTATTGCACTCTGAACACACAGCACAGTCTAATCTATTTCATCTGCACAATAAATATATTATTCATGCAGCATCAACACATCACCATCACAGAAAAATGTTTATACTCACCTGATAGTTTCTTCTGTGAAAGTAAATAACACAGTGTGAAGATTTTATGCATGAAGTCAAATGTGAATTGTTCTATGTGAAAATGTGAAAGTAACTGTTACTCTGGTTAAAACACAGCTGATGTGTGTCTTAATAAAAAAGAGGAAAACTAGACAACAATCAGTCATCACACACAGTAAATCTGTAGAATGTAGCATTGTGCTAATATACCGCTAGTTCCCCTTAAGGAACAGAAATATCTTGTGATTTACTGGAAAATATTATTTTCTGATAAACGCATGTATTTACCAATATACAGTATGTCAGTATATGTGCATTTCCCCCTGTGTATTTTAAATCTATAGTTCAATATTTTGTAATGTATCTGTTTGTTATTGTAGAACATAAAGGAATATACAGAATATCAGATTGCCACTTCCTTTAATTAAAACACAGACGTGTATTAATGTAAAAAACTGAACAGATAACAGAATGATGTGCTTTGCTACAGCCTCGTCTATATATCGGTTACGACAGCATGTGATGTGTCGCAGTAGACTTGGGAAGATGCGTGATCTCCTCATGTTTTTCTCTCTTTTATTCAAATCCCTCTCTCCTATTATGGAAGTTTTTATGAATGAAGGTAAGGACTTCTATTCTCAGTTCAGTCAGGTTGTCTTTATGCTGCGTGCATTAACATGGCTTACTACTGTTAGCGTAAAGAGACTAAATGCTAGGCCGAGTCAACTCTTCAGTGCTTCTTCAAAATATGCTGTGATTGTTACGCAGAGCAAGTGATGGCAATTATTCTGTATACAAGCACTGAAACCTGTTAAAGCTATGATTTATGTTTATTGTCAAGCGTCAGGAAATGTTCTGTTACTGATCATGTCAGGAAGAACACAATTAGGAGTCACATCTTATAAAAATAATCCAAAAAGGTGAAATGGTACTTGGATATTCACACAAAAGACCCCTGTTTAATCCAGAGGAATCCTGGGAAATTTGGTGATTTTATTGGTGTACGATTTTGAATAAGATTCTGATGGAGTCTGGCAGTGGTGTGTGTTATATGTTACATGTTTGTTGTGTCTTTTACTCGACATGGTAAACGTCTCTGCCTACATGATTGCAGTGCAGTGGGGTTACGCACAGGAGCATTGTGGGAAAGAAGCTGGCTGATGGAAGTGGAATCTCACTTACTGATCAGAGTCCTTCATGTAAACATGATCTGAAAATGCTTTTTATCTTTCTATTTCATCCCTGGATTCAAATGTAATATATGTGATAAGTTTATAAAACATCAGCCGCTACCATTAGTGTGAAGTCGAATTATTTACTTACCATGTCTGAAGGTGTCGTGTAAAACAACAGAGAGAAATGTAATGTTAGATAAAATACAGAGAGAAAAACTTATGATTTACAGTCAGAATCGCTGCTAAACAATCTTCACTCTGTGCTTTCAGTACAAAGATGTTCAGCTACAATTTTAATATTTTTATCAAATACAGTCATGGATGAATTTATTGGCACCCATGGAACTTTTCCAGAAAATGCACCATTTCTCCCAGAAAAGTGTTGCAATGACAAATGTTTTGGTATACACATGTTTATTACCTTTAAGTGCATTGGAACAGCACAAAAAAGCAGAAGAAAAAAGGCAAATTTGACATCCTTTTACACAAAACTCCCAAAATGGACTGGACAAAATCATTGGCACCCTATTAAAACTGTGGGTAAATAATTTCATTTCAAGCATGTGATGTTCATTTAAACTCACCTGTGGCAAGTAACAGGTGCTGTCAATATAGAAATCAAAACTGAAGCCAGTTAGAGTGTATAAAAGTTGGCTCAACCTTTGTGTTGTGTGCCTGTGTGTGCCACACCAAGCATGGAGAAGAGAAAGAAGAGCCGAGAATTGTCTGAGGACTTAAAAAGCAAAACTGTGGAAAAATATCAACAATCCCAAGGTTACAAGTCAATCTCCAGAGATCTTAAAGTTCCTTTGTCCACTGTGCGCAATATAATCAAGAAGTTTATAACCCATGGAACTGTGGCAAATCTCCCTGGACGTGGACGGAAGAAAAAAATTGATGAAAGACTGCAATGCAGGATAGTTCGAATGGTGGATAAACAACCTCAGTCAACTTGCATGCAAATTCAGGCTGTCCTGCAGACACAGGGTGCATAAGTGTCAGCTCGAACCATACGCCGTCATCTGAATGAGAAGAAGCGCTATGGCAGGAGACCGAGGAGAACCCCACTTCTGACACAGAGGCATAAAAAAGCCAGACTGCAGTTTGCAAAAATGTACCTGAGTAAGCCTCAATCCTTCTGGGAGAACGTTTTGTGGACAGATGAGACTAAGGTAGAGCTTTTTGGCAAAGCACGTCATTCTAATGTTTACAGAAAATGGAAAGAAAAGAACACAGTACCTACAGTCAAACATGGTGGAGGTTCAAGGATGTTTTGGGGTTGTTTTGCTGCCTCTGGCACTGGGTGCATTGACTGTGTGCAAGGAATCATGAAATCTGGAGACTATCAAAAGATTTTGGCCCATAATGTAAGGCCTAGTGTCAGAAAGCTGGGTCTGCGTCAGAGGTCATGGGTGTTTCAGCAGGACAATGACCCGAAACATACCTCAAAAAGCACCCAGAAATGGTTGGAGACAAAGCGCTGGAGAATTCTGATGAGTCCGGATATAAATCCCATAGAACACCTATGGAGAGATCTCAAAATTGCTGTTGCGAGAAGGCACCCTTCAAATCTGAGAGACCTGGAGCAGTTTTCAAAAGAAGAGTGGTCCAAAATTCCAGTTGAGCGGTGTAGGAAGCTTGTTGATGGTTATAGGAAGCAATTGGTTTCAGTTATTTTCTCCAAAGGGTGTGCAACCAAATATTAAGTTGAGGGTGCCAACGATTTTGTCCGACCTAATTTTTGAGTTTTGTGTAAAATGATGTCAAATTTGCCTTTTTTCTTCTGCTTTTTTGTGCTGTTCCAATGCACTTAAAGGTAATAAACATGTGCATGCCAAAACATTTGTCATTGCAACACTTTTCTGGGAGAAATGGTGCATTTTCTGGAAAAGTTCTAGGGATGCCAATAAATTCGTCCATGACTGTATAGCAACATATAGTGAATCATTATAAATAGTTTATATTTAAATCATTAAATTCTTCATGGAGTGTTTTTCTCCATGCATTAACACATTTCTGTGATCAACTGTTGAATAAAACACTCCATATTGTCACAGTGCGGCAAGCAGTGGGCACTGTGGCACTGGGTTTTACTATCGGACTAACCACGTGACCTTTGTTTTGATTTTGCTTCCTGATTTCACACCGGTGTTTGTTATTTCTGTTAATCATGCTTAGTTTGAGTAACATTTGCTTAAGAACTTGTTCATGACCGAATATCGAACGCAAACGCGCAAGTGGACATGCTGAGTTCAGAGCTAGAGGATGAGAGAAGACAGAGCTCTGGCTGTAGCTGCAAAGGAGAAGCTGGAGCTTGATCTGTCCAAGCAAGAAGCTCAACTCATTCAAGCCAGTGAAGCTTGGGATGAAGCACAGACAGCTGGAAGAAGTACAGACCCAGTCTCCAGTATGTGACGCCCAGGTTCAGACCCAGCCTCAGTTCCCGTCCAAGTCTTGAGTTCCGAGTCCAAGCTTCCGCGTTCCGAGTTACAGTTTCCGCGTTCCGAGTTCGAGCCTCCACGTTCCGAGTTACAGTTTCCGCATTCCGAGTTACAGTTTCCGCGTTCCGAGTTACAGTTTCCGCGTTCGAGCCTCCGTGTTCCGAGTTACAGTTTCCGCGTTCGAGCCTCCGCGTTCCGAGTTACAGTTTCCGCGTTCCGAGTTACAGTTTCCACGTTCCAAGTTCGAGCCTCTGCCGTGCAAGTTCGAGCCTCCGCTGTGCAAGTTCGAGCCAGTTCAGACCAGTTGTCAGGTTCCTGCCATTGCTAAGTCACAAGACCTCGTCCTAGTTCATGCCATGTCCCAAGTCCCGCTCCAGGCCTCAGTCCCTGTCCCGCTCCAGGCCTCAGTCCCTATCCCGCTCCAGGTTCCGGTCCCTGTCATATCCCCGATCCAAGTCCCGTCCTGGGGCCGTGCCACTGCTCTGCCTTACTGTGCCGAGTCCACAGCTCTGCCTCATGGCCCCGGCACACTAGCTCCCGTCACGCCTCTCGCCACGTCCAGTGTCACAGGTCTAGCCCCAGTCACATTTTTATTCTGGTTTCTGGCCACGCCTCTGAGCCCTGTTCCGGCCATGCCTCTGAGCCCTGTTCCAGCCACGCCTCTGAGCCCTGTCAGTTCCGCTGGGGGCGCCGCCCAACCTGCCTGTTCCGCTGAGGACGCTGCCCCGTCTCTCTGTTCCGCCGGGGGCGCCGCCCAGTCTGCCCGTTCCGCTGGGGACGTCGCTCAGCATCTCTGCTCTCCTGAGGACGTCGCTCAGCATCTCTACTCTGGTGAGAACATCGCTCAGCACCTGTTTTCCCGGGAGGGTCGCCCAGCCTCTCGTGTCCCCTGAATACGACACTCCGATCGATCATATGACGGTGTACAGCCTTCCGCTCCCAGGCTCGGCCAGGAACTCAGGACGGTTCCCGCCTGGCGATGCATGGTCCGGGGCCGCCAGTGGAAGGTGGAGGACTTTGGGCACTCCGGGGGGAGTGCGCTTGTGGGGGGGGGTTCTGTCACAGTGCGGCCAGCAGAGGGCACTGTGGCGCTGGGTTTTACTATCAGACTAACCCTGAATGACGTGCTTTAAGTAGAATGACGTGCTTTAAGCCTTAGCTTGAGTAACGCCGGGTATTTAAGGCAACGTGCTTCGATTAGATAGTCGTTATGGTAGTATTTTTGTTCACAAGTCTTCTGTGTTGTAGTGGGTCTCCAGTTTGTCTATGCTACGTTTGGTCCTGATCTGTCTATGCTCCGTTTTGATTTGAGTTTTTACATTTATGTTTAATAAAGAAGTTGGATCTGCACCTGCCTCCGCGTCTACAACCCGTCTGACACATATGAAGTGAAAATGCTGAGCATCACCATATTTCAATCCATTTCTATCTGTATCAGGGGAAAATAAAGACAAGTTCTACTCTTCCATAAATGTCCATGTCTCCATGGTTCACAGAAGTGCTGCTTAGATTTGGATCATGAGCGCGTTTTCTTTTTTCTTCACACTTTCCTCTTTTCATCACTCTGCACGCGTACAGTCTTTGTCTCATCTGTCTACTTCTTTGATAAAACTGTAATATCTGCTCCTTTGCTCTTGAAGTGTATCTGTGTGTTTATCTCTCTATTGGATGAAGCCTCTGAGGTCATGCTGGTGGAGTTTTGTTCTTTGTCTCAGAACTCTACAGTCTGTCACTAATGTTTATGTTGAATTGTTTTACATGGTGTATTTTCATCCTGTTTAAAATATTGGAGTTGATTTGATCATCAATGTGACTCTCACAGTTACTGAGTACGAGGTAAAAGAGCAAAACTGCTCACTTTCAACAATAGCTTGTCTTTTACCTAGCGTTAGCCAGTTAGCTCGCACCGTGCCTCTGTCTGATTCAGCAGCAGTCTGATTTCCGATGTCGCAGTGTAACTGTGCTCATTCTGACTGCGCTCATTCAAACACAGCACACAGTCCAAGCAAGAAGCTCAACTCATTCAAGCCAGTGAAGCTTGGGATGAAGCACAGACAGCTGGAAGAAGTACAGACCCAGTCTCCAGTATGTGACGCCCAGGTTCAGACCCAGTCTCAGTTCCCGTCCAAGTCTTTGAGTTCCGAGTCCAAGCTTCCGCATTCCGAGTTACAGTTTCCGCGTTCCGAGTTCGAGCCTCCGCGTTCCGAGTTACAGTTTCTGCGTTCCGAGTTACAGTTTCCGCGTTCCAAGTTCGAGCCTCTGCCGTGCAAGTTCGAGCCAGTTCAGACCAGTTGTCAGGTTCCTGCCACAGCTAAGTCACAAGACCTCGTCCTAGTTCATGCCATGTCCCAAGTCCCGCTCCAGGCCTCAGTCCCTGTCCCGCTCCAGGCCTCAGTCCCTCAGTCCCTGTCCCGACAATAGCTTGTCTTTTACCTAGTGTTAGCCAGTTAGCTCGCACCGTGCCTCTGTCTGATTCTGCAGCAGTCTGATTTCCGATGTCGCAGTGTAACTGTGCTCATTCTGACTGCGCTCATTCAAACACAGCACACAGTCTACAGAACAAACTCGCTACCAAATATAAGTTAGCTTTGTGTGTTGTTGTGGTTCTCAGTGCTAGATGTGGCAGTGATCTAGTCTGATCTACTGGATATCCAGTAACTGAAACAATCTAAAGGACTCATTTAGTGTGTAGTTTAATTTCCTCTCTGATGGAGAAATGTCTCCGATTGTTTCAGTTTAAACTGATATCGAGCCCATCTCTGATTATTAGCTCCATTAGATCAGACTGTTCACTAATGAGTGTGTGTGTCTTTTGTAAAGAGACCTTCAGCTTTGTAGCTCTCAGTATCAGTGTGTAGGTCAGATTTCTGTGTGTGTATAACACTAATGACAAACTAGACTACAGCATGATGGATGTTCTGCACCGATCACAGTCTGTTGTGTTCACTACACTATGCTCATGATGCTCATATATCTATGTGCTATTGCACTCTGAACACACAGCACAGTCTAATCTATTTCATCTGCACAATAAATATATTATTCATGCAGCATCAACACATCACCATCACAGAAAAATGTTTATACTCACGTGCAAGAAAGCTCTGTGAAAGTAAATAATACAGGGTGAAGATTTTATGCATGAAGTCAAATGTGAATTGTTCCATGTGAAAATGTGAAAGTAACTGTTACTCTGGTTAAAACACAGCTGATGTGTGTCTTAATAAAAAAGAGGAAAACTAGACAACAATCAGTCATCACACACAGTAAATCTGTAGAATGAAGCATTGTGCTAATATACCACTAGTTCCCCTTAAGGAACAGAAATATCTTGTGATTTATCGGAAATTTTTTTTTTTATTTATATACTGATAAACGCACGTATTTACCAATATACAGTATGTCAGTATATGTGCATTTCCCCCTGTGTATTTTAAATCTATAGTTCAATATTTAGGAGTCACACCTTATGAAAATAATCCAAAAAGGTGAAATGGTACTTGGATATTCGCACAAAAGACCCCTGTTTAATCCAGAGGAATCATGGGAAATTTGGTGATTTTATTGGTGTATGATTTTGAATAAGATTCTGATGGAGTCTGGCAGTGGTGTGTGTTATATGTTACATGTTTGTTGTGTCTTTTACTCGACATGGTAAACGTCTCTGCCTACATTATTGCAGTGCAGTGGGGTTACACACAGGAGCATTGTGGGAAAGAAGCTGGCTGATGGAAGTGGAATCTCACTTACTGATCAGAGTCCATCACGTAAACATGATCTGAAAATGCTTTTTATCTTTCAATTTCATCCCTGGATTCAAATGTAATATATGTGATAAGTTTATAAAATGTCAGGCGCTACCATTAGTGTGAGCAGTTGATTATTTATTTACCCAGTCTGAAGGTGTCGTGTAAAACAACAAGAGAAAAGAGAAAATGTAATGTTAGATAAAATACAGAGAGAAAAACTTATGATTTACAGTCAGAATCGCTGCTAAACAATCTTCACTCTGTGCTTTCAGTACAAAGATGTTCAGCTACAATTTTAATATTTTTATCAAATATAACAACAGATCATTTCCTCTCTGATGGAGAGGTTTTAGTTTCAGTTTAAACTGATATCGAGTCCATCTCTGATTAGTAGATAAACAAACTTAATGAGATGATGAATCAGGATTTAATTGATATTTGTACACGATGCTGCGTTTAGGCCCTTGTGCAGGTGTGTAGCAGATTGAAATACAGACGTACTGTTTATTCAACTAAAATGAACTTCACTCCACATTAGCACCCTGTATA
Source organism: Ameiurus melas (assembly GCA_012411365.1). Taxonomy (NCBI): domain Eukaryota; kingdom Metazoa; phylum Chordata; class Actinopteri; order Siluriformes; family Ictaluridae; genus Ameiurus; species Ameiurus melas. The sequence continues at coordinate 17,546,886 of CM022775.1, forward strand.
CTGAACCTCATACTGAATACTGAGTGTCTTTCATGTAGTGAGATGAGAAGCACAGATGATAATGTTGAGTTTATGCAGTGTGGAGATCAGGAACACTTACACATCTCTACTGTAATATCCACTGTTCTGTCTCCTTCAGTGACCTGACACAGGTAATGTCCTTCATCTGACCTTCTACAGTCTCTCAGCTGTAAGGAGACATTTCCTCTCTCCATCTCCTGGGTGAACAGACTCACTCTGCCCTCGTAACCTCTCCCCTCTGTCACATGTCTGTTCTTATAGACACAAACACAGTGTGTCCCCTTAAACCAGCGGATCTCCATGTCAACAGCACTGATTTCAGGATACAGACGACACGAGAGAGCGACAGCAGAGCGATTATACTGCTCTATACCACTAGGACCAATGAGTCTAACCTCATCTGTGTAGGAAAACACACACACACACACACACACACACACACACACACACACACACACACACACACACAAAAACGAAAGTGAGCAGCACATTTCTAGAGATAAACTTCAAACTCTTTATTATAATCTAACCGTTTATAGACATGATTGTAGTTCAGTTTAAAAATGACTAAACATTTAAAAAATAAATACATTTTTCTCTTCTGGGGATTGTAGTCACCTGTAAAGCTCTGTAGTGTTCAGTGTGTTTTGTTTTATGGCTGGATAAATAACTCTTAAGAGCAGGGTGTCAAACTCAAATCCTGCCCAGGTCACATAAGCATTATTTGAGGACGTGAACTAAGACAAAAAAAAGAGATGCCATTCTCATCACACAACTTCTTTAGCACTCAATGTTTTTTGCTCCAACTTTATGCAAATTACACTGCAGCAGCTTGACAACGGAACGATTAAAACGTATCACAATATGAACCCAGCTGATTTCATGCAGTTCTCAAGGGTATCCTTCAATCCTCCAAGCCTGGGTCATGGAATAGATAGACCAGCCTGTCCGTTATGTCCCGCACCATTGGTTTAGCACCAGTTGGTGAACTTTCCATTGGACACAGACACAATGTAAATAATTTCCTGCTCCGTTTTTTGTCATGTCCTCCGATACGTTAAAAAGCAGAGCAAAAAGCAAAATTCAGCTGATTTCATCTTTTCCCTCAAATCCGTACTGAGAGTCAGTGCTATGCTTTGAATTATTCACATTCCCTCTTCACGTGAATGATACTGTCACGATTCAAAGATGGGTTCGAAAGCAATCGCAGATAATTAACCTTTATTAACTAAACAAAAACACAAAGACAACTTGACAGAAAAACTGTTGCAAGAAAGAAAACACGGTGACATGAAACACGGTAGTGTAACCCAGGGGTAAAACTGAGACATAAATGTATTAATTAAATAAATAAGTCAGAATGAATATTAGTATTATCCCATACAAGGTCAGGGTGCTGTCTGGACATCAGCCTATAGGAGTTGCTACATTCCAGCCAATGGGATGGCCGAGCCCACCTCTCAGCTAGCGAGGGAAATAGGAAGAGACTCAGTAATAACCGAGGCATCGTAGCGGCATGTTGATTCTGCTGTTACGGGTGTAAATTGCCAATAGTGCAAAGTGCCACGAGAGAGTCTAAGTTGGAAGGAATGCTAGAGTAAAGTGCCATTCTCTTGCACTGGTGAGTTTATATCCGTCAACTTGTATGCGACATCCGCCATTTTAGATTATTGACCTCGGTATAAAAGGCGCTAGCCTCCGCGCCTCGTGTATAAAAGACACTAGCCTCCGCACCTCGTGTTGCTTAATGCTAGCTGTGAGCTGTAAGCTAACGGCTAAGGTGCTTATCTTTGTTAATAAGTTGTGTATATATTAACTGATAAAAACAGGATATTTAATGCTATTCTGTACTTAGGACTGCTACACTGGTCAGGTTTTAATGTTGAGTTCAGATGTTGATTGACCGCGGATACGGTGGAGTCCGACCCGTCGGCGAAGATTCTGGATAACCTCAGAGAAATTGTTCCAGTAATGGATGGCGAGCCAACTCCACTTGATCTCGAACCTGATTGCAGCTAGGAGGTTGCAGTTTCAGCACACGTCCGAGAGCTCTGATTAGTTTTTTCCCTTGGCCCAAGGGATCAGGTAGAACTGTGTGCACATTGACACTTGTTTCCTTTGGAGGAGGACACTCAGACTGCACTGACTCGGTACTTCGTGGGACTTTGAACTCTGTCTCATCACGACCCAAGTTAGTCAAGTTAGTAGTTCAGGGTGATCTGATTTGAGTATCACATTGTTGAAGGAAGTTGTGTTAACTTAATAATTGTTTAGTGTACAAACACTGTGTTCTTCAGATAACTGTTTAGGATATAATTTTGGTATCCAAAAATTGCATTTATTTCATTTATTTTATTTTCTTGCTGTTGTATTTGTTCCTATTGGGTATTTTATACAATATACAAAGTTAACTTAAATTGTGTATCTGGTATATTATTTCACTGCCGTCATCCAACTCGTGGCTCCAGCGAGTGAACCTACAGTCTTTTGATCTGGCCCAATTCCGACCATCTAGGTATCTCACTTACTCATAAGTCATCACACGCTGTAATACCCCAATACGCGACCCGCCCTCGACGAGCGGGTTACAGTAGTCACAAACGAATGTCAGAGAAACAGTGCAAACAATGACTATATATATACACAAGTGTGCTCATTACCAAACATGAATCAGGTGCAAGTGGTCATGTGACTTGTAGTGCAGTGCAGTGGCTGATGGGAACTGGAGTCCAGAGTTTCCTGATATATGACAGACCCCCCCCCAATGCCGCTTCTCGCGGAGTGCCAAACATGCACTCCCTCCACCTGGCGGTCCTGGCTCTATGGGCAAAATGTCCCCAGAAGAACCAGGAGACTGAGCAGCCTCCCCAGAGGAGCAAAAAAAAGGCGCAACACCCCCAGGGGGCCTGGAGTTCAGAGTGAGGTCTACATGGCAGGACAGCGGGGCCACCTCCTCCGCAGAACAAGAAAGGGGAGCGATGTTCTCCGCGAGACCCGAGGGAAGCACAAAGATTTCCGCGAGGCCATAGAAGGGTGCAAGGTCGTTTGCGAGGCCAGGGAGAGGAACGAGGTTCTCCACGAGGCCAAACGGAGGAACAATGCTCTCCGCGGCGCATGAGGGGGGAACAATGTCCTCCGTGGAGCAAGAAGGGGGAGTGATATACTGCATGCAGCAAAGAAGAGGAACAATGACAACGTCTTCAGCGGAACATGGAGGCAGAGCGACGTCCTCCGCAAAGCAGAATGGCAGAGAGATGACCTCAGCCGAGCAGGATGGCAGCACTACGATCTCAGCCGAACAGGAAGCCAGAGTAACATCCTCCGCGGTGCAGGAAAACAGAGCGGCGTTGAGTGCGGGGTTGTTGAACAGAAGGGAGTACTTGGGTATGTCCGGACATGGAGCAACATCTTCAGCCAACCCGGGTGACAGAGAGGCGTCCCCAGCTGAACCAAAAAGCTGAACAGCATCCTCAGACAAGCAGGGAGGCTGACCTTCATTCTCCGCTGACTCCGTTTGTTGAACAAAATCTATAACATGGGAAGGAGGCTGGGATATGGTAGTAACCCTGACCACAGACTCCCCCTTGTACCCAGACTCCTCCTCCTGTTGGCATAATCCTCCATGAAAATGGGAGATAAGCTGAAGGCCAGGTAATTCCTGGCAACCTGCTGCTTTCGTAGCTCAGCGTGGTAATCCTCCACCTCTTAACTTAATATAGCAAAGTACTCCACTAACATCGGTGGCATCCTGACGCCCCAGTTCTCCATCCTGGTGATCTGCTGCTTCCGATTGAAGGTCTTTCATTGTCTTAGACTTCCGTGTTTCCATGTTGCAGTCTTTTGTTTCATGCCACAGTATTTTTCCAAGTTGTCTTAGTGTCTTTGTTTTGTTTTTTGTTGCTAGTTTAATAAACTATTCTAAATTCTGCGATTGCTTCTGAACACATCCTTGAAACGTGCCAGATACGCTCCTCCAACATGAACTCCTAGCCTTTTCAATAATGCAATATCCTCAGCATATGAAGACATACATAGTAGGACGTGCATGTTTACGTTTATGGAAGGTCACCAGAAAAAAATTACACAGAGCCATGCGTTGCTCTTCTTCCACCTTGTTTTGCCATCTAGCAAGTGGGCGACTGGATACTTCATCTGGACTAGCATGTCTGTTATTAATAGCTTCTACTTCATTTGTATGCTCTTTACCTTTTTCATGCTCCTCACATTCTGGATGACTGAAATTCTTTGTCCCTGTGTAGAAGCCACTAGTTTACTCTGCTAGATGGGGATGTGAACGGCAGATCTTACACCACATTTGACTGCGATCATCGTCAGATTCAAGCCATGGCGTTTCTTGAAGCCACTTCTCTGAGAAAACTCTTTTCTTTCACTCGAGCTCGATCTGACGTTTCCTCTGAGGTGGCGTAATGCCAAAGAAGTTGCGTAATGTCTGTGTTTTCTGGATATTTCTCACAGTATTACAGTTGTTCGATCCAAGACATTTTTTATTTCACTTGTGCATGCGCACCTGTGCACTAGTTATGTGCACAGCTGTCTATAACATTTAAATAATATCTTTAATAGAGAATGATGTTACGGATCAGCTGGGACCGTGACGTGCGTCGGCCGCTACTGCGGATGAGCGGACGTCGTCATCAACGACGTCACGCCTTCGTCACGAAAGGTCACAAGGTCATGTGGGGGCGTGCCTGGAAAGCACGCACAGCTGAGAGCTTGTGAGGAATCAAGGACTGTGTATATATATCGCGGTTGGTGCCCTACACGACGTGGGTCGTTCGGAATTGTTAAGAGTACGTCATTCTGACTCAGGGCTCGATTTACATTACTGTTCATGTTTCTGTTTAGTAGTCGTTACTGTTCATGTTTTTGTTTAGTAGTCGCTCCTAGCTTTAGCCGCTAGCAGTAGCAGTGCTAGCCCAGTGAGCCTAGGTTAGTTACTGTGTTCTTGTTTTGGTTTTGTTTTGTGTATTTTCGTGCACTTGTAAATAAACACCACCGTGTTTCGCTGCATTTACGTCCTCGTCTCATTCCTGCGCCAACGGCGCGTGACAGAACGAACCGCCTACCATGGACGTAGCGCGAAGACGGAAGGACCACCAACAGCAGCCCAGCGCTCCTGCCTTCCCTGCCTTTAACTCCATGCACTTCACCCAGAAAGCTCCGATGTTTCTGCCAAGGCCGTTTGACAGCCTGGATCGCCCGGATTATTTCCTTATGGAATGCCAGCAGTACTTTGACAATCTGAGCGATCCAAAACCCTCTGAAGGTCAGTTCACGCAGTTAATCATGTCTCGCTTTGCGGGTTCCGCGTGTGCCTGGGCAGAGCAGTTATGGACAGAGATACCCGAAGTGACAATGGACATTTGGCAGTTCCTGGACCTCTTTCTTGTGGACTTCGGGGAGCCAGGGCAGCAGTATAATTTGGATATCATACTGCAGAAATGTAATCACGAGACCCCGGCCGAACCACTGTTTTGTGACTATTATGAGCAAGTAGAACTGAGAAAGTGTAGGGGCATCGAAAGCGTCACGTCCCGAGCCCTCGCCAGGTTCCCGACACCACAGCCATGCCTCACGTTCCCGACACCACAGTCATGCCTCACGTTCCCGACACCACAGCCATGCCTCACGTTCCCGACACCACAGCCATGCCTCACGTTCCCGACACCACAGCCATGCCTCACGTTCCCGACACCGCAGCCATGCCTCACGTTCCCGACACCGCAGCCATGCCTCACGTTCCCGACACCGCAGCCATGTCTCACGTTCCCGACACCGCAGCCATGTCTCACGTTCCCGACACCGCAGCCATGTCTCACGTTCCTGACACCGCAGCCATGCCTCACGTTCTCGACACCACAGCCATGCCTCACGTTCCAGACGAAATCATTCAGGGTAAGAGGGATCCCGAACCGCGACAAGGATACGGCTCAGTTCAGCTGCGGGAGCCCCAACGGAGACACAGCGAGAGCGAGAAGCAGAAGAAGGAGATAAGCATGGCGCAGGTGGAGTTGGAGGTTTTGAGCAGCACTCTGTCTGAGGTGAGGAGTAGTCATGACCAAGCTACTGAAAGATCCTCAGCTGTAGAGTTGCAACTACAGTAGTCCCAAAGTAAGTTGAAAGAGGTGACACTCCAGGAACAAGCTCTGATCACACGGATTCGTCAACTGGAGGACGAACAGGGTCGACTGAAAGAGCTTCTGGAGAAGGAAGAAGTGGCCAGCTGCAACTCCAAGATCTCAGCATTGCATATGGATCTCACGGCCAAAACCCAGGAGCTAGAAGGTTCAGCCAAGCCAAAATTTCAGGTGTATGATGTACACGTTCAGACCCAGTCTCAGGTCCTGGTCAAGTTTCCGAAAGTCCAGCCCAAGTGCCCGAGTTCCACGCTCAAGTGCCCGGGTTCCACGCTCAAGTGCCCGGGCTCCACGCTCAAGTCTCGGAAAACCAAGCTCAAGCGCCCGAGTCCCACGCTCAAGCGCCCGAGTCCCACACTCAAGTCTATGAAAGCCAAGCTCAAGTCTCCGAGAGCCAAATTCGAGCCCCTCATTCAAGCCCTGGCTACAGTCCCTGCCAAGTCCCCAGGCCCTAGTTATAGCTCCCGTCATGCCTCACGCCACGGTTCTGGCCCTTGCCATGTTTTTAGTTGTGTTTTGAGCACTAGTCCTGTCTCTAGCCATGTTCCTAGCCATGTTCCTAGTCATGTTCCTAGCCATGTTCTTAGCCCTGTCCCGGCCACGCCTCTGAGCCCTGTCCGGGCCAAGCCTCAGACCCCTGTCCCGGCCACGCCTCTGAGCCCTGTCCTGGCCACGCCCCTGAGCCCTGTCCCGGCCACGCCTCTGAGTCCTGTCCCGGCCACGCCTCTGAGCCCTGTCCCGGCCGCGCCCCTCGCTCAAGCTCTAGCCGCGCCCCTCGCTCAAGCTCTAGCCGCGCCCCTCGCTCAAGCTCTAGCCACGCCTCGCTCAAGCCACAGCCGCGCCCCTCGCTCACGCCACAGCCGCGCCCCTCGCTCACGCCACCGCCATGCCCCTCGCTCACGCCACAGCTGGATGCCACAGAACGGCGTGCGGTTTCCTGGTGCTGTAGGGGACATTCAGCCCAGGGGCCCGGGGCCGCCAATGGAAGGGAAGGACTCTTGGCACTCCGGGAGGAGTGCCTTTGGGGGGGGGGCGTTCTGTCACGGTTCAGCTGGGATCGTGACGTGCGTCGGACGCTACTGCGCATGCGTGGACGTCGTCATCAACGACGTCACGCCTTCGTCACGAAAGGTCACAAGGTCATGTGGGGGCGTGCCAGTAAGCACGCACAGCTGAGAGCTTGTGAGGAATCAAGGACTGTGTATATATACCGCGGTTCGTTCCCTACACGACGCGGTTCGTTCGGAATTGTTAAGAGTATGTCATTCTGACTCAGGGCTCGGTTTACGTTACTGTTCATGTTTCGGTTTAGTAGTCGCTCCTAGCTTTAGCCGCTAGCAGTAGCAGTGCTAGCCCAGTGAGCCTAGGTTATTTACTGTGTTCTTGTTTTGGTTTTGTTTTGTGTATTTTCGTGCACTTGTAAATAAACAACACCGTGCTTCGCTGCATTTACGTCCTCGCCTCATTCCTGCGCCAACGGCGTGACAGAATGAGACACGTTGTAAATTTCAGACTATATGCTTACTGGAGATCTCGTTATTGAACACTTCACAGGTGTGTTTACTTTTGTACCTCCTTCCATACTCACCAATCTGTAGAGCAGATTTCTCCATTTCCACTCTCTCATCTTCTGTCCATTCTCTGTCTCTCTGTGGAAGTGAATAAAACAGTGTGAAGGTTTTCTACATGACTCCATACTGTATGTAAATAAAATGTTAAATACACATGACGTGTCTCTCTGTTCAGATCACTGTGTGTGTGTGTTTGTGTGCGCATGCGTGCGTGCGTGTGTGTGCATGTCACTGAGAGTTGATATTTTCTGCCGTGATGACGGGAAAGTTGAGTACCAACTTACTGAAATGGTTGGCGTCCGAAATGGATTCTCGTACATGTATTCACCCGTACTCCCTTTAAAAGCTGACTAATCGCTCTCTCTCTCTCTCTCTCCCCCGGTATATACTTCGGCGGAAGACACTGACACGGACGAGGACGGCGCCGGCCGAGACGACACGCGCAGCGCTGAGGGACGGCTCAAGAACCCCGAGGCTTCTTCCAGGATTCCCCCGACACGCCCCCGCAAGCGTCATGGCGTCAGCCCGGCCCCGCAGACCTACACACATGCCCCCCGGACCTACACTCTACCAAAACCAAGAATAAGGCCTGAGCCTTTACTCTACTCCCACCTCCGTGTCTCTGTGCATCGCCCTTTCCCGCTACACTGGTGGAGGATTCGGGCATGAGCACAGAACCGCCCCTCACCTAAAAAAAATATATATATATATATATAAATTCCCTTTTTTTTTGTCGACAAGGAGAGAGAAAATGGAACAGACGTTACAGCAGCTGTTGCAGACCAGTATACAGCAACAGGCCGTCACCCAACAACTCACGGAAAGCCTCCAGGCGGCGACAGAGACTCTGGTGGCGCTACAGTCCCGCGCCTCTCCCGGATCCGGGACGTGAGCTCTGCCGCCTACACCCCCCCCCCCTCCGGCTCCTGATGACGACCCGGTGGCATACCTTGAAACCTTTCGCCCACCGCGAGGGAGGATAAGGATGACTGGCCCCGCGGTAGGTCCCCTTCACAGTACGGAACGCCGCGAGGCGCCTACTACAGTCTTGAGCCGGAGGACGTGGCGGAATTACATCACCATGAAGGAGGCGCCTGGCGTGGTGTGGCCAAGCTCTCCCGCGGCCGCCGAAGTTTCATCGCTGGGTCTACGCCGCCGGGCGGCCCGCAGGCAGCTAAACGCCCTCATCCGACTCACCAAAAGGTGGCCCGGGCCAGACCAGCATACGGCCCTCCGAGGTGGCGGAGGAGGTGGCTATGGACCGGTTCCTGAGGGCATTACCCGGATGGCACGACAGGCCGTGGTAGTCCAAGCACCGCGAACGCCCCAGGAGCTCCTGACGGCCCTGGGGAACAGGGAAGCCACGACATCGGAAGCAGAGGACCGGGGCCCGGACCGCTTACCTGGCCCAGGACAACGGGACGCCACTCCCGAAGGTGAGTCCTCTATATCGACTAACCCTATGTCTGTTGTCGTCCATCAGGTGAACCGAGAGGGGAGCTTTGGTCGGGAACAGAAGGAGGACGACCGACTCAAGCACTGCTGGGCCCGGTATCGGGTTGTAGAGGGGTCGACCAAAACCCCGACCTGAGACTCCCTACCTGTACTCGCCTGGGGGTGGCCTCTACTAACGGGGCCTTCCGCCGCGGGGAGCCGGTAGATCTCCTGGTGGTACCAAGGACGAAAGCGCCACTCGTCATGCACCTCGCCCATGCCCACCCGCTTGGCAGTCACCTGGAACCGCGGAACACAGTGGAAAAACTGAGGGACCAATTCGTGTGGCCCGGGATGAGTGCCGAGGTCCAGAGGTTCTGCCAGCAGTGTCCCCAGTGCCAACGCACCGCTCCCCGGAGGCCCCCGCCGGCGCCCCTCATCCCTCTACCCATCATCGGCGTTCCCTTTGAGTGGATCGGCATGGACCTCGTGGGGCCCCTCCCCAAGTCAGCCCGGGGCCACAAGTACATCCTGGTGGTCGTAGACTATGCCACCCGGTACCCGGAGGCGGTACCACTGTGCAAAGCCACCTCCCCCAACATCGCCAGGGAACTGGTACTCTTGTTCAGCCGCATGGGAATCCCCAAAGACATCCTAACCGACCAAGGTACGCCCTTCATCTCCAAGTTAATGTCTGATCTGTGTCGGCTGTTGCAGGTGAAGCACCTGAAGATGTCAGTCGACCACCCCCAGACTGATGGGCTGGTCGAACGCTTCAACCAGACGCTCAAACGGATGCTGCGGTGGGTGGTAGACAAAGAAGGGAGGAACTGGAACCTCCTCCTCCCTTACGTACTCTTTGCCGTCCGGGAGTGTCCCCAGGCATCCACCGGCTTCACCCCCTTCGAACTGCTGTTCGGCCGGCGCCCTCGAGGACTACTGGACATCGCCCACGAAGCCTGGGAGGAACATATGTACGTGGAATATGTACGGGAAATGCAAGACAGGATCGACCGAGTGGGGCCGATAGTCCAACAACACATGCGCGCCACCCAGGAGGAACAGCAGCGGGTGTACAACCGCCCGGCGCAGCCTCGGGAGTTCCACCCAGGGGACCAGGTACTTCTTCTGGTACCCAGTAGCGCCTGCAAGTTCCTGGCCTGCTGGCAGGGCCCTTACACCATTCTAGAGTGTCAGGGCGCCAATCACCGCCTGCAACAGCCCGGTAGGAGAACGGACGGGAAACTATACGACATTAACCTGTTGAAGAAGTGGGTAGAACCGGCCCGATGGTATCAGCCGCACGCCCCTGGACACAGATCAGAACGAGCGTTTTGGTCAACCTCGGGGAAGACCTCACCCCCGCCCAGAGACAGGAGCTCCTCGAGTTCGTGGACCAATTCGCGGACGTGTTCTCCTCATCCCTGGGAAGGACCCAAGTGGTGCGCCACCACATAAAGACACATCCCGGCGTAGTGGTGAGACAGAGGCCCTACCGTGTCCCAGAGGCCCGGCGTAAGGTCATCGAGGAAGAGGTGGAGGAAAATGCTACGAGACGGAGTTATCGAAGAGTCCAACAGCCCCTGGTCCAGCCCCATCGTTGTAGTGCCAAAACCCGACGGGAGCATTCGGCTCTGCAATGACTTTCGCAGACTCAACCTGGTCTCGGATTTCGATAGCTACCCCCTCCCCCGAGTGGACGACCTTGTGGAGCGCCTGGGGAGGGCCCGATTCATCTCCACCCTGGACCTCACCAAGGGGTACTGGCAAGTGGCCCTAGCGGCCGATGCTCGACCCAAGACGGCCTTTAGCACCGCCACGGGCCACTGGCAGTACCGGGTCCTCCCCTTTGGACTACATGGGGCACCAGCCACCTTCCACCGACTGATGGACATTGTCCTACGGCCCCATCGAAGCTTTGCAGCGGCCTACTTGGTCGGCCCACCTGTTCCATCTGGGGGAGGTCCTAAAGGGGCTCTGGGACGCTGGCTTGACTGCCAACCCCAAGAAATGTCACCTTGGGCTAACCGAGGCGCAGTGCCTGGGATACCGCATTGGGCGCGGGATGCTAAAGCCCCAGGCAAAGAAAGTTGAAGCGGTGAAAGGCTACCCTCGGCCCAGGTCAAAAAAACAGGTGCGTGCCTTCTTGGGGTTGGCAGGGTATTATCGGAGGTTTGTCCCTAACTTCTCTGCGATAGCCTCCCCTCTTTCAGACCTGACAAAAAAGGGCCAGCCAGACCAGGTGAGGTGGACAGCCGACGCCAAGCGGGCCTTCCGGACTCTGAAGGAGGCCCTCACAGCGAGCCGGGCGCGCGCAACCCGGACTTTACCCTCCTTCTCGGTGCACACCGACGCATCCGAAACCGGGCGGCGGCAGTTCTCTCCCAAACCTTCGAGGGAGAAGAGCACCCGTACTCTACATCAGCCGGAAGCTGCAGAGAGAAGGCTACGCCGGTGGAAAGAGAGGCCCTGGCAATAAAGTGGGCCATTGAGGAGCTGAGGTACTACCTGGCGGGCCGAACCCTCATTCTGGTGACGGACCATGCTCCCCTTCAATGGATGGCCAGCCCACAAGGACACTAATGCCAGGGTAAATTGTTGGTTTCTCGCCCTGCAGGACTTCTGTTTTCAGGTCCAACACCGGGCGGGGACCCGACACGGGAACGCAGACGGGCTCTCACGGAGGGACTCCGCTATGGGCGGCAGTAGGCTCGGAGCTGGGAGGGGGGTACTGTCGCGACGGACTGACACTCGGCACGAGGAGAAAGGGAATCGCTCCTTTTCCAACTGCCGGCCGGCACGAATCAGGCAGCCCCGCCTGAACCTAGCATTAACCGGAAAGGACGCCATGCCGGGGAGGACCCACCAATGCCGTACCGTCCAGGGATTGGAGGATCGGACGGAAGAATTCCACCACTCTCTACCCGGATGGCGGAAATAAAAGGACGCCCTTCCGCCCTGGGAAAGTTGAGTACCGACTTACCGAAATGGTTGGCGTCCGAAACGGATTCTCGTACAGGTATTCACCCGTACTCCCTTTAAAAGCTGACTAATCTCTCTCTCTCTCTCTCTCTCTCCCCCGGTATATACTTCGGTGGAAGACACTGACACGGACGAGGACGGCGCCGGCCGAGACGACGCGCATCGCTGAGGGACGGCTCAAGAACCCCAAGGCTTCTTCCGGGATTCCCCCAACACGTCCCCGCGAGCGTCACGGCGTCAGCCCGGCCCCGCAGACCTACACACATGCCCCCCGGACCTACACTCTACCAAAACCAAGAATAAAGCCTAAGCTTTTACTCTACTCCCACCTCCGTGTCTCTGTGCATCGCCCTTTCCCGCTACAACGTGTTAAACCTTTTCTGTGCCACTTTAAATGGAATTTAAGACAAAGTTTGCAGATGAACTTCAACGGGGTGAAGGTCATCATTTATTCTTACATTTATTTACTTTATTATTTATTTTGTTCAAATTTCCACAGTGTTTACACTCATTGCAATAATACTACTAATAATAATAGTAAATTACTAACAAACAGTTCAACAGCTGAGTTTCTAGAACAATCGAATGTCTTTTTTTTTTTTTTTTACCCGTAATAGACAGGTTTTTACCATCACTGGGACTGTTACCATGGTAACTCATTTACTTGTCACCGGGCACTGGCCTAAGTGTAACATAATTTAATAATCTTTTTAATGCTGTCACCATCAGTAAGAGATTCATGAAATAATAATATTTTATAACAGTTTACTCACCTGATAAACACGGATCTCTTCATTTAGAGGAGGATGTGAGGGAAAAAATGCAAAGTAAGATTGTTGAGATGATTAAAAATGCATTGTTATTTTCTGTAATGTTCTCTGTATTTGATCCTATAGTATTAGCTCTAAACGTTCTGTAGCTGTTCTCAAGAAGTCTGTTTTTATCCTGTACTGACTTGTTTCTCTCCTCTTTCTGCTGACTTGAAAAAAACCCTCTTCAGGCTCTTTCAGTATTAATGCTGCAAGAAACAAATAAACCAGATCACTTACTTCTTTTCTGTTATAATCTCTTTCATGCACCATGATCCAGTGTGAACTCTCTAACTCACATCTCTCTCTGTAGTTATATACACTACAGTAATGTTCGCCCGTCTCAATCACTTTCAGAAGGAGTTACTGCTATGAAATCACATTCAAACAAAAACCTTCAGCTTTGTATCTCTCAGTATCAGTGTGTAGGTCAGATTTCTGTGTGTGTATAACACTAATGACAAACTAGACTACAGCATGATGGATGTTCTGCAGCGATCACAGTCTGTTGCGTTCACTACACTATGCTCATGATGCTCATATATCTATGTGCTATTGCACTCTGAACACACAGCACAGTCTAATCTATTTCATCTGCAAAATAAATATATTATTCATGCAGCATCAACACATCACCATCACAGAAAAGTGTTTATACTCACTTGATAGTTTCTCCTGTAAAAGTAAATAATACAGTATGAAGATTTTATGCATGAAGTCAAATGTGAATTGTTCCATGTGAAAATGTGAAAGTAACTGTTACTCTGCTTAAAACACAGCGGATGTGAGTATTAATTAAAAAGGGGAAAACTAGACAACAATCAGTCATCATACACAGTAAATACGTAGAATGTAGCATTGTGCTAATATATACGTTTATAAAATATCAGCCGCTACCAATAGTGTGAAGTTGAGTTATTTACTTACCCAGTCTGAAAGTGTCGTGTAAAACAACAGAGAGAAATGTAATGTTAGATAAAATACAGAGAGAAAAACTTATGACTTACAGTCAGAATCGCTGCTAAACAATCTTCACTCTGTGCTTTCAGTACAAAGATGTTCAGCTACAATTTTAATATTTTTATCAAATATAACAACAGATCATTTCCTCTCTGATGGAGAAATGTCTCTGATTGTTTCAGTTTAAACTGATATCGAGTCCATCTCTGATTAGTAGATAAACAAACTTAATGAAATGATGAATCAGGATTTAATTGATATTTGTACACGCTGCTGCGTTTAGGCCCTTGTGCAGGTGTGTAGCAGAGTGAAAAACAGACGTACTGTTTATTCAACTAAAATGAACTTCACTCCACATTAGCACCCTGTATACTGAACCTCATACTGAATACTGAGTGTGTGTTTCATGTACTGAGATGAGAAGCACAGATGATGATGTTGAGTTTATGTACTTACACATCATCTCTACTGTAATCTCCACTGTTCTGTCTCCATCAGTGACCTGACACAGGTAATGTCCATCATCTGACTCTGTACAGTCTCTCAGCTGTAAGGAGATGTTTCCTCTCTCCATCTCCTGAGTGAACAGACTCACTCTGCCCTCGTAACCTCTCCCCTCTGACACATGTCTGTTCTTATAGACACAAACACAGTCTGTCTCCTTAAACCACTGGATCTCCATTTCAACAGCACTGATTTCAGGAGACAGACGACACGAGAGAGTGACAGCAGAGGGATTATACCGCTCTTCATCACTGGGGTGAAGGAGTCTAAACTCATCTGTGTAGGAAAACACACACACGCACACACACAATTGGTTTACTCCAAAATAAATAATATTAATACATATATTTCTGGAAATGTAGCTTACTGCTTGCAGTCGCCATCTTGATCTCTTTCTGTAGGTTCAAACTAATAAAATCCTGAACACACACAGGAAGAGAGAGTGATCCTTTTACACAGATTTCCTCACACTAATACATGGTTAGAAAGCACAATTCCACAGTGTGTTCTGGAGGACCAGTTTAACAGGTTACTGAGTCCATGGTGACTAACATGTACTTTAGCATGATGCTAACTCCTCTTACCTTTTCTGTTTCTCAGATATAAAGAGATCTGCTGCTTTAGCTGAAGTGTGTCCACATTTCAGAGAGGCTCATATTCAGTATTGACCTCATTACAGTTTAAACCCCGTGTGTAAAATCTCCCCCCTGTCTACACACACAAATACATTCCTCCTGTTTTAGTTCGTTACACAGGAACTGTAATGTTACTTTCACCTTCACCTTCATTACAGATACCTGAGAGAGAGCTCCGCCCCTTCACCTCTGATAACTGTTTCTTGCACTTTCCTCCACGGCTGTTGTTCTGCTCTGTACATGTGCACATGCTGCCCCCTTGAGGACAATCTAAGTGAAGACAGCTTTACCTTGTTATAGTTGTGTATTACGAGTCGTCCAGCGGTTATTTATTATTTCTTAAAGACTGAGATAAGTTCTTCTAGATTATTTTATCGGAGCAGTTCGGTATTGCATCTTTCTGCGTTATATTATTTATTTATTTTTGACTCCTGCACCACCTGAAACCTACGACTACGAAAGAAAGGAGAAATAAAGAGAAACAAGTGATTTATAGGCATCTGATTTGTATTTTTGATGTAAAAGTCTGTTGATGCTGACAACAAGACGACCTCTGTTCGAGTCCCACCTCACACAACTATTACATTATGAATTCAATTTAAATTTAATGTTGAAATGAATAATAATTGCTGCTTTTAAAATTAGTAAATGATTCATCACCACAGTTCACTTATTATCCTAATTAATGTTACATATGATTTCTCTATTACTTATTATTTAAAGATTTGTGCTAAGATGCTTTTAGGTGGTCTGAAAAAAATAAAAAGATTATAAAATGTTTTAGCACACAGGCTCACAGAGTGATTACTGAAGCAAAAGTGTGATATAAATCAGTGACCAGTCGCTGTAAGCAATAGAATTGTGGTTTTTTAAATAAATAAGAAAATACATCAGATAAAGAACACACACACACACACACACCATGACAATAAACACAAGTGATCAGTTTTTATAAAACGTTATTAAAGTATGAGTATATAAAGCTATCAACAAAACAACATAAATACTGCAACTATTTAAACATTATATTTACATACAAAATATATACATATATATTTTTATTAAATATATATATTTATATTATATTTAGCAAATTAAATTTTCAGCTCCAGAGGGCCACACTCCTGTTGAAAATGAACACTGATCTTATCACACTGCAGTACTTCACTGACATGTTTTCTCTTATAAACTTGTACAGATCCGGTCTGCCTTCCATCATGAGAAAGAAAAATAAACACCAGTCTGTTGCTGCCCTCTGCTGGTGTTGATGTATTATATCCTGAAAGTCAAAGCTCAGTTCCCCAAAATGATAGCTTTAATGATAACTAGACCAACTACTGGGAAAATGCTAACAAAACCCAATTAAAATAATAATTTATACCTTTCAATTGTGATTCCTAACATGGATCAGTGTTTAATAATATTATAGATTAAGATTTATTACACACTCTGGATCAAACGTGTGATGGAGCTCCACCAGAACAGCAGGTTTAGTGTCTATAGAAAACATATGAGGCATTTACTCATTATATATGATACATTACACATCATACAACAAATTATTCTGAAAAGATTCCTGAAATAATATTACGCCTTTACACTGCGGATTCAGTGTCAGTTCTAGATCTTCCAACAACCATGAAGAAAAACAAAACGAAAAAACACTCATTCACTGTAAACACCTCCTGAAGGTCTGGTAATTGTTTTGTAAGACAATAAATGAAGCCATCAGAAGTAAAGAGTGTATTTTCTGTTAGAAGAATTAAATACTTGTTCCAGATTTCAAATAATAAAAAAAATCTGTTGTTAAAATAGTTGATTATTAGTTAAAGCTCGCAAAGCATTGTCCTCTGATGGTCATTTTACATGGCAAGATCATCTTAAAGTCTCTGTGAAGACATGTTTAACAATTCTTGCTGATATTATATGTTATCATGCTATCTAAGAAAGTTATTCAGAATTCTCTCTCTGCGCATGCGCGGTGGAGGAATGAGCGTGGCGTGTAGAGCGCGTGAGAGCGGTTTGGCGTCTTGCCAAAGTTTTCTGCGAGTTTGTCTCTGTTTTTCTTTTCATTGAATTATTGAGTGTGTAAGTTATGTGAGTATCAGTCGCCGGTTAAAGTATTCAGTGGGGTGGCCGGGACGCCACGGCCTCTGAGGCCGGAGAGGAGACGCTGTCTCTCCGCCATGGCGTCAGGTGTGTGCGGGAGAATGGAGAACAGGTTCGCCAGCCCCATGACAGCTGTTCCGCTCGGCTGTAAGAACTCAGTGAAAACGCAGTGAAAACACGTCCTGTCGTGCTGAAACACGGATTTAAATCAACGCCTGTCTGCTGTGTTTGATGTAAGTCACAGTCACGACTAAAAACGATGGAGAATCACATCAGGTGTTGTCGTGGCAACCAGGAATTCATTTCAGTAGGATGAGGAAATATATCAAATAACATCATGATTGTTTTGAAATCTATACAATATACAGCCAATTTGTTATTTTATCATTTAAGGCACCATCGTCCAATCTCACCATATTAATAACAATTCCATAAAAGACCTTTATGACAGTTCCAGTGAAAGTGACTGAGATAATATGTTAGTAAGAGAGGAAACCTACACCTTATATCATCAATCCTGACCTACGTTTCTTTTGCAGTAGGCTGCTTCATCGACTTTCACCTCCATCTCTCTCCTCTACACTGTAGCTATTCGGCTGTTAGCTTTCAGACAGAAACAGGAACACCACATGATCTCACTTGGATAATCTTTGGTTAAAAATATACAAATCAAGCATATATTGATCATTTGATAAAACGTTTAAAATGTGGCGTACACGTACATTTATATAAAAACACACTACATTAAACATGATCATGTGGCGCAACCGTGATTTTCCCTCTAAATAATGTATTTTCTTAATGTGCTTCAAAGTTTGTATTGCAAATTTTATTAACATTTTAATTTAAAAAATCTTAATCTGCAGATTTATTTTTTTTAAATCAGTTTTATAAAAAAAAATTGTTATGCATATTAAAAACACTTTGTACTGTACATGGTTGGGGGTGTAAAGTATTATGCAGCTCTCCATTTCTCCATGTTTCTTCTTTAGCAGGTCACTTCAAGTTTATAAACTCGGCAAAAAAAGAAACGTCCCTTTTTCAGGAGACTGGATTTTAAAGATCATTTAGTGAAATCCAAATAAGACAGATCTTTTTTGGAAAGAGTTTAAACAGTGTTTTTCATGTTTGTTCAGTGAACCATAAACACATTATTGCACATGCACCTGTGGAACGTCCTTAAGACACGAACAGGCAGAAAGCGATGAAGGTCACAGTTACAATAAGTTAGTAGAAAGGTCTCTTTAGTGTCCTAACTGTGAAAAACACCAGAAGAAAGATGTCTAGGGTTCCTGCTCACCTGCGTGAACATGCCATAGACCTGCTGCAGGGACGCATGAGGACTGCAGATGTGTCCAGAGCAATAAACTGCAATGTCTGAAAGGAAAATTACACGTAACCCCACAGACGTGATCAAGAACTTGCAGATGCCTCGGTGGAAGAGTGGAGGAACATCTCACAGCAAGAACGGACCAATCTGGTGCAGTCCATGAGGATGAGATGCACTGTAGTACTTAAAGCAGCTGGAGAACACCAGATCCTGACTGTTCCTTCTGATATCGACATCCCCTTTGTTCAGGGACTCGTTATTCCATTTCTGTTCCTCAAACATCTGTGAAACTTCTTCAGTTCATGTCTCAGCTGTTGAATCTTTTTATGTTCATACAAATATTTACACACGTTAAGAAATGTGCTGGAAATAAAAGCAGTTGAATGTGAGAGGACGAGTCTTTTTCTGCTGCGTATATATGTAATCTTTCCCAGCAGGTTTCTTCTACGATAGCTAAAACAAATTTGTAACGTGAAGTAGACAGACAGTTTGAAATGCATTATATATGATAGAGGAGAACAGAAGGTACATTTTTGTGAGCAATGAAAGGTTGATGTACCATGTGAACATTGATAAAGGTTCATTCAGCCCCAAACCGTACAGTCCATATATGGAAACCCCAGTTTCCTGCAAAAACAGTTCTTTAACGGTTCCTAGTCGTGGTTCACATTTCCACATCACTGTGATTTAGTCCATAGCAGTGTAAACACGCCCATTTACACTGAAGTGATAATTAACGTTTAATCCTAGATTAGTCGTTTCAGGAAGTGCAATACAGGGCAGCCAATCAGAACAGAGGACATTTAACATATACATATAACCTCTGTCTTAAATGGACAGTGAAAAAAATTAAACACTGTCCGCAATTCTAAGAGTAAATGAGCAGTTGGAAAATGGTGGTGTAAAAATGAATTTAATTTAATGAACAATTTTAATTGTTGGTAAATTGCTGAAGTATAAGAAGAATAAAACACTGTGGGGCATGATGTGACATATATATCCACATTATCCCCACTCACTATATTTGTTATGTCCTCCTACATGACCAGAAATCAGCAGTAACAAGTCTGCCTGTGATAATAATAATAATAATTATTACTGGTACTTACATTTAATAATGTAAATAAAAAGTCTTTATATCTCAGAGAGATTCCCTTCGATGCCTCTCCTGTTAGAGCTGCTCTCTCTGGTTCTGAGCTGCTTCTCACAGTTTTCTCATAAACCTCTTCAAGCAGACTGTGAGTCTCTGTGAGCTCTGAAAGTCTCTGTTTAAAACTCTCCAGCTCTCTGTTCTTCTCCTCCATCTGTCTGCTGAACTCTTCCTGCATCTTTGTTTTTGAGGCCAAAATGTTCCTCTGGAGTTCAGGCAGGATGATCTTCATGAGGTTTCTCTCTGCCTCCATCCTGGCCTCTCCTTCATACACCTCCCTGATCTCCTCCATCTCCTGTTGGTGCCTCTCCTCCATCTCTCTCCTCTCCCTCTCTCTCTTTTCTTTCAGTTTCTTCACTTTTTCTTCCATCTCTGTCCTTCGCTCTACCTCTCGTTTCAGCTCCTTCTCAAGTTCCCTCTTTTTCTCCTCATCCTTCTCTTCTTTCATCTTTCTCTCCAGTTCAGATGTTCGGTCATTAAGTTGACTGATGTCTCCTTCATGCTTCTGGATCACTCCCTCTATCTTTCTCAGAGAGTCTTGCACCTCCTTTTTTATTTTTTCCTTCATTTCCATCTCCTCTCTCATCCTTTTCTCTTCTCTTTCCTTCAGGATCTTTGTCTCCATTGCTCTAATCTGAGATTCTGTCTCCAGGTAGATCTCACTGCTGTAGAATTTCTCTTTGCTTCCTTCCACCATCTTCTCTATCTTCTCCAGCAGCTCTGAGACCTGAGAACCATCTCCACTCTCCTCAATGTTGAGACAGTGAAACCTGTTCCTACATTTCTCTACAAATCTCAGGACCTCCTGGTTTCCTGCCTGGATAAACTCCTCAATGTTCTTCTTCTGAAGCTCATCAGTAACACTGAATATGATCATGGTGTTTCTCCAACATTTCTCTCCAAACATCTCCTCCATTTTCTCCAGTGTCCCTCTCTCCTCTCCTGTAGGCTGCTTTACAGGTATGACCAGGAGGAAGGCGTGGGGTCCTGGAGCAGACAGACGGACACAGTGTTCCACGTCCTGTCTCAGCTTCTCCAGAGAGAGTCCAGGAGAGAACCAGTCAGGAGTGTCCACCACAGTCACCTTCCTCCCAGCCACCTCCCGCTGTGTTCTCTCACTCTGCTGGGTGGATGTAGATGTAGCAGCCTGGTTCCTCTCCTCTCTGCCTAGGATGGTGTTTCCTGCTGCACTCTTCCCAGACCCCGTCCTCCCCAGCAGCACCAGCCTCAGTTCTGCTACAGGAACCGACACTGGAGAATGTGGACTATACGATTCTCCACCCACTGAAAATGAACAAGAATGAATCATTTAATACAGAATCACTCCTGCATTATGGTGATGATGCTGTTCTCTGGAGTACGGTGGTGGATCTATTAATGATGAAATCTGGATATATCAAATCAAATGATAAATTTAAGTGTCTAAACCCTCCTGCTTCCTCTCTTCATAGTCGTCTCTTTTACCCAAAACTAGTGTTGAGTTACACACTAAACATACAACAAGAATCATTAATCACTTACATGTTGGACGTCCTCCATCCATACTGTTTCTTCTCCTGATTGGTGCTGCTGAGTCCTGAGTCGCTTCACTCACTAGGAAACATCAGAACCAGTCAGAATGAGAGAGACATTCTTCAGAAGATAAAGTTAGACAGATGATATCATTCAAGTTCTGTTTTATACACTATAACTATCCACTTTCACTGTTTAAATGACACTTCCTTACAATATCTGAAGAGTTGCAGCATTAAGTATCATTACAGTATATTTACATATGAGTTATTAAGTGTAGATTTACTATCTGGAACTACTGACCTTCTGAGAACATTTTAACTGCTTAATTTAATAAAGTACTCACTCTTTGGAGGTAACTCTTCCATACTGTTTCTTCTTCTGATGGGGGCTGATGATTCAGGATCTGTCTGTTCCTGCAGCTGCTTTGTTTTCTCCTCTAGAAGTCTGTCTTTCTCCTGAAGCTGTTTGTCTCTTTCTAGTAGTTCATTTTGACTGGTTCCCAGTTCTTTCCTCATGTTCTCCAGTTGTCTCTCTTTGTCTTTTATCTGTGTCTGATTCTCTTCTAATCTCTTACTTGTTTTTCCCAATTCCTCTTTTACCTCTCTGAGCAGCGTGTCCTTCTCCACCAGTGCCTCGTCTTTCACTTGTAGTTTTTGTGTATTTTCTGTTAGAAGTCTGTCTTTCTCCTGAAGCCGTTTGTCTCTTTCCATTAGCTGTGTCTCTCTCTCAGTTAGAAGACTCTCTTTCTCTTCAAGATGTTTGTTTTTTTCTGCTAACTCAGTTTTCTGTTGTTCCAGTACGATCATCTTGTCCTGTAGTTGTCTCTCCTTGTCCTGCAGCTCCTGTCCCAGTGTCTCCAGTTTATTTTTACTGGTTTCCAGTTCTTCGACCACATTCTCCAGTTGTCCTTCATTCTGTTTCAATTGTCTCTGATTCTCATATAACTTTTTACTTGTTTTTTCGTATTCACCTTTCACCTCATTTAATTGTTTGTCCTTCTCTTGGATTATCTTGTCCTTCACCTGAAGTGTTTGTGTATTTTCTGTCAGAAGTCTGTCTTTCTCCTGAAGCTGTTTGTCTCTTTCTAGTAGTTCATTTTTACTGGTTTCCAGTTCTTTCCCCATGTTGTCCAGTTGTCTCTCTTTGTCTTTTATCTGTGTCTGATTCTCTTCTAATCTCTTACTTGTTTTTCCCAATTCCTCTTTTACCTCTCTGAGCAGCGTGTCCTTCTCTTCCAGTGTCTTGTCCTTCATCTGAAGTGTTTTTGTATTTTCTGTTAGAAGTCTGTCTTTCTCCTGAAGCCATTTGTCTCTTTCCATTAGCTGTGTCTCTCTCTCAGTTAGAAGACTCTCTTTCTCTTCAAGATGTTTGTTTTTTTCTGCTAACTCAGTTTTCTGTTGCTTGATGCTTTGATCTCTCTCCTGTAGATCTCTTTCTCTCTCCTGTAGCTCTTCAGTCGACTTCTCTAGTTTTGTATTTGTATCTTTGAGTAGTGCGTCTTTCTTCTCCACGATTTTCTCAGTGTTTTTTAGCTCTTCTTCAGTTTTTTCCAGTTTTCTGATGTTTGTTTTAAATTCATGATAAAGAATTTTTTCATCTATTTTATATTCTGAAATAATTAAAAGTGACAGTTATTTGTGAATAATGTGTGGAGAAAGAATGCAATTTATAGAATGCAATATAATAAAAAAATGCATATAATGTAATTAAAAAACTGGCTTTTTCCGGTCTCTTTACTACTATAGAGCGGATTTTCCTGAATTTATGAACAAAAATAATGAATTTGTTGGAGTCTGAATTATTTCTTGATTTTCCTGCTGTGTGATTTCCACCCCTGAAATATTCAGATTATTTATTGTAATAACAATAACTTTGAAATTCTTCACACAATTACACACAAAAACAATGGCATGCAGTGTGAATTCTTTACACCTCGATAAACTTTCTGTACGGTGTGTAAATAATATCTTTAATAGAGAATGTGACACGGTGTGAATTTCAGACTACATGCTTACTGGAGATCTCGTTATTGAACACTTCACTGTGCAACAAATGAACAGGTGTGTTTACTTTTGTACCTCCTTCAATACTCACCAGTCAGTAGAGCAGATTTCTCCATTTCCACTCTCTCATCTTCTGTCCATTCTCTGTCTCTCTGTGGAAGTGAATAAAACAGTGTGAAGGTTTTCTACATGACTCCATACTGTATGTAAATAAAGTGTTAAATATGTGTGTGTGTGTGTGTGTGTGTGAGTGTGTGAGTGAGAGAGAGAGAGAGAGTGTGCGTGTCACTGTGAGTTGATATTTTCTGCCGTGATGACGTCACACAACATCACAATAAAGTAATAATAAAGACACTGAGAGCACTGTGTGTATTTTTCTCCCCAAATCTAACAGTTTGTTTTGTTTATATTTTCTTTTGGGGTGCCATTAATTTTGCCACAGTTTTTACAGTTTTTCTGTGAATGAATGATGTTCCTGTTGTAGGGAGTCTGCACAGATCCTCGAGTTAAACTGAATACGTGTTAAACCTTTTCTGTGCCACTTTAAATGGAATTTAAGACAAAGTTTGCAGATGAACTTCAACGGGGTGAAGGTCATCATTTATTCTTACATTTATTTACTTTATTATTTATTTTGTTCAAATTTACACAAAGTGTTTACACTCATAGCAATAATAATAATAATAATAATAATAATAATAATAATAATAGTAAATTACTAACAATCAGTTCAACAGCTGAGTTTCTAGAACAATCAAATGTCATATTTTTTACTCATAATAGTCAAGTTTTTACCATCACTGGGGCTGTTACCATGGTAACTCATTTACCTGTCACCGGGCACTGGCCTAATTGTAACATAATTTAATAATCTTTTTAATGCTGTTACCATCAGTAAGAGATTCGTGAAATAATATTTTATAACAGTTTACTCACCTGATGAACACGGATCTCTTCATTTAGAGGAGGATGTGAGGGAAAAAATACAAAGTAAGATTGTTGAGATGATTAAAAATGCATTGTTATTTTCTGTAATGTTCTCTGTATTTGATCCTATAGTATTAGCTCTAAACGTTCTGTAGCTGTTCTCAAGAAGTCTGTTTTTATCCTGTACTGGCTTGTTTCTCTCCTCTTTCTGCTGACTTGAAAAAAACCTCTTCAGGCTCTTTCAGTATTAATGCTGCAAGAAACAAATTCACCAGATCACTTACTTCTATTCTGTTATAATCTCTTTCATGCACCATGATCCAGTGTGAACTCTCTAACTCACATCTCTCTCTGTAGTTATATACACTACAGTAATGTTCGCCCGTCTCAATCACTTTCAGAAGGAGTTACTGCTATGAAATCACATTCAAACAAAAACCTTCAGCTTTGTATCTCTCAGTATCAGTGTGTAGGTCAGATTTCTGTGTGTGTATAACACTAATGACAAACAAGACTACAGCATGATGGATGTTCTGCAGCGATCACAGTCTGTTGTGTTCACTACACTATGCTCATGATGCTCATATATCTATGTGCTATTGCACTCTGAACACACAGCACAGTCTAATCTATTTCATCTGCACAATAAATATATTATTCATGCAGCATCAACACATCACCATCACACAAAAGTGTTCATACTCACCTAATATGTCCTCCTGTGAAAGTAAATAATACAGTGTGAAGTTTTATGCATGAAGTCAAATGTGAATTGTTCCATGTGAAAATGTGAAAGTAACTGTTACTCTGGCTTAAAACACAGCTGATGTGTGTCTTAATAAAAAGAGGAAAACTAGACAACAATCAGTCATCACACACAG
This sequence comes from Ameiurus melas, assembly GCA_012411365.1. Classification (NCBI taxonomy): domain Eukaryota; kingdom Metazoa; phylum Chordata; class Actinopteri; order Siluriformes; family Ictaluridae; genus Ameiurus; species Ameiurus melas. The sequence goes on from CM022775.1 coordinate 17,571,875, forward strand.
TAAATCTGTAGAACCTGTAGCACTGTGCTAATATATCGCTAGTTTCCCCTTAAGGAACAGAAATATTTTGTGATTTATTTGAAAATACTATTTTCTGATAAACGCTATGTATTTACCAATATACAGTATGTCAGTATATGTGCATTTCCTGTGTATTTTAAATCTATAGTTCAATATTTAGGGTCACACCTTGAGAAAGTAATCCAAAAGGTGAAATGGTACTTGGATATTCGCACAAAAGACCCCTGTTTAATCCAGAGGAATCCTGGGAAATTTGGTGATTTTATTGGTGTATGATTTTGAATAAGATTCTGATGGAGTCTGGCAGTGGTGTGTGTTAAATGTTACATGTTTGTTGTGTCTTTTACTCGACATGGTAAACGTCTCTGCCTACATTATTGCAGTGCAGTGGGGTTACACACAGGAGCATTGTGGGAAAGAAGCTGGCTGATGGAAGTGGAATCTCACTTACTGATCAGAGTCCTTCACGTAAACATGATCTGAAAATGCTTTTTATCTTTCTATTTCATCCCTGGATTCAAATGTAATATATGTGATAAGTTTATAAAATATCAGCCGCTACCATTAGTGTGAAGTCGAGTTATTTACTTACCAAGTCTGAAGGTGTCGTGTAAAACAACAGAGAGAAATGTAATGTTAGATAAAATACAGAGAGAAAAACTTATGATTTACAGTCAGAATCGCTGCTAAACAATCTTCACTCTGTGCTTTCAGTACAAAGATGTTCAGCTACAATTTGAATATTTTTATCAAATATAACAACAGATAGTGAATCATTATAAATAGTTTATATTTAAATCATTAAATTCTTCATGAAGTGTTTTTCTCCGTGCAGTAACATATATCTGTGATCAACTGTTGAATAAAACACTCCATATGAAGTGAAAATGCTGAGCATCACCATATTTTAATCCATTTCTATCTGTATCAGGGGAAAATAAAGACAAGTTCTACTCTTCCATAAATGTCCATGTCTCCATGGTTCACAGAAGTGCTGCTTTGATTTGGATCATGAGCGCTTTTCTTTTTTCTTCACACTTTCCTCTTTTCATCACTCTGCTACAGCGTAGTCTTTGTCTCATCTGTCCATCATCTACTTTTTTGATCAAACTGTAATATCTGCTCCTTTGCTCTTGAAGTGTATCTGTGTGTTTATCTCTCTATTGGATGAAGCCTCTGAGGTCATGCTGGTGGAGTTTTGTTCTTGGTCTCAGAACTCTACAGTCTGTCACTAATGTTTATGTTGAATTGTTTTACATGGTGTATTTTCATCCTGTTTAAAATATTGGAGTTGATTTGATCATCAATGTGACTCTCACAGTTACTGAGTACAAGGTAAAAGAGCAAAACCGCTCACTTTCAACAAGAGCTTGTCTTTTACCTAGCGTTAGCCGGTTAGCTCGCACCGTGGCTCTGTCTGATTCTGCAGCAGTCTGATCTCCGATGTCTCAGTGTAACTGTGCTCATTCTGACTGTGCTCATTCAAACACAGCACACAGTCTACAGAACAAACTCTCTGCCCGATATTAGCTAGCTTTGTGTGTTGTTGTGGTTCTCAGTGTTAGATGTGGCAGTGATCTAGTCTGATCTACTGGATATCCAGTAACTGTAACAATCTAAAGACACATTTAGTGTGTAGTTTAATTTCCTCTCTGATGGAGAAACGTCTCTGATTGTTTCAGTTTAAACTGATATCGAGCCCATCTCTGATTATTAGCTCCATCAGATCAGATTGTTCACTAATGAGTGTGTGTGTCTTTTGTAAAGAGACCTTCAGCTTTGTATCTCTCAGTATCAGTGTGTAGGTCAGATTTCTGTGTGTGTATAACACTAATGACAAACTAGACTACAGCATGATGGATGTTCTGCAGCGATCACAGTCTGTTGTGTTCACTACACTATGCTCATGATGCTCATATATCTATGTGCTATTGCACTCTGAACACACAGCACAGTCTAATCTATTTCATCTGCACAATAAATATATTATTCATGCAGCATCAACACATCACCATCACACAAAAGTGTTTATACTCACCTTCAAAAAGTCCTGTGAAAGTAAATAATACAGTGTGAAGATTTTATGCATGAAGTCAAATGTGAATTGTTCCATGTGAAAATGTGAAAGTAACTGTTACTCTGGTTAAAACACAGCTGATGTGTGTCTTAATAAAAAAGAGGAAAACTAGACAACAATCAGTCATCACACACAGTAAATCTGTAGAATGTAGCATTGTGCTAATATACCGCTAGTTCCCCTTAAGGAACAGAAATATCTTGTGATTTATTGGAAAATATTATTTTCTGATAAACGCGTGTATTTAACAATATACAGTATGTCAGTATATGTGCATTTCCCCCTGTGTATTTTAAATCTATAGTTCAATATTATAATATATCTGTGTGTTATTGTAGAACATAAAGGAATATACAGAATATCAGATTGCCACTTCCTTTAATTAAAACACAGACGTGTATCAATGTAAAAAACTGAACAGATAACAGAATGAGGTGCTTTGCTACTGCCTCGTCTATATATCGGTTACGACAGCATGTGATGTGTCGCAGTAGACTTGGGAAGATGCGAGATCTCCTTATGTTTTTCTCTCTTTCACTCCCAAATCCCTCTCTTCTATTATGGAAGTTTTTATAAATGAAGGTAAGGACTTCTGTTCTCAGTTCAGTCAGGTTGTCTTTATGCTGCGTGCATTAACATGGTTTACTACTGTTATTGTAAAGAGACTAAATGCTAGGCTGAGTCAACTCTTCAGTGTTTCTTCAAAATATGCTGTGATTGTTACGCAGAGCAAGTGATGGCAATTATTCTGTCTACAAGCACTGAAAGCTGTTAAAGCTATGATTTATGTTTATTGTGAAGCGTCAGGAAATGTTCTGTTACTGTTCATTTCAGGAAGAACACAATTAGGAGTCACACCTTATGAAAATAATCCAAAAAGGTGAAATGGTACTTTCATGTTCACACAAAAGACCCCTGTTTAATCCAGAGGAATCCTGGGAAATTTGGTGATTTTATTAGTGTATGATTTTGAATAAGATTCTGATGGAGTCTGGCAGTGGTGTGTGTTATATGTTACATGTTTGTTGTGTCTTTTACTCGACATGGTAAACGTCTCTGCCTACATGATTGCAGTGCAGTGGGGTTACACACAGGAGCATTGTGGGAAAGAAGCTGGCTGATGGAAGTGGAATCTCACTTACTGATCAGAGTCCTTCATGTAAACATGATCTGAAAATGCTTTTTATCTTTCTATTTCATCCCTGGATTCAAATGTAATATATGTGATAAGTTTATAAAATATCAGCCGCTACCATTAGTGTGAAGTCGAGTTATTTACTTACCGAGTCTGAAGGTGTCGTGTAAAACAACAGAGAGAAATGTAATGTTAGATAAAATACAGAGAGAAAAACTTATGATTTACAGTCAGAATCGCTGCTAAACAATCTTCACTCTGTGCTTTCAGTACAAAGATGTTCAGCTACAATTTGAATATTTTTATCAAATATAACAACAGATAGTGAATCATTATAAATAGTTTATATTTAAATCATTAAATTCTTCATGAAGTGTTTTTCTCCGTGCAGTAACACATATCTGTGATCAACTGTTGAATAAAACACTCCATATGAAGTGAAAATGCTGAGCATCACCATATTTTAATCCATTTCTATCTGTATCAGGGGAAAATAAAGACAAGTTCTACTCTTCCATAAATGTCCATGTCTCCATGGTCCACAGAAGTGCTGCTTTGATTTGGATCATGAGCGCTTTTCTTTTTTCTTCACACTTTCCTCTTTTCATCACTCTGCTACAGCGTAGTCTTTGTCTCATCTGTCAATCATCTACTTTTTTGATCAAACTGTAATATCTGCTCCTTTGCTCTTGAAGTGTATCTGTGTGTTTATCTCTCTATTGGATGAAGCCTCTGAGATCATGCTGGTGGAGTTTTGTTCTTGGTCTCAGAACTCTACAGTCTGTCACTAATGTTTATGTTGAATTGTTTTACATGGTGTATTTTCATCCTGTTTAAAATATTGGAGTTGATTTGATCATCAATGTGACTCTCACAGTTACTGAGTACAAGGTAAAAGAGCAAAACCGCTCACTTTCAACAAGAGCTTGTCTTTTACCTAGCGTTAGCCGGTTAGCTCGCACCGTGGCTCTGTCTGATTCTGCAGCAGTCTGATCTCGCCGCAGTGTAACTGTGCTCATTCTGACTGCGCTCATTCAAACACAGCACACAGTCTACAGAACAAACTCGCTGCGATATTAGCTAGCTTTGTGTGTTGTTGTGGTTCTCAGTGCTAGATGTGGCAGTGATCTAGTCTTATCTACTGGATATCCAGTAACTGTAACAATCTAAAGGACACATTTAGTGTGTAGTTTAATTTCCTCTCTGATGGAGAAATGTCTCTGATTGTTTCAGTTTAAACTGATATCGAGCCCATCTCTGATTATTAGCTCCATTAGATCAGATTGTTCACTAATGAGTGTGTGTGTCTTTTGTAAAGAAACCTTCAGCTTTGTATCTCTCAGTATCAGTGTGTAGGTCAGATTTCTGTGTGTGTATAACACTAATGACAAACTAGACTACAGCATGATGGATGTTCTGCAGCGATCACAGTCTGTTGTGTTCACTACACTATGCTCATGATGCTCATATATCTATGTGCTATTGCACTCTGAACACACAGCACAGTCTAATCTATTTCATCTGCACAATAAATATATTATTCATGCAGCATCAACACATCACCATCACAGAAAAGTGTTTATACTCACCATCAAAAAATCTCTGTGAAAGTAAATAATACAGGGTGAAGATTTTATACATGAAGTCAAATGTGAATTGTTCCATGTGAAAATGTGAAAGTAACTGTTACTCTGGTTAAAACACAGCTGATGTGTGTCTTAATAAAAAAGGGGAAAACTAGACAACAATCAGTCATCACACACAGTAAATCTGTAGAATGTAGCATTGTGCTAATATACCGCTAGTTCCCCTTAAGGAACAGAAATATCTTGTGATTTATTGGAAAATACTATTTTCTGATAAACGCATGTATTTACCAATATACAGTATGTCAGTATATGTGCATTTCCCCTGTGTATTTTAAATCTATAGTTCAATATTTAGGAGTCACACCTTATGAAAATAATCCAAGAAGGTGAAATGGTACTTGGATATTCGCACAAAAGACCCCTGTTTAATCCAGAGGAATCCTGGGAAATTTGGTGATTTTATTGCTGTATGATTTTGAATAAGGTTCTGATGGAGTCTGGCAGTGGTGTGTGTTATATGTTACATGTTTGTTGTGTCTTTTACTCGACATGGTAAACGTCTCTGCCTACATTATTGCAGTGCAGTGGGGTTACACACAGGAGCATTGTGGGAAAGAAGCTGGCTGATGGAAGTGGAATCTCACTTACTGATCAGAGTCCTTCACGTAAACATGATCTGAAAATGCTTTTTATCTTTCTATTTCATCCCTGGATTCAAATGTAATATATGTGATAAGTTTATAAAATATCAGCTGCTACCATTAGTGTGAAGTCGAGTTATTTACTTACCCAGTCTGAAGCTGTCGTGTAAAACAACAGAGAGAAATGTAATGTTAGATAAAATACAGAGAGAAAAACTTATGATTTACAGTCAGAATCGCTGCTAAACAATCTTCACTCTGTGCTTTCAGTACAAAGATGTTCAGCTACAATTTGAATATTTTTATCAAATATAACAACAGATCATTTCCTCTCTGATGGAGAAATGTCTCTGATTGTTTCAGTTTAAACTGATATCGAGCCCATCTCTGATTAGTAGATAAACAAACTTAATGAAATGATGAATCAGGATTTAATTGATATTTGTACACGCTGCTGCGTTTAGGCCCTTGTGCAGGTGTGTAGCAGAGTGAAAAACAGACGTACTGTTTATTCAACTAAAATGAACTTCACTCCACATTAGCACCCTGTATACTGAACCTCATACTGAATACTGAGTGTGTGTTTCATGTACTGAGATGAGAAGCACAGATGATGATGTTGAGTTTATGCAGTGTGGAGATCAGGAACACTTACACATCATCTCTACTGTAATCTCCACTGTTCTGTCTCCATCAGTGACCTGACACAGGTAATGTCCTTCATCTGACCTTCTACAGTCTCTCAGCTGTAAGGAGACGTTTCCTCTCTCCATCTCCTGAGTGAACAGACTCACTCTGCCCTCGTAACCTCTCCCCTCTGTCACATGTCTGTTCTTATAGACACAAACACAGCGTGTCTCCTTAAACCACCGGATCTCCATGTCAACAGCACTGATTTCAGGATACAGACGACACGAGAGAGTGACAGCAGAGGGTTTATACTCCTCTGTACCACTGGGACCAATGAGTTTAAACTCATCTGTGTAGGAAAACACACACACACACACACACACACACACACACACACAATTAGTTTACTCCAAAATAAATAATATTAATACATATATGTCTGGAAATGTAACTTACTGCTTGCAGTCGCCATCTTGATCTCTTTCTGTAGGTTCAAACTAATAAAATCCTGAACACACACAGGAAGAGAGAGTGATCCTTTTACACAGATTTCCTCACACTAATACATGGTTAGAAAGCACAATTCCACAGTGTGTTCTGGAGGATCAGTTTAACAGGTTACTGAGTCCATGGTGACTAACATGTACTTTAGCATGATGCTAACTCCTCTTACCTTTTCTGTTCCTCAGATATAAAGAGATCTGCTGCTTTAGCTGAAGTGTGTCCACATTTCAGAGAGGCTCATATTCAGTATTGACCTCATTACAGTTTAAACCCCGTGTGAAAATCTCCCCTGTTCACACACACAAATACATTCCTCCTGTTTTAGTCCGTCAGCAGGAAGTGTAATGTTACTTTCACTTTCATTACAGAGAACTGAGAGAGAGCTCCGCCCCTTCACCTCTGATAACCCCGCCCCCTGTGATCAGTATTATTAGCTAATTATTATACATGTATGTCCTGAACAAAAACAACAACCATGACAACAACAACAACAACAACAACATTAATAATAATAATAATAATAATAATAATAATAATATAAAAATAATAAATATTTCCCCAGGGTTAACCAAAGCTAATACCTTAAGAAACTACTTAATTCTAAGTCCAGATTCTCAGTGTGCTACATACTGGACCCTGGGATCACATTTATACATTTAGGATTCATGTCTTTTTCTTTATCATTATGATGCCTGTCGGTCTTTTTTTATATTCATCATCGATCTATCTATTTATCTCTCATCATTTAATTATTTATCTATCTATCTAGTCATCCATCTATACCCAAATATTTAACATGAACATGTAAATAATTTCCCCCATTTAACATGTACAGAATGAGTCTCCACTGTCCGCTCTTTGAGGTAAAGCTGTTTCTTGAACTTTCCTCCACGGCTGTTGTTCTGCTCTGTACATGTGCACATGCTGCCCCCTTTTGTGGACGATCTAAGTAAAGTCAGCTTTACCTTGTTATAGTTGTGTATTACGAGTCGTCCAGCGGTTATTTATTTTTCGTTAAGACCGAGACAAGTTCTTCTAGATTATTTTATCGGAGCAGTTCGGTATTGCATCTTTCTGCGTTTTGTTTTTCTTTTTGTCTCCTGCAACACAAAATGTACGACTCTGGTGGGACTCGAACCCACAACCTTTGAATGGCCTCAACCCTTCAGCTTAGAAGTCCAATTGTGC
>CM022775.1:17584659-17719659 GCA_012411365.1 Ameiurus melas
GTGCGCAGACTATTTATTAGATTTGAAGTCAGCAGGGGACTTTTTTCTTACTGGAATTTTTTATTTTTATTTTTTTAGTTTAGCTTACTCTAGGTCCACTTTGAGGACAACCCTAGGGGTGATACACTGCTGTCTCCTTTGTTTTATGGAGACTTTGGGTGTGTGTCCCTCTTCAGCTCCAATTGGCTATTTATATTCTTATTTTTACTTTAGTTCTTGGGTTTTATCATTTTTATATAACCAGCGACAGCTAGTGAGTAGCCATGATGAGCCGGGGTTATTTATTTATTTTTATTTTTATTTTTTTTATTATTATTATTATTTTTATTTTTATTTTTTTCTTCTCAATGAAATATTTGGGAAAGGGAAGGGAGGTGAGAAAAGTTAAATGAATTATATGAATATGATTTCAATGTAAATGACATGAATATGAATCACATGAAAATGAATTACATGTAAATGAATCATATGTAAATGAATCACATGAATATGAATCATATGTAAATGAATCACATGAATATGAATCACTTGAAAATGAATTACATGTAAATAAATCACATGCATGAATATGAATAACAGGAAAATGAATCATATGTAAATGAATCACATGAGAATGATTCATGAAAATGAATAAATAAACAAAGGCAAAAAAAAAGTAAATAGAATAGATAATAATGTTTAAACTAAACTAAAGAGTGCTAAAAGTTTTTAGTTATCTAAAAGCAGTATCAATTATAAAGTAAACTATAAAGTGAATCGGTTAACACTGAGGAGATTTATCTTTTACTGATTGAATAAAATATTTTGACACGTCCATCCATTTTCTGTAGCGCTTATCCTACACCGTGTCGCATGGAGCCTGGAGTCTGTCCCAGGGGCTTGGGGCACAAGGCGGGGGACATCCTGGAACGGGTGCTTCATATTGAAATTCCAGGACTTTTCAAGCACAATTGTTTTTGTTTTCAAGGACTCTACAAGATGTAATTCAAACATATTCTTTATTTAAGTAATAATAATAATAATAATAATAAAACACAAGCACATTTTATATGCTGCCTTTTCCAGTTACTAGATGATGTCACATAATTTAAATACAGCGGCTGTGCTGTGATTTCGGCTATCTGTAAAATGATCACTCGGAGAGAAAGTTTGAAGTGAATGAATGAGCTGCTCCTCTCTGCCCCTCACTGTACAGAGGAGCCGCAGAGAGAGGTGTGTCTCCGGGGGGAGCAGGACCGTGCACTAACGGGGCAGTACTGGACACTCTCTTCTCGACGAAAATTGGCTAAGGTTTGCCAAAAAAAAATGCACTAGATTTTTTCTCAAGGTGCCATTTTGAAGAAGAAAAAACCGCTAAACGGAACATGAACATGCAAACTCCGTGCACACAACCACAAGCGTGTCCCTCATTAACACATTCACTGCGAGTTCTCTCTGGCGGCATTTTAAAACACCAGACACTCTGTCCCACTCTGTATCCCATTCGTCATCATTGCTGTCATTGTTAATATTATTCTATATAGTATAACTTAAAGCAGCCCGTACATTCATAGCACAATATAAATGGCTGGCCTGATATTTAGGTCAATATTAAAGCACCTATAACAATAAGTTTAGTTCAAATAATGATCAGACTCACCTCGAATCTATCGAAAGGTACAAAAAAATCTTTTAAAAAAAAGCTTTATAAAATATATCTGTGTACTCTCCGAATATCAGGATCGTGAAGAAATGGCTCCTGCAGACTCTTTCTCTCTTCGTTTATTAATCACGTGATTTGCCGCGTGACTACACTGCAAGGCGCTAGCTTGCCATTGGGAGCAACTTGGGGTTCAGTGTCTTGCCCAAGGACACTTCGGCATATGGAATCACCCGGGCCGGGAATCGAACCACCAACACTACGATTAGTGGACAACCCACTCTACCAGCTGCACCACAGGTACGAGTATATATAACAATAAACACAAGGGATCAATTATTATAAAACGTTATTAAGGTATGAGTATATAAAGCTATAAATCAGCACACACGTAAACACAATATAAAGGTTATTAAAATACACACGTACAACTTATTATAATAAATATCGCTCAAAGCACACACCAAAATATGATATATATGATCGCAAAACTTACCGAGAAATAAAGATCCGGTCTGCCTTCCATCATGAGAAAGAAAAATAAACACCAGTCTGTTGCTGCCCTCTACTGGTGTTGCTGTATTATATCCTGAAAGTCAAAGCTCAGTTCCCCAAAATGTATTTACATTTTTAAATTTAGAGTATTACCTGGGCGGTTTCTTCTACAGTATGCTTTAATGATAACTAGACCTACTACTGGGAAAATGCTAACAAAACCCAATTAAAATAATAATTCTACACGTTTCATTTGTGATTCCTAACATGGATCAGTGTTTAATAATATTATAGATTAAGATTTATTACACACTCTGGATCAAACGTGTGATGGAGCTCCACCAGAACAGCAGGTTTAGTGTCTATAGAAATCATACGAGGCATTTAATCATTATATATGATACATTACACATCATACAACAAATTATTCTGAAAAGATTCCTAAAATAATATTCCGCCTTTACACTGCGGATTCAGTGTCAGTTCTAGATCTTCCAACAACCATGAAGAAAACCAAAAACAAAAAAAAACACTCATTCACTGTAAACACCTCCTGAAGGTCTGGTATTTGTTTTGTAAGACAATAAATGAAGCCATCAGGAGTAAAGAGTGTATTTTTTGTTAGAAGAATTAAATACTTGTTTCATATTTCACATAATAATAAAAAAAATCTGTTGTTAAAATAGTTGATTATTAGTTAAAGCTCGCAAAGCATTGTCCTCTGATGGTCATTTTACATGGCAAGATCATCTTAAAGTCTCTGTGAAGACATGTTTAACAATTCTTACTGATATTATATGTTATCATGCTATCTAAGAAAGTTATTCAGAATTCTCTCTCTGCGCATGCGCGGTGGAGGAATGAGCGTGGCGTGTAGAGCGCGTGAGAGCAGTTTGGCATCTTGCCAAAGTTTTCTGCGAGTTTGTCTCTCTGTTTTTCTTTTCATTGAATTATTGAGTGTGTAAGTTATGTGAGTATCAGTCGCCGGTAAAAGTTGAGAGTGGGTGGGAGTGGGGGGGGCAACGGCCTCTGAGGCCGAGAGAGGAGAGCGCTGTCTCTCCGCCATGGCGTCAGGTGTGTGCGGGGAGAATGGAGAACAGGTTCGCCAGCCCCACGACAGCTGTTCCGCTCGGCTGTAAGAACTCAGTGAAAACGCAGTGAACACGACTCCTGTCGTGCTGAAACACATGATTTAAATCAACGCGCTGTCTGCTGTGTTTGATGTAAGTCACAGTCACGACTAAAAACGATGCAGAATCACATCAAGTGTTGTCGTGGCAACCAGGAATTCATTTCAGTAGGATGAGGATATATATCAAATAACATCATGATTGTTTTGAAATCTATACAATATACAGACAATTTGTTATTTTATCATTTAAGGCACCATCGTCCAATCTCACCATATTAATAACAATTCCATAAAAGACCTTTATGACAGTTCCAGTGAAAGTGACTGAGATAATATGTTAGTAAGAGAGGAAACCTACACCTTATACCATCAATCCTGACCTACGTTTCTTTTGCAGTAGGCTGCTTCATCGACTTTCACCTCCATCTCTCTCCTCTACACTGTAGCTATTCGGCTGTTAGCTTTCAGACAGAAACAGGAACACCACATGATCTCACTTGGATAATCTTTGGTTAAAAATATACAAATCAAGCATATATTTGGCATTTGATAAAACGTTTAAAATGTGGCGTACACGTACATTTATATAAAAACACACTACATTAAACATGATCATGTGGCGCAACCGTGATTTTCCCTCTAAATAATGTATTTTCTTAATGTGCTTCAAAGTTTGTATAGCAAATTTTATTAACATTTTAATTTAAAAAATCTTAATCTGCAGATAAGCATTATTAATGAATTTCTATCGTGAAATCATGAACTGCCTTACAGGCTTGTTTTGATTTTCAAATCTAATTTTCAAAACAGATTTTTTATTTTTAAATCAGTTTGATAAAAAAATTAATTAATTATTAATGTATTAATTAATTTCTATCGTGAAGTCTTGTTCTCTGTTTGATATATCGCTTTGCTTATTTGTAAGTCGCTTTGGATAAAAGCGTCTGCCAAGTGAATAAATATAAATGTAAGTCATGAAGTGCTTTACAGGCTTGTTTGAATTTTCAAATCTATGAAACATTTTTTAAAATCAGTTTCATAAAAAAATTGTTATGCATAATAAAAACACTTTGTACTGTACATGGATGGGGTGTAAAGTATTATGCAGCTCATTTCTCCATGTTTGTTCTTTAGCAGGTCACTTCAAGTTTATAAACTCGGCAAAAAAAGAAAATAATTTTTCAGGAGACTGGATTTTAAAGATCATTTAGTAAAATCCAAGTAAGACAGATCTTTTTTGGAAAGAGTTTAAATGGTGTTTTTCATGCTTGTTCAGTGAACCATAAACACATTATTGCACATGCACCTGTGGAACAGTCCTTAAGACACGAACAGGCAGAAAGCGATGAAGGTCACAGTTACAATAAGTTAGTAGAAAGGTCTCTTTAGTGTCCTAACTGTGAAAAACACCAGAAGAAAGATGTCTAGGGTTCCTGCTCACCTGCGTGAACATGCCATAGACCTACTGCAGGGACGCATGAGGACAGCAGATGTGTCCAGAGCAATAAACTGCAGTGTCTGAATGTAAGACGCATAAGTCGGTGCTACAGGGAGACAGGAAGGACAGCTGATCGTCCTCACAGTGGAAAATTACACGTAACCCCACAGACGTGATCGAGAACTTGCAGATGCCTCGGTGGAAAAGTGGAGGAACATCTCACAGCAAGAACGGACCAATCTGGTCCAGTCCATGAGGATGAGATGCACTGTAGTACTTAAAGCAGCTGAAGAACACCAGATCCTGACTGTTCCTTCTGATATCGACATCCCCTTTGTTCAGGGACTCGTTATTCCATTTCTGTTCCTCAAACATCTGAAACGTAAACTCGCGTTCATGTCTTAGCTGTTGAATCTTTTTATGTTCATACAAATATTTACACACGTTAAGAAATGTGCTGGAAATAAAAGCAGTTGAATGTGAGAGGACGAGTCTTTTTCTGCTGCGTATATATGTAATCTTTCCCAGCACGTTTCTTCTATGATAGCTAAAACAAATTTGTAACGTGAAGTAGACAGACAGTTTGAAATGCATTATATATGATTGAGGAGAGCAGAATGTACATTTTAGTGAGCAATGAAAGGTTGATGTACCATGTGAACATTGATAAAGGTTTATTCAGCCCCAAACCGTACAGTCCATATATGGAAACCCCAGTTTCCTGCAAAAACAGTTCTTTAACAGTTCCTAGTCATGGTTCACATTTCCACATCACTGTGATTTAGTCCATAGCAGTGTAAACACGCCCATTTACACTGAAGTGATAATTAACGTTTAATCCTAGATTAGATATTTCAGGAAGTGCAATACAGGGCAGCCAATCAGAACAGAGGCCATTTAGCATATACATATAACCTCTGTCTTAAATGGACAGTGAAAAAAATTAAACACTGTCCGCAATTCTAAGAGAAAAAGAGCAGTTGGAAAATGGTGGTGTAAAAATTAATTTAATTTAATGAACACTTTTAATTGTTGGTAAATTGCTGAAGTATAAGAAGAATAAAACACCTTGGGGTATGATGTGACATATATATCCACATTATCCCCACTCACTATATTTGTTATGTCCTCCTACATGACCAGAAATCAGCAGTAACAAGTCTGCCGGTGATAATAATAATAATAATTATTACTGGTACTTACATTTAATAATGTAAATAAAAAGTCTTTATATCTCCGAGAGATTCCCTTTGATGCCTCTCCTGTTAGAGCTGCTCTCTCTGGTTCTGAGATGCTTCTCACAGTTTTCTCATAGACCTCTTCAAGCAGACTGTGAGTCTCTGTGAGCTCTGAAAGTCTCTGTTTAAAACTCTCCAGCTCTCTGTTCTTCTCCTCCATCTGTCTGCTGAACTCTTCCTGCATCTTAGTTTTTGAGGCCAAAATGTTCCTCTGGAGTTCAGGCAGGATGATCTTCATGAGGTTTCTCTCTGCCTCCATCCTGGCCTCTCCTTCATACACCTCCCTGATCTCCTCCATCTCTTGTTGGTGCCTCTCCTCCATCTCTCTCCTCTCACTCTCTCTCTTTTCTTTCAGTTTCTTCACTTTTTCTTCCATCTCTGTCCTTCGCTCTACCTCTCGTTTCAGCTCCATCTCAAGTTCCCTCTTTTTCTCCTCATCCTTCTCTTCTTTCATCTTTCTCTCCAGTTCAGATGTTCGGTCATTAAGTTGTCTGATGTCTCCTTCGTGCTCCTGGATCACTCCCTCCATCTTTCTCAGAGAGTCCTGCACCTCCTTTTCTATTTTTTCCTTCATTTCCATCTCTTCTCTCATCCTTTTCTCTTCTCTTTCCTTCAGAATCTTTGTCTCCATTGCTCTAATCTGAGATTCTGTCTCCAGGTAGATCTCACTGCTGTAGAATTTCTCTTTGCTTCCTTCCACCATCTGCTCTATCTTCTCCAGCAGCTCTGAGACCTGAGAACCATCTCCACTCTCTTTAATGTTGAGACAGTGAAACCTGTTCCCACATTTCTCTACAAATCTCAGGACCTCCTGGTTTCCTGCCTGGATAAACTCCTCAATGTTCTTCTTCTGAAGCTCATCAGTAACACTGAATATGATCATGGTGTTTCTCCAACATCTCTCTCCAAACATCTCCTCCATTTTCTCCAGTGTCCCTCTCTCCACTCCTGTAGGCTGCTTTACAGGTATGACCAGGAGGAAGGCGTGGGGTCCTGGAGCAGACAGACGGACACAGTGTTCCACGTCCTGTCTCAGCTTCTCCAGAGAGAGTCCAAGAGAGAACCAGTCAGGAGTGTCCACCACAGTCACCTTCCTCCCAGCCACCTCCCCCTGTGTGCTCTCACTCTGCTGGGTGGATGTAGATGTAGGAGCCTGGTTCCTCTCCTCTCTGCCCAGGATGGTGTTTCCTGCGGCACTCTTCCCAGACCCTGTCCTCCCCAGCAGCACCAGCCTCAGTTCTGCTACAGGAACCGACACTGGAGAATGTGGACTATACGATTCTCCACCCACTGAAAATGAACAAGAATGAATCATTTAATACAGAATCACTCCTGCATTATGGTGATGATGCTGTTCTCTGGAGTACGGTGGTGGATCTATTAATGATGAAATCTGGATATATCAAATCAAATGATAAATTTAAGTGTCTAAATCCTCCTGCTGCCTCTCTTCATAGTCGTCTCTTTTACCCAAAACTAGTGTTGAGTTACACACTAAACATACAACAAGAATCATTAATCACTTACATGTTGGACGATCTCCCTCCATACTGTTCCTTCTCCTGATTGGTGCTGCTGAGTCCTGAGTCGCTTCACTCACTAGGAAACATCAGAACCAGTCAGAATGAAAGAGACATTCTTCAGAAGGTAAAGTTAGACAGATGATATCATTAAAGTTCTGTTTTATACACTATAACTAACCACTTTCACTGTTTAAATGAAACTTCCTTACAATATCTGAAGAGTTGCAGCATTAAGTATCATTACAGTATATTTACATATGAGTTATTAAGTGTAGATTTACTATCTGGAACTACTGACCTTCTGAGAACATTTTAACTGCTTAATTTAATAAAGTACTCACTTCCTGGAGGTAACTCTTCCTTGCTGTTTCTTCTTCTGATGGGGGCTGATGATTCTGGATCTGTCTGTTCCTGCAGCTGCTTTGTTCTCTCCTCTAGAAGTCTGTCTTTCTCCTGAAGCAGTTTGTCTCTTTCTAGTAGTTCATTTTTACTGGTTTCCAGTTCTTTCCCCATGTTGTCCAGTTGTCTCTCTTTGTCTTTTATCTGTGTCTGATTCTCTTCTAATCTCTTACTTGTTTTTCCCAATTCCTCTTTTACCTCTCTGAGCAGCGTGTCCTTCTCTTCCAGTGTCTTGTCCTTCATCTGAAGTGTTTTTGTATTTTCTGTTAGAAGTCTGTCTTTCTCCTGAAGCCATTTGTCTCTTTCCATTAGCTGTGTCTCTCTCTCAGTTAGAAGACTCTCTTTCTCTTCAAGATGTTTGTTTTTTTCTGCTAACTCAGTTTTCTGTTGCTTGATGCTTTGATCTCTCTCCTGTAGATCTCTTTTTCTCTCCTGTAGCTCTTCAGTCGACTTCTCTAGTTTTGTATTTGTATCTTTGAGTAGTGCGTCTTTCTTCTCCACGATTTTCTCAGTGTTTTTTAGCTCTTCTTCAGTTTTTTCCAGTTTTCTGATGTTTGTTTTAAATTCATGATAAAGAATTTTTTCATCTATTTTATATTCTGAAATAATTAAAAGTGACAGTTATTTGTGAATGATGTGTGGAGAAAGAATGCAATTTATAGAATGCAATATAATAAAAAAATGCATATAATGTAATTAAAAAATTGGCTTTTTCCGGTCTCTTTACTATTATAGAGCGGATTTTCCTGAATTTATGAACAAAAATAATGAATTTGTTGGAGTCTGAATTATTTCTTGATTTTCCTGCTGTGTGATTTCCACCCCTGAAATATTCACATTATTTATTGTAATAACAATAACTTTGAAATTCTTCACACAATTACACACAAAAACAATGGCATGCAGTGTGAATTCTTTACACCTCAATAAACTTTCTGTACGGTGTGTAAATAATATCTTTAATAGAGAATGTGACACGGTGTGAATTTCAGACTACATGCTTACTGGAGATCTCGTTATTGAACACTTCACTGTGCAACAAATGAACAGGTGTGTTTACTTTTGTACCTCCTTCAATACTCACCAGTCAGTAGAGCAGATTTCTCCATTTCCACTCTCTCATCTTCTGTCCATTCTCTGTCTCTCTGTGGAAGTGAAGAAAACAGTGTGAAGGTTTTCTACATGACTCCATACTGTATGTAAATAAAGTGTTAAATACACATGAAGTGTCTCTCTGTTCAGATCACAGTGTGTGTGTGTGTGTCGTGTGTGTGTGCGTGTGTGTGTGTGTGTGTGTGACTGTGCGTGTGAGTGTGTGTGTGTGTGCGTGTGCGAGTGCGGTGCGGCGTGTGCGTGTGTGAGTGTGTGTGTGTGTGTGTGTGTGCGTGTGCGTGCGTGTGTGCGTGTGGCGTGTGAGTGTGTGAGTGTGTGTGTGTGTGTGAGTGTGTGTGTGCGTGCGTGTGTGTGTGTGCGTGCGTGTGCGTGTGTGTGTGTGTGTGGTGTGTGTGTGTGTGTGTGTGTGTGTGTGTGTGTGTGTGTGTGTGTGTGTGTGTGTGTGTGTGTGTGTGTGTGAGTGTGAGTCACTGAGAGTTGATATTTTCTGCCGTGATGACGTCACACAACATCACAATAAAGTAATAATAAAGACACTGAGAGCACTGCGTGTATTTTCTCCCCAAATCTGACAGTTTGTTTTGTTTATATTTTGTTTTGGGGGGCCCATTAATTTTGCTACCATAGATTTGAAGAAAAAACAGTTTTTCTGTGAATGAATGATGTTCCTGTTGTAGGAGGTCTGCACAGATCCTCGATTAAACTGAATACGTGTTAAACCTTTTCTGTGCCACTTT
Source organism: Ameiurus melas (assembly GCA_012411365.1). Classification (NCBI taxonomy): domain Eukaryota; kingdom Metazoa; phylum Chordata; class Actinopteri; order Siluriformes; family Ictaluridae; genus Ameiurus; species Ameiurus melas. The sequence goes on from CM022775.1 coordinate 17,594,374, forward strand.
AAATGGAATTTAAGACAAAGTTTGCAGATGAACTTCAACGGGGTGAAGGTCATCATTTATTCTTACATTTATTTACTTTATTATTTATTTTGTTCAAATTTACACAAAGTGTTTACACTCATAGCAATAATAATAATAATAACAACAACAATAATAATAATAATAATAATAATAATAATAATAATAATAATAATAATAAATTACTAACAAACAGTTCAACAGCTGAGTTTCTAGAACAATCAAATGTCATATTTTTTACCTGTAATAGTCAAGTTTTTACCATCACTAGGGCTGTTACCATGGTAACTCATTTACCTGTCACCGGGCACTGGCCTAATTGTAGCATAATTTAATAATCTTTTTAATGCTGTTACCATCAGTAAGAGATTCCTGAAATAATAATATTTTATAACAGTTTACTCACCTGATAAACCCGGACGTTTCCATGTAGAGGATGATCTAAAAACAAATACAAAGTAAGCTTGTTGAGATGATTAAAAATGCATTGTTATTTTCTGTAATGTTCTCTGTATTTGATCCTATAGTATTAGCTCTAAACGTTCTGTAGCTGTTCTCAAGAAGTCTGTTTTTATCCTGTACTGGCTTGTTTCTCTCCTCTTTCTGCTGACTTGAAAAAAAAACCCTCTTCAGGCTCTTTCAGTATTAATGCTGCAAGAAACAAATTCACCAGATCACTTACTTCTATTCTGTTATAATCTCTTTCATGCACCATGATCCAGTGTGAACTCTCTAACTCACATCTCTCTCTGTAGTTATATACACTACAGTAATGTTCGCCCGTCTCAATCACTTTCAGAAGGAGTTACTGCTATGAAATCACATTCAAACAAAAACCTTCAGCTTTGTATCTCTCAGTATCAGTGTGTAGGTCAGATTTCTGTGTGTGTATAACACTAATGACAAACTAGACTACAGCATGATGGATGTTCTGCAGCGATCACAGTCTGTTGTGTTCACTACACTATACTCATGATGCTCACTGGTACTTTACTGACAACAAATAACACAAACAAATTACTACAAATTAAAAGTCTAAATAAAATACAGAATATTTAATGAATGTCTTTCTTACCTGGAACTTCTCTCCTCTGTTGATCTTCTCTCCTCTGTAGTTCTTCTCTCACCTGTGGAGTGAATAATAAAGTGTAAATATTATTTAATGATGAATTGTAAAATGTAGAAAAGAACTGTTTCTCTGACATTAACACAGTTTGTGTCTCTTCATAAACAACGGAAAGCTAGTTATGGTTTTACAATTAGCGATCACACAGTAAATCTACAGAACACTCTGCTACACTGTGCTGATCATCATCTGCTCACATTGGAGAGATTTATCAGCTACAGAAACATAACTGTGGAGGGAAAAGTCATATATAAATATATACGTATAAATATAAAATTGTGCTGCTATTAGCATGTGGAATTATAGAAGCTGGTATGTGGAGAACATTAACGACGCGTCGGTACATTTAGATCTCCTCCACATACTGAGGTGTAGCTCCTTATTAGTGCAGGAGAAAACACACTGGACAAGATGAGAGAGATTCTGATGGAGTCTGGCAGTGGTGTGCGTTATATGTTACATGTTTGTTGTGTCTTTTACTCGACATGGTAAACGTCTCTGCCTACATTATTGCAGTGCAGTGGAGTTACACACAGGAGCATTGTGGGAAAGAAGCTGGCTGATGGAAGTGGAATCTCACTTACTGATCAGAGTCCTTCACGTAAACATGATCTGAAAATGCTTTTTATCTTTCTATTTCATCCCTGGATTCAAATGTAATATATGTGATAAGTTTATAAAATATCAACCGCTACCATTAGTGTGAAGTCGAGTTATTTACTTACCAAGTCTGAAGGTGTCGTGTAAAAGAGAAATGTAATGTTAGATAAAATACAGAGAGAAAAACTTATGATTTACAGTCAAAATCGCTGCTAAACAATCTTCACTCTGTGCTTTCAGTACAAAGATGTTCAGCTACAATTTTTATATTTTTATCAAATATAACAACAGATAGGGAATTATTATAAATAGTTTATATTTAAATCATTAAATTCTTCATGGAGTGTTTTTCTCCGTGCAGTAACACATATCTGTGATCAACTGTTGAATAAAACACTCCATATGAAGTGAAAATGCTGAGCATCACCATATTTTAATCCATTTCTATCTGTATCAGGGGAAAATAAAGACAAGTTCGACTCTTCCATAAATGTTTCTGATTCTGCAGCAGTCTGATCTCCGATGTCACAGTGTAACTGTGCTCATTCTGACTGCGCTCATTCAAACACAGCACACAGTCTACAGAACAAACTCGCTGCCCGATATTAGCTAGCTTTGTGTGTTGTTGTGGTTCTCAGTGCTAGATGTGGCAGTGATCTAGTCTGATCTACTGGATATCCAGTAACTGTAACAATCTAAAGGACACATTTAGTGTGTAGTTTAATTTCCTCTCTGATGGAGAAATGTCTCTGATTGTTTCAGTTTAAACTGATATCGAGCCCATCTCTGATTATTAGCTCCATTAGATCAGATTGTTCACTAATGAGTGTGTGTGTCTTTTGTAAAGAGACCTTCAGCTTTGTAGCTCTCAGTATCAGTGTGTAGGTCAGATTTCTGTGTGTGTATAACACTAATGACAAACTAGACTACAGCATGATGGATGTTCTGCAGCGATCACAGTCTGTTGTGTTCACTACACTATGCCCATGATGCTCATATATCTATGTGCTATTGCACTCTGAACACACAGCACAGTCTAATCTATTTCATCTGCACAATAAATATATTATTCATGCAGCATCAACACATCACCATCACACAAAAGTGTTCATACTCACCTAATACTATCTCCTGTGAAAGTAAATAATACAGTGTGAAGATTTTATGCATGAAGTCAAATGTGAATTGTTCCATGTGAAAATGTGAAAGTAACTGTTACTCTGGTTAAAACACAGCTGATGTGTGTCTTAATAAAAAAGAGGAAAACTAGACAACAATCAGTCATCACACACAGTAAATGAGTAGAATGTAGCATTGTGCTAATATACCGCTAGTTCCCCTTAAGGAACAGAAATATCTTGTGATTTATTGGAAAATACTATTTTCTGATAAAAGCATGTATTTACCAATATACAGTATGTCAGTATATGTGCATTTCCCCTGTGTATTTTAAATGTATAGTTCAATATTTAGGAGTCACACCTTATGAAAATAATCCAAAAAGGTGATATGGTACTTGGATATTCGCACAAAAAAAAGACCCCTGTTTAATCCAGAGGAATCCTGGGAAATTTGGTGATTTTATTGGTGTATGATTTTGAATAAGATTCTGATGGAGTCTGGCAGTGGTTTGTGTTATATGTTACATGTTTGGTGTTTCTGTTACTCGATATGGTAAACGTCTCTGCCTACATTATTGCAGTGCAGTGGGGTTACACACAGGAACATTGTGGGATAGAAGCTGGCTGATGGAAGTGGAATCTCACTTACTGATCAGAGTCCTTCTGTCACAGGGGTGGAGGAGCATGCAAGCACAGGAGCCGAGACGTGAGGGAAGGAACAGTCAGAGTTAGACAGTAATGCACGATGTGAGGGGTATCCAGAGATGCAGGCGTGAGCAGATACTGAATCTCAATAACGGTGTTCCAGAGACGTAGAGGTAATCACGCAAATGCTCAGGTGGAAACAGGTAATACTCAGCAATGCAGGTTATCCAGAGATGTGGTCATAAACAGGCAGATTGTCGAGATAAACCTGGTAATACTGAATCGTGAGGATAATCCAGAAGCCTAGTCTTAAACAAAGCGGGAAGTCGAAACCAACCAGGTGAATTCACAGAATACGGAAAGCTTGTTATCGCAGCTAACATACGTTATGGAGCGTATACTTCGCAACCTGAAATAGGAATGTGACTACTTAAATATCAGTGGAAGCCAAAGGCTAGTCACAGGTGTTGCGAATCAGAACTCTGGTGATCCTGAATGCATGCGCGTTTGTGTTGGATTCTGGGAACTGGAGTCCAGGTCGGACAGGGTTGAGCGCATGCGCGCTCGTGTTGGATTCTGGGAACCGGAGTCCCGGTCGGACTGAGCCCCCCCCCCAAAGGGTGAGAGGTGTGAAATTCCTTCCTAAGTTTCGGATCTAGGATATACTGACGTGGAACCCAACATTGTTCCTCCGGGCCATATCCCTCCCACTCAACCAAATACTCCAATCCTTGTTTCCTTCGTCGCGATTTCAGAATCCTACTGACCTGGTAAGCTGGTTGTCCCTCGATCTGGAGTGGAGGAGGCGGACTGGCTGCAGGTAGTTCCTGTGCTAGGGGACCTTCCACCACTGGCTTCAGATGGGACACATGGAATGACGGGGATATATGACTATGCAGAGGCATCTTCAAGCGGTAGGTGACCTCATTGATCTGTCGGAGGATCTGGTAAGGGCCGGCATATCGAAGGGTTAATTTCCTGCAGCTGTGAGGTTGTTTCATATCTTTAGTAGAGAGACACACTCTATCGCCAGGTTTGTAGTTAGGGTGGTCTCTACGTCGGCGATCTGCCTGGCATTTATACCTCTCTGAGATGGCTTCGAGGCGTTGATGGGTGGCGGCCCAGACCGGCTCACTACGTTCGAACCACCGGTCGACGGCTGGACCTGCCGTAGGAGTAGCGTTCAATGGGAACAGAGGGGGCTGGTACCCGAGCATGCACTGGAATGGTGTCAGTTTGGTGGCTGAGTGTTGGAGGGAATTCTGTGCATACTCAGCCCAAGGTATAAAGGAGATCCAACCCTCTGGATTACGAGCGCAGAAGGTCCGCAGGAAACGCCCCAGTTCCTGATTAACTCTCTCGGCCTGGCCGTTGGCTTGTGGGTGATAGCCGGATGTGAGATTCACGGTCACCCCTAATTTCTCCATGAAACACGTCCATACCCAAGAGGTGAACTGGGGGCCGCGGTCGCAGACAATCTCTTCAGGGATACCAAAGTAACGGAACACATGTTGAAAGATCAGGTTGGCAGTAGCGAAGGCGGTGGGTATCGTGGGTACAGGAATGAAATGGACGGACTTCGAGAACCTGTCTACTACTACGAGGATTGCTGTGTTCCCCTGGGAAATGGGTAGGTCCGTGACAAAATCGATAGCGAGATGCGACCATGGTCTTTCAGGCGTTGGTAAGGGCTTCAGCTTTCCTACTGGCAGTGTCCTGGGAACTTTGGCCTGGGCACATGTTGAGCATGAGGCCACCGTAGTTCGGATGTCTCGATCCATCTTCGGCCACCAATATCTTGTTAGCAGGATCTGATAAGTTCGTTGTGCCCCGGGGTGCCAAGTCCCTTGGACCGAATGGGCCCATGTGATCAGATTAGTTCGGTGTCTTTCTGGTACAAATCATTTTCCTGGCAGGCAGTTAGCTGGAATACTGGCTATTGGCACCTTCTCTATCTCCTGGTTAATATTCCATTCTACAGCGGTGAGAATGCAGGTCAGGTTGATCACATGGTCCTCCTGATTTGGAACATTATCTGTGGGCTCACGACGAGAGAGGGCATCAGCCTCGGTATTCTTGGATCCGGGACGGTAGGAAACCATAAAATTTAATCGGGTAAAGAACAGGCTCCATCTAGCTTGGCGTGCATTCATCCTCTTCGCAGTTCGGAGATATTCTAGATTCTTGTGATCCGTATACACCATGAACGGATGAGTTGACCCCTCCAGCTAGTGTCTCCACTCTTCGCAACCTAAAATAGGAATGTGACTACTTAAATACCAGTGAACGCCAAAGGCTAGTCACAGGTGTTGCAAATCAGAACTCCGGTGATCTTGAACGCATGCACGTTTGTGTTGGATTCTGGGAACTGAAGTCCAGGTAGGACGGGGTTGAGCGCATGCGCACTTGTGTTGGATTCTGGGAACCGGAGTCCCGGTCAGACTGAGCTGTGACACCTTCACATAAACATGATCTGAAAATGCTTTTTATCTCTCTATTTCATCCCTGGATTCAAATGTAATATATGTGATAAGTTTATAAAATATCAGCCGCTACCATTAGTGTGAAGTCGAGTTATTTACTTACCCGTCCTGAAGGTGTCGTGTAAAACAACAGAGAGAAATGTAATGTTAGATAAAATACAGAGAGAAAAACTTGTGATTTACAGTCAGAATCGCTGCTAAACAATCTTCACTCTGTGCTTTCAGTACAAAGATGTTCAGCTACAATTTTAATATTTTTATCAAATATAACAACAGATAGTGAATCATTATAAATAGTTTATATTTAAATCATTAAATTCTTCATGGAGTGTTTTTCTCCGTGCAGTAACACATATCTGTGATCAACTGTTGAATAAAACACTCCATATGAAGTAAAAATGCTGAGCATCACCATATTTTAATCCATTTCTATCTGTATCAGGGGAAAATAAAGACAAGTTGAAAGTGTTTTTGGTGTGTCCGGGAAAGTTTTAAACTGGTTTAAATCCTATTTTACTGACCGTTCCCAGTTTATTTCTATGTGTGGCTTTAGATCTAACACTTGTTCGGTGCTCACTGGTGTTCCTCAGGGTTCAATTCTAGGCCCTCTACTGTTCAATATTTATCTATCTCCACTTGGGCATCTGCTGCGAACACTTGGCCTCCATTATCACTTTTATGCTGACGATACCCAAATCTACATTCACTCAAGATCTGGTGAAAGCATTGATGTTTGTTATCTTTCTGGCTGTATTTCTGAGATAAAAAATGGATGAATAATAACTTTCTGTGCCTGAACAGCGGGAAAACTGAGGTCATGCTCATAGGTTCCCGTCATCAGATTCGCAAAGCGGCTCCATTGTCTCTATCTGTTGATGGCTCTGTTCTAGAGTTCCAAAGTAAGATGAGGAACCTTGGTGCAATTTTTGACACTAACCTCACTTTTGATTTTTTTGTTCAGAGCACTGTGAAAGCTTCCTTTTTTCACCTCAGAAATATAGCCAGATTAAGACCAATGCTAAACTTATCTGTCGCTGAAAAGCTGATCAATTAATTCGTTGTTACGCGGATGGATTATTGCAATGCAATTTTAGCTGGAGTTTCTAAAACTGCAATTAACAAATTGCAGTATGTTCAGAACTCTGCCGCCCGGATCCTGACGGGAAGCAGGATATATGACCATATCACTCCTGTTTTGAAGTCCTTACACTGGCTCCTGGTCAGGTTCCGGGTTGATTTTAAGATCTTGATGTTAACATACAAGGCATTGCACGGATTGGCTCCACAATATTTAACTAATTTATTAATCCCGTACACCCCACATCGCAGACTGCGCTCCTCACAGGGTAATCTAGTTACGGTTCCACTAACCCACCTTAAGTCTATGGGTGACAGGGCTTTTTCTGTCTACGCTCCTTCACTTTGGAACTCTCTTCCCCCTGAACTCAGGGAAGCTCAGTCCTTTGGCATTTTTAAAGCTGTTTTAAAGACATACTTTTTTATACTCACATTTGATTCTTAATATCTTTTTGACTGTTTTATATTTGCTTTTTATTACAGTTGTTTCATTCGTTTTAATTAACTTTTATTAATTCTGTGATTTGTGGTTTTATGTACAGCGCTTTGAGAAGCTACTTTAAAGGCGCTTTATAAAATAAAGTTTATTATTATTATTATTATAAGTTCTACTCTTCCATAAATGTCCATGTCTCCATGGTTCACAGAAGTGCTGCTTTGATTTGGATCATGAGCGCTTTTCTTTTTTCTTCACACTTTCCTCTTTTCATCACTCTGCTACAGCGTAGTCTTTGTCTCATCTGTCCATCATCTACTTTTTTGATCAAACTGTAATATCTGCTCCTTTGCTCTTGAAGTGTATCTGTGTGTTTATCTCTCTATTGGATGAAGCCTCTGAGGTCATGCTGGTGGAGTTTTGTTCTTGGTCTCAGAACTCTACAGTCTGTCACTAATGTTTATGTTGAATTGTTTTACATGGTGTATTTTCATCCTGTTTAAAATATTGGAGTTGATTTGATCATCAATATGACTCTCACAGTTACTGAGTACAAGGTAAAAGAGCAAAACCGCTCACTTTCAACAAGAGCTTGTCTTTTACCTAGCGTTAGCCGGTTAGCTCACACCGAGGCTCTGTCTGATTCTGCAGCAGTCTGATCTCCGATGTCGCAGTGTAACTGTGCTCATTCTGACTGCGCTCATTCAAACATAGCACACAGTCTACAGAACAAACTCGCTGCCCGATATTAGCTAGCTTTATGTGTTGTTGTGGTTCTCAGTGCTAGATGTGGCAGTGATCTAGTCTGATCTACTGGATATCCAGTAACTGTAACAATTTAAAGGACACATTTAGTGTGTAGTTTAATTTCCTCTCTGATGGAGAAATGTCTCTGATTGTTTCAGTTTAAACTGATATCGAGCCCATCTCTGATTATTAGCTCCATTAGATCAGATTCACTAATGAGTGTGTGTGTCTTTTGTAAAGAAACCTTCAGCTTTGTATCTCTCAGTATCAGTGTGTAGGTCAGATTTCTGTGTGTGTATAACACTAATGACAAACTAGACTCCAGCATGATGGATGTTCTGCAGCGATCACAGTCTGTTGTGTTCACTACACTATGCTCATGATGCTCATATATCTATGTGCTATTGCACTCTGAACACACAGCACAGTCTAATCTATTTCATCTGCACAACAAATATATTATTCATGCAGCATCAACACATCACCATCACACAAAAGTGTTTATACTCACCTGGAAGAAGTCTCTGTGAAAGTAAATAATACAGGGTGAAGATTTTATGCATGAAGTCAAATGTGAATTGTTCCATGTGAAAATGTGAAAGTAACTGTTACTCTGGTTAAAACACAGCTGATGTGTGTCTTAATAAAAAAGAGGAAAACTAGACAACAATCAGTCATCACACACAGTAAATCTGTAGAATGTAGCATTGTGCTAATATACCGCTAGTTCCCCTTAAGGAACAGAAATATTTTGTGATTTATTTGAAAATACTATTTTCTGATAAATCTATAGTTCAATATTATAATATGTCTGTATGTTATTGTAGAAAATAAAGGAATATATATAATATCAGATTGCCACTTCCTTTAATTAAAACACAGACTTGTATCAATGTAAAATACTGAACAGTTAACAGAATGATGTGCTTTGCTACTGCCTCGTCTATATATCGGTTACGACAGCATGTGATGTGTCGCAGTAGACTTGGGAAGATGCGTAATCTCCTTATGTTTTTCTCTCTTTCACTCCCAAATCCCTCTCTCCTATTATGGAAGTTTTTATAAATGAAGGTAAGGACTTCTGTTCTCAGTTCAGTCAGGTTGTCTTTATGCTGCGTGCATTAACATGGCTTACTACTGTTAGCGTAAAGAGACTAAATGCTAGGCCGAGTCAACTCTTCAGTGCATCTTCAAAATATGCTGTGATTGTTACGCAGAGCAAGTGATGGCAATTATTCTGTCTACAAGCACTGAAACCTGTTAAAGCTATGATTTATGTTTATTGTGAAGCGTCAGGAAATGTTCAGTTACTGTTCATTTCAGGAAGAACACAATTAGGAGTCACACCTTATGAAAATAATTCAAAAAGGTGAAATGGTACTTGGATGTTCACACAAAAGACCCCTGTTTAATCCAGAGGAATCCTGGGAAATTTGGTGATTTTATTGGTGTATGATTTTGAATAAGATTCTGATGGAGTCTGGCAGTGGTGTGTGTTATATGTTACATGTTTGTTGTGTCTTTTACTCGACATGGTAAACGTCTCTGCCTACATTATTGCAGTGCAGTGGGGTTACGCACAGGAGCATTGAGGGAAAGAAGCTGGCTGATGGAAGTGGAATCTCACTTACTGATCAGAGTCCTTCACGTAAACATGATCTGAAAATGCTTTTTATCTTTCTATTTCATCCCTGGATTCAAATGTAATATATGTGATAAGTTTATAAAATATCAGCCGCTACCATTAGTGTGAAGTCGAGTTATTTACTTACCAGTGCTGAAGGTGTCGTGTAAAACAACAGAGAGAAATGTAATGTTAGATAAAATACAGAGAGAAAAACGTATGTTTTACAGTCAGAATCGCTGCTAAACAATCTTCACTCTGTGCTTTCAGTACAAAGATGTTCAGCTACAATTTTAACATTTTTATCAAATATAACAACAGATAGTGAATCATTATAAATAGTTTATATTTAAATCATTAAATTCTTCATGGAGTGTTTTTCTCCGTGCAGTAACACATATCTGTGATCAACTGTTGAATAAAACACTCCATATGAAGTGAAAATGCTGAGCATCACCATATTTTAATCCATTTCTATCTGTATCAGGGGAAAATAAAGACAAGTTCTACTCTTCCATAAATGTCCATGTCTCCATGGTCCACAGAAGTGCTGCTTTGATTTGGATCATGAGCGCTTTTCTTTTTTCTTTACACTTTCCTCTTTTCATCACTCTGCTACAGCGTAGTCTTTGTCTCATCTGTCCATCATCTACTTTTTTGATCAAACTGTAATATCTGCTCCTTTGCTCTTGAAGTGTATCTGTGTGTTTATCTCTCTATTGGATGAAGCCTCTGAGGTCATGCTGGTGGAGTTTTGTTCTTGCTCTCAGAACTCTACAGTCTGTCACTAATGTTTATGTTGAATTGTTTTACATGGTGTATTTTCATCCTGTTTAAAATATTGGAGTTGATTTGATCATCAATGTGACTCTCACAGTTACTGAGTACAAGGTAAAAGAGCAAAACCGCTCACTTTCAACAAGAGCTTGTCTTTTACCTAGCGTTAGCCGGTTAGCTCGCACCGTGGCTCTGTCTGATTCTGCAGCAGTCTGATCTCCGATGTCGCAGTGTAACTGTGCTCATTCTGACTGCGCTCATTCAAACACAGCACACAGTCTACAGAACAAACTCGCTGCCCGATATTAGCTAGCTTTGTGTGTTGTTGTGGTTCTCAGTGCTAGATGTGGCAGTGATCTAGTCTGATCTACTGGATATCCAGTAACTGTAACAATCTAAAGACACATTTAGTGTGTAGTTTAATTTCCTCTCTGATGGAGAAATGTCTCTGATTGTTTCAGTTTGAACTGATATCGAGCCCATCTCTGATTATTAGCTGCATTAGATCAGATTGTTCACTAATGAGTGTGTGTGTCTTTTGTAAAGAAACCTTCAGCTTTGTAGCTCTCAGTATCAGTGTGTAGGTCAGATTTCTGTGTGTGTACAACACTAATGACAAACTAGACTACAGCATGATGGATGTTCTGCAGCGATCACAGTCTGTTGTGTTCATTACACTATGCTCATGATGCTCATATATCTATATGCTATTGCACTCTGAACACACAGCACAGTCTAATCTATTTCATCTGCACAATAAATATATTATTCATGCAGCATCAACACATCACCATCACAGAAAAGTGTTTCTACTCACCTAATGAACTCTCCTGTGAAAGTAAATGTGAAAGTAACTGTTATTCTGGTTAAAACACAGCTGATGTGTGTCTTAATAAAAAAGAGGAAAACTAAACAACAATCAGTCATCACACACAGTAAATCTGTAGAATGTAGCATTGTGCTAATATACCGCTAGTTCCCCTTAAGGAACAGAAATATTTTGGGATTTATTTGAAAATACTATTTTCTGATAAATCTATAGTTCAATATTATAATATGTCTGTGTGTTATTGTAGAACATAAAGGAATATACAGAATATCAGATTCCCACTTCCTTTAATTAAAACACAGACATGTATAAATGTAAAAAACTGAACAGATAACAGAATGAGGTGCTTTGCTACTGCCTCGTCTATATATCGGTCACAACATCATGTGATGTGTCGCAGTAGACTTGGGAAGATGCGTGATCTCCTTATGTTTAGTCTCTCTTTCACTCCCAAATCCCTCTCTCCTATTATGGAAGTTTTTATAAATGAAGGTAAGGACTTCTGTTCTCAGTTCAGTCAGGTTGTCTTTATGCTGTGTGCATTAACATGGCTTACTACTGTTATTGTAAAGAGACTAAATGCTAGGCCGAGTCAACTCTTCAGTGTTTCTTCAAAATATGCTGTGATTGTTACGCAGAGCAAGTGATGGCAATTATTCTGTCTACAAGCACTGAAACGTGTTAAAGCTATGATTTATGTTTATTGTGAAGCGTCAGGAAATGTTCTGTTACTGTTCATTTCAGGAAGAACACAATTAGGAGTCACACCTTATGAAAATAATCCAAAAAGGTGAAATGGTACTTGAATATTTGCACAAAAGATCCCTGTTTAATCCAGAGGAATCCTGGGAAATTTGGTGATTTTATTGGTGTATGATTTTGAATAAGATTCTGATGGAGTCTGGCAGTGGTGTGTGTTATATGTTACATGTTTGTTGTGTCTCTTACTCGACATGGTAAACGTCTCTGCCTACATTATTGCAGTGCAGTGGGGTTACACACAGGAGCATTGTGGGAAAGAAGCTGGCTGATGGAAGTGGAATCTCACTTACTGATCAGAGTCCTTCATGTAAACATGATCTGAAAATGCTTTTTATTTTTCTATTTCATCCCTGGATTCAAATGTAATATATGTGATAAGTTTATAAAATATCAGCCGCTACCATTAGTGTGAAGTCGAGTTATTTACTTACCAAGTCTGAAGGTGTCATGTAAAACAACAGAGAGAAATGTAATGTTAGATAAAATACAGAGAGGACAAATGTCGGGGTTACGCATGTAAGCCTGTTCCCCGAGAAGGGAACGAGACGTTGCATTTAGCAGTATGGGAACGCCTTGTGCGCGTGACCGGTATCTGAAGCTTGTGTAAAATCATGCCTCTACTTATAGGCCTGCCATGATCAGGTGATGTGGCAATTAATCGCGTTGCATGATATATATATGGCGCCTGTGAACCACGCCGCCAGCCCCTATGATCTGAAGCGAAGACGCAATTCACAGGCCTGCCCCGGTATGACAGCGCTATGCAACGTCTCGTTCCTTTCTCAGGGAACAGGGTTACATGCGTAACCCCAACGTTCCCTTTCAAAGGGTACTTCGACGTTGCATTTAGCAGTATGGGAACGGGAATACCCACTCAGTCATACCGAGGGTATGGCCTGTTCAAAAATACCCAAACCCGAGGGTCACTGCAGGACACTCGAGCCCAATGAGGAATGAATATCCAGGCTGTAATAACAAATGACTGTGTGAGGCATAGACCACCCTGCAGCCGCACACACATCCTGCAAGGATACCCCTTTGGACAAAGCCTTCAACAATCCAAGTAGAGATGCACTGCTTTGACACAGCATCACTTTTCCTGTCGCTGCCAAAGCAGACTAGAAGCTGCTCCGACTTACGCCACTGGCCGGAGCGGTGGACGTAAGTACAGAGAGCCCTTACTGGACACAGCGGGTGCATCCTCTCTTGTTCTGGTGTGATGGACAGAGGAGGGCAGATAGCCTGCAACACCACAAGGTGGGCAGCCAATGTAGGCACTTAAGGAATGTAATCCAGCCTAGGATACAGGAAGGACTTGGCTTATCTAGGGGTAAAATCAAGGCAGGAGGGGCAACATGGAGAGCTTGTAGACCTCCCACTCACTTGAGAGATGTCAGGACCAGTAAAAGAGCTACCTTTAGAGTCAGAAGCTTCTCAGAGGCTGACTCTAAGGGCTCAAATGGGGCCCCTGACAGATCTTCCAGGACCATAGCAAGGTCCCAGGAAGGTATGCATGGCCTGCAGATGGGCCTCAGCCGTCTGACACTATTTCTATACTTTAAAAAAATTATTTACTTGCATTTTACAAATATAAACACATTAGTTTAGATAAAACTAATCGTAATATTGCGGTGTCGCTAAATTCTGGTTTGTTTGTACAAACATCCACGACTTGCTTGCGATTAGCTTTAGCCCGCTAGCATCGCGATTAGCAGTAACCGCTAGCATCACCTACCACGAGCCTATCTTACGTTTGTATTTCATATTCTGAATTTATCACTGTTCTGTTTAAAAAAACAGAAACAAATATGTCCACCGTCTCTCCTGTTCTGAGTGCAGATGACTCGCTCGAGCTTCACATGGTGTTGCTGGAACTGGAGGATGTGGAGAGGAGGATCCGCGGCCTACTTGACCAGCAGGCCCAGCTGCAGGAGCGACGAACTGCGCTGGAATCATCTTGTGCTTCTGTCCACACACCCAAGGTAAGCACACAGTGTGGTATTTCCACTCCCAGCCCCTCTATGCCGTGTGTTCCTCTGTGCAGGGATCGTGCAGCCAGGACTTTCCCAGCCGCGGTCTCTGTCACACCGGCGCCAACACACCTCGGGCCTCGGAGACTCCATCGTGCGGAACGTCCGTGTAGCTTCATCCAAAGGTAAAATGCACACACACTGTTTTTCTGGTGCTCGTGTTCTTGATGTCGCTGTGCAGGTATCCAGGATCCTGAAGAAGTACGAGCACATTGGAGCGGTTGTGCTGCACGCCGGGACAAACGACGCCAGGCTACGGCAGACGGAGGTTCTGAAGAGGGACTTCTCCAGCCTGATCGAGACGGTGCGAGGCAGATCACCCACAGCGAGGATCATCGTCTCTGGACCTCTTCCCACATTCAGACGTGGAGCAGAAAAGTTCAGTAGACTTCTCGCTTTAAATGAATGGTTAGTCTCTTGGTGTAATGAGCAGAATCTAGTGTTTGTTAATAACTGGAATCTGTTTTGGGAGCGCCCTAGGTTGTTTCGTCTTGATGGCCTGCACCCCAGCAGCGTTGGAGCGGAACTGCTGTCCGAGAACATCTCCAAGGCGCTTCACTCCAAGTGACTGTCTACCGTAAGTACATCTTCTGACAATAACAGTCAGTTTAATCAATGTTCAATTAGTAGTCCATCAACAGTAATAAATACTATAGAGACTGTGTCTGTTCCCCGAGCTATACAAATATATAGGAAATCTCGTAACCTTCGTAACCTAATTAACATAAAATTAAATCATATTGAATGCACAGCCAGCATTTTTGATCTGAAGCTAGGTCTATTAAACGTTAGATCTCTTATGTCTAAGGCTCTTATTATCAACGACATCATTACTGACCAGGAATGTAATTTAATGTGTTTAACGGAAACTTGGGTTAAACCAAATGAGTACATAGCATTAAATGAAGCCAGTCCTCCTGGATACAGTTATGTACATCAGCCTCGTTCAACTGGTAGAGGAGGAGGTATTGGTCTTATCCATAGTCAAAATCTAGTCGTCACACAAAAATATAGTCATAAGTTTAATTCCTTTGAAATTCTTTATACCAGTGTAAATTACGTAGCCAAAAAAATAAGTCAATTCCTCTAATTATTATTTACAGACCCCCAGGTCCATATACTGAATTTCTTAGTGAATTTGCAGACTTTGTATCAAACCTGGTTGTGTCTGTAAATAAAGCATTAATCGTTGGAAATTAATATTCTTTTTGATAACCTGGAGGACCCTCTGAGAACAGCGGTCGTGTCCATCTTAGATTCAGTAGGGATTAATCAGAACGTAATCGGGCCTACTCATAGTGGTGGTCACACTCTTGACCTCATACTAACATACGGACTAAGTATAGAAAATATTGAAATTATTCCGCAGTCTGAAGTTATCTCAGACCACTATCTTATCTCATCCATAATCCGTATTGATCATAATATCTCCACCTCGCCTCGCTACCGCGTAAAACGCACATTCACATCAGCTACTGCACTGAGCTTCATAAATAACCTACCAGAGACATCAATTAGATTTGGATCAGCGCCTGATCCAGTAGAACTCGATCAGGCAACTGAAAGTTTGGAGTCAACACTCCGCTGCACACTAGATACAGTGGCTCCACTCAAAAGAAAATTTAATTAGAGAAAAAAAATGAGCACCCTGGTATAATGATCTAACGCGAATTAAAACATTAAAACAGAAATCTAGACAATTAGAACGTAAATGGCGCCAAACCAAGCTGGAGATATTTCAGACAGCATGGAAGGAGAGCCTACTGCGATATAGGAAATCTCTTGCAGATGCTAAAAAGATCTACTTCTCCACCTTAATAGGAGACAACCAAAACAATTCCAGATTCCTCTTCAACACGGTAGCAAAACTAACTAGGAATAAAACCACTTCAGAGGAAAACACTCAATCATTTCATAGCAGTGACGATTTCATGAAATTTTTCATTTATAAAATTGAAAATATTAGAGATGAAATACAGGCCATTAAATTACAACCGGTCAGTAATATAACAAACACATTAGATGACAATGTGGCAATACCGGATCAATGTTTAGAGTGTTTTGCTCCGCTTATAGAGACCGACCTAGCTACACTAATCTCATCAGCCAATTCATCAACCTGCATACTAGATCCCATACCTACAGTGGTGTGAAAAAGTGTTTGCCCCTTCCTCATTTCCTGTTCCTTTGCATGTTTGTCACACTTAAGTATTTCGGAACATCAAACCAATTTAAACAATAGTCAAGGACAACACAAGTAAACACAAAATGCAATTTGTAAATGAAGGTGTTTATTATTAAAGGTGAAAAAAATCCAAAACCATCATGGCCCTGTGTAAAAAAGTGATTGCCCCCCTTGTTAAAAACATACTATAACTGTGGTTGTCCACACCTGAGTTCAATTTCTCTAGCCACACCCAGGCCTGATTATTGCCACACCTGTTTACAATCAAGGCATCACTTAAATAGGAGCTGCTTGACACAGTAAGGTCCACCAGAAGATCCTTAAAAGCTACACATCATGCCGAGACCCAAAGAAATTCAGGAACAATTGAGAAAGAAAGTAATTGAGATCTATCAGTCTGGAAAGGGTTATAAAGCCATTTCCAAAGCTTTGGGAATCCAGCGAACCACAGTGAGAGCCATTATCCACAAATGGCAAGACATGGAACAGTGGTGAACCTTCCCAGGAGTGGCCGGCGCCCAAAATTACCCCCAAGAGCGCAGCGACAACTCATCCAAGAGTTCCCAAAAGACCCCACAACAACGTCCAAAGAACTGCAGGCCTCACTTGCCTCAGTTAAGGTCAGCGTTCATGCCTCCACCATCAGGAAAAGACTGGGCAAAAATGGCCTGCATGGCAGAGTTCCAAGGAGAAAACCATTGCTGAGAAAAAGAACATCAAAACTCGTCTCAATTTCTCCACAACACATCTTGATGATCCCCAAGACTTTTGGGACAACATTCTGTGGACCGATGAGACAAAAGTGGAACTCTTTGGAAGGTGTGTGTCCAAGTATATCTGGCGTAGAAGGAACACTGCATTTCATAAAAAGAACATTATACCAACAGTAAAATATGGTGGTGGTAGTGTGATGGTCTGGGGCTGTTTTGCTGCTTCAGGACCTGGAAGACTTGGCGTGATAAAAGGAACTATGAATTCTGCTGTCTACCAAGAGATCCTGAAGGAGAATGTCCGACCATCTGTTCGTGTACTCAAGCTGAAACGAACTTGGGTTCTGCAGCAGGACAATGATCCTAAACACACCAGCAAGTCCACCACCGAATGGCGGAGGAAAAACAAAATGAAGACTTTGGAGTGGCCTAGCCAAAGTCCTGACCTGAATCCTATTGAGATGTTGTGGTATGACCTTAAAAAGGCCGTTCATGCTCGAAAACCCTCTAATGTAACTGAATTAGGACAATTCTGCAAAGATGAGTGGGCCAAAATTCCTCCAGGACGCTGTAAAAGCCTCATTGCACGTTATCGCAAACGCTTGGTTGCAGTTGTTGCTGCTAAGGGTGGCCCAACCAGTTATTAGGTTTAGGGGGCAATCACTTTTTCACACAGGGCCATGATGGTTTGGATTTTTTTTCACCTTTAATAATAAACACCTTCATTTACAAATTGCATTTTGTGTTTACTTGTGTTGTCCTTGACTATTGTTTAAATTGGTTTGATGTTCCGAAACACTTAAGTGTGACAAACATGCAAAGGAACAGGAAATGAGGAAGGGGGCAAACACTTTTTCACACCACTGTACATGTCTGTTTAAACAGATTTGTCCAGGAGTAATTAAGTCACTTTTAAATATAGTAAATTCTTCCCTAACCACTGGCTATGTACCTAAATCTCTTAAATTAGCAGTTATTAAACCATTGATAAAAAAACCTGACCTTGACCCATCTCAATTGTCCAGCTATAGACCAATATCGAATCTCCCCTTCATGTCTAAGATTTTAGAAAAGGTAGTAGCAAAGCAGTTATGCT
This sequence comes from Ameiurus melas, assembly GCA_012411365.1. NCBI lineage: Eukaryota > Metazoa > Chordata > Actinopteri > Siluriformes > Ictaluridae > Ameiurus > Ameiurus melas. Next base: position 17,612,640 of record CM022775.1, read on the forward strand.
CATACTTGGAAAGGAACAACATTCATGAAATGTATCAGTCAGGATTTAGACCTCATCACAGCACAGAGACAGCACTAGTTAAAGTCGTAAATGATCTTCTTCTGACCTCTGATCAGGGTTGTGTCTTGCTGCTTGTGTTACTCGACCTTTGTGCAGCCTTTGATACTATAGATCACACTATTCTCCTTGATAGATTAGAAAATGTTGTTGGCATTAAGGGAACAGTACTCTCCTGGCTCAGGTCTTATCTGACCAATCGTTATCAGTTCGTAGATATAAATGGTGATTTCTCCATGCGTACTGAGGTTACTTTTGGAGTTCCCCAGGGTTCTGTTTTAGGCCCACTGCTTTTTACTTTATATATGTTACCCCTAGGACAAATTATTCGTAAACATGGAATTAGCTTCCACTGTTATGCTGACGATACACAGCTGTATGTGTTTCAGCGAAGCCAGAGGACAGACAGAAGCTTAGTAAAGTCGAGGATTGTGTAAAGGACATTAGACGTTGGATGTTAACTAACTTCCTCCTACTTAACTCTGATAAAACAGAAATACTTTTATTAGGCCCACGTGTAGCTAGAAGTAATCTTCCTGACTACACAGTAACTCTGGATGGACTTTATGTTTCATCATGTACAGCAGTTAAAGACCTTGGAGTGATTATCGACTCCAGTCTATCATTTGATGCTCATGTAGATAATATTACTAGGATAGCATTCTTTCATCTCAGAAATATTTCTAAGATAAGAAACATACTGTCACTACATGATGCAGAAATACTGGTTCATGCATTCGTCACCTCTAGATTAGATTACTGTAATTCCTTACTGTCTGGATGTTCCAGTAGGAATATAAATAAACTCCAGTTAGTCCAGAATGCAGCTGCTAGAGTCCTCACTAGAACTAGAAGATACGACCACATCACCCCGATCTTATCCCCACTGCATTGGCTCCCTGTAAAATCTCGCATTAAATTTAAAATACTTTTATTAACCTATAAAGCACTACACGGTCTTGCACCACAATATCTAAGCGACCTTCTGGTTTTATATGATCCGCCACGCCTACTCAGATCAAAAGGTGCAGGCTATTTGACATTACCTAGAATAGTGAAGTCTACAGCAGGGGGAAGAGCCTTCGCTTATAGAGCCCCACAGTTATGGAACAATCTTCCTATTAGTGTTCGGGACTCAGACACAGTCTCAGTGTTTAAGTCTAGGCTTAAAACATATTTGTTTACTCAAGTTTACCCTGACTAGATTATATCTCACTACTTCACAGTCCTAATCGTTTTTCTCCCTCTCTCTCTTTTTGCCGAGCCCCACACGAACTTATGGAGATATTGGAGATCCAGATCCCTTCTGCCTCTGGATGAGCCCAAATCTTCTGCTGGGACTACAGCTGCTCCTAAGGCCATACTTCTAATTTTCACATTATCTGTGTTACCTTCACATTCTGTGTTACCCAGATGAGGATGGGTTTCCCTTCTGAGTCGGGTTCCTCTCAAGGTTTCTTCCTCAAAAAACATCTTAGGGAGTTTTTCCTTGCCACCGTCGCCACTCAGTGGCTTGCTCAGTTGGGATAAATTCCATTTGTTTTATACCTGTTTGTCTCTGTTTATCTGTTCCTGTTTGTCTCTCTTTATCTGTTTCTGACTGTTTATACCTGTTTTTTATTTTAGTGGTTAGCACGTTCGCCTCACACCTCCAGGGTCCGGGGTTCGATTCCCGCCGGGGCCATGTGTGTGTGGAGTTTGCATGTTCTCCCCGTGTTGCGGGGGTTTCCTCCGGGTACTCCGGTTTCCTCCCCCAGTCCAAAGACATGCATGGTAGGTTGATTGGCAGCTTGGTAAATTGTCCGTAGTGTATGAATGGGTGTGTGAGTGTGTATGTGATTGTGCCCTGCGGTGGACTGGCACCCTGTCCAGGGTGTGCCCCGCCTTGTGCCCGATGCTTCCTGGGATAGGCTCCAGGTTCCCCGCGACCCTGAAGCAGGAATAAGCGGTTGAAGATGGATGGATGGATGGATGAATTGAACCATGCATGAACCTCGGAGTTAGAGGACGTTGTCCCACAGAGGCTCCCTCAACAGGGCGTGGCTGGCCGAAATGGCGGCCACATAACCCTGATTGTAGAAGGAACTCACCCCGCTGAGAAATGTTATTGTAGGAGCTCCAGGACTTTAGCTATTGCGCAGTTACTGGGTCTACAGTGGATCCCTGCGAAAGGGAATCTCCCAAGGAGTGCCATCTCACAGAGATATTATCTCTCAGAACCATGTTCGAGCTGCCAAAAGGGTGCTACTAGCAGACTGTCTTGGTGAACTCTTGCTAGAGCTTGTGGGAGCAGAGCGATGGGGAGAGCAGCATACAGATGTGACCTCGGCCACATGTGTGGACTCCACCTCAGGCTACCAAGATACAGCTTTATCTTGCTCAGTGTTGATAGGATTGACACTATGCCTGCTGGGGATGGAAACACCCTCATAGTAATAGAATCCTATAACCCCTAGAAAAGTTGTCCACTTCACCGGGGAAAGCCAACTTTTCTGAGATTCAACCTGAGCCCCAAGCTCTTCACGTGGGCGAGAACAACATCTCAATGTTGAACCGTCAGCTCCTTGGATCGTGCTAGAATTAACCAGTCATCCAGGTAGTTTGGTACGCAGATGCCTTGAAGTCCCAATGGAGCCAGAATGACATCCATGCACTTTGTGAAGGTGCGAGGGGATAAAGCTAGCAATATTCCTATGCTGGAACACGCACTTTTTAGATCTATCGCCACAAACCAGTTCTCGAACTGGATCTGTGGCACGATAAGTTTGAACATCAGCCTCTGAACCTGTATGTCCGAAAAGTACGGTTCAGATGATGCAGATCTAAAATTGGCCGCATACTCCCACTTTTTTGCAGAACAGGAAATAAATACTGTAAACCTCACTCCCTGAGGGAACGGGGTACATGTTTCAGGACCCCATTGTCCAAAAGTGAGCTTACTTCCTGCGCTAATGTTGGGCTCTGGTCTGTGCTGACTTCTTTTGATGAGCACACCTGCGAATGGGGGTGGGGACGGGGTAAGGTCGAGCTATAACTGGACCCGGTAACACTTTCTATGGTAGACAGAACCCATGGAGACACATTTGTCACAGTCTTTTAGTGACGTTAGCTATTGCACATTCTATTGGAGGGAAGTATCAGATTTTCTTTGCCCTGTGACAGCTTGCTGACCAGGGAACACGAACACTTGGGGACCGCCTTGGCTAGGGGAGGCCCTACAGTAGCACTGGGGGCTACCTGCCCTAACAACCTCATGTCCCCAGATACATCCCTCCACAACCCCTTAGGACCGCTCATCTTTGCCTGCTTGGCCTTTATGACCATTCTCAGATCAGGCCTAACAGCAGACCGCGACTATGGCCGCCCGGTTCCCCTGGCTGTCTGCGGGGGCTCACACTAGTGCTGGCCCAGGCTCCACTCATGGACACCCGGATGAGCTTGAGACAACTTTTTTTTTTTTTGCCATATGTCGAGCTCACTCAGCAGGTCTGCTTGGTAGGCCTGCAACCCTGTCATTGTCTGCAGTGACCCACAAGCAAGACTACTACTGCATAGGCTTGCCCACCAATGGCACCTTGGATACAAGCCGGCCCCTGTAATTACCTGCCGTTGGTGGAGAGAGGTAGTTAGCAAGCATATCCTCCACCTCGGGCATAGCTAAATAGCCATGCCATTCATTCCCACAATGGCCAAATAATCCAACATCGTGGGGTTATGACTATGGCTTAAGCATGGTTTTCCCCCAGATTTTGTCATAACTTCTGGAAGACAGGGGAGTTTCTACAGTGTGAAGTATTTACTTTCACTGGGTAATCACTTCAAGCAGCTCTTTATATGCTGCTCTCAGTTTTTAACACATCCTTCTAACTCTTCGGAGTCAGAGAGGAAATATTACCCCTTTGGCTTTCCATAGCGGGAGGAGGAGTCACAACACGAACCCCAAAATCCAGCAGAGAGCTGAACCCGGAAGACAGAGTAAGAGATAAAGCAGCGCTCGTCTCCGGCTTCTCTTCCGGATTTAAGAGATCCCCCCCCGAACCTGAGACAGTTGGCTGCCTCGGCAGCGGCCGGCCCAGATCCACGAGGCTTTGAAACCCAACTCGCTCGGCTTCCGTTTTTATTCGAGAAGGGCGTGAGTTGAGCTGCTTAATGTAGCGTTACTATGCACAGCCTCTCGAGGTTGCCATCGCATACTACACCACTAACACTTCACCCAGAAAGTGTGCACTTTTCCCCCGTGATGAAACGGGAGCACGTTACACACTTCTTGAACTCTTTCTCCCTCATTACTTACCTCTCCTATTCTTTAAAAAGGGATAGAAAAGTTAAAAGATTTTGAGAAAATATCGAGCAGAAATGAAGCGTTTTTGTCAGACAAACAACAGACATGCATTCTCGCTGAAGATAATAAGGCTGGCGGCGCCATATATATATCATGCGACGCGCTTAATTGCCACGTCACCTGATCATGGCAGGCCTATAAGTAGAGGCATGATTTTACACAAGCTTCAGATACCGGTCACGCGCACAAGGCGTTCCCATACTGCTAAATGCAATGTCGAAGTTCCCTTTGAAAGGGAACTTATGATTTACAGTCAGAATCACTGCTAAACAATCTTCACTCTGTGCTTTCAGTACAAAGATGTTCAGCTACAATTTTAATATTTTTATCAAATATAACAACAGATAGTGAATCATTATAAATGGTTTACATTTAAATCATTAAATTCTTCATGGAGTGTTTTTCTCCGTGCAGTAACACATATCTGTGATCAACTGTTGAATAAAACACTCCATATGAAGTGAAAATGCTGAGCATCACCATATTTTAATCCATTTCTATCTGTATCAGGGAAATAAAGACAAGTTCTACTCTTCCATAAATGTCCATGTCTCCATGGTTCACAGAAGTGCTGCTTTGATTTGGATCATGAGAGCGCTTTTCTTTTTCTTCACACTTTCCTCTTTTCATCACTCTGCTACAGCGTAGTCTTTGTCTCATCTGTCCATCATCTACTTTTTTGATCAAACTGTAATATCTGCTCCTTTGCTCTTGAAGTGTATCTGTGTGTTTATCTCTCTATTGGATGAAGCCTCTGAGGTCATGCTGGTGGAGTTTTGTTCTTGGTCTCAGAACTCTACAGTCTGTCACTAATGTTTATGTTGAATTGTTTTACATGGTGTATTTTCATCCTGTTTAAAATATTGGAGTTGATTTGATCATCAATGTGACTCTCACAGTTACTGAGTACAAGGTAAAAGAGCAAAACCGCTCACTTTCAACAAGAGCTAGTCTTTTACCTAGCGTTAGCCGGTTAGCTCGCACCGTGGCTCTGTCTGATTCTGCAGCAGTCTGATCTCCGATGTCTCAGTGTAACTGTGCTCATTCTGACTGCGCTCATTCAAACACAGCACACAGTCTACAGAACAAACTCACTGCCCGATATTAGCTAGCTTTGTGTGTTGTTGTGGTTCTCAGTGCTAGATGTGGCAGTGATCTAGTCTGATCTACTGGATATCCAGTAACTGTAACAATCTAAAGACACATTTAGTGTGTAGTTTAATTTCCTCTCTGATGGAGAAATGTCTCTGATTGTTTCAGTTTAAACTGGTATTGAGCCCATCTCTGATTATTAGCTCCATTAGATCAGATTGTTCACTAATGAGTGTGTGTGTCTTTTGTAAAGAAACCTTCAGCTTTGTATCTCTCAGTATCAGTGTGTAGGTCAGATTTCTGTGTGTGTATAACACTAACGACAAACTAAACTACAGCATGATGGATGTTCTGCAGCGATCACAGTCTGTTGTGTTCACTACACTATGCTCATGATGCTCATATATCTATGTGCTATTGCACTCTGAACACACAGCACAGTCTAATCTATTTCATCTGCACAATAAATATATTATTCATGCAGCATCAACACATCACCATCACAGAAAAGTGTTTATACTCACATGTAAGAAGGTTCTGTGAAAGTAAATAATACAGTGTGAAGATTTTATGCATGAAGTCAAATGTGAATTGTTCCATGTGAAAATGTGAAAGTAACTGTTACTCTGGTTAAAACACAGCTGATGTGTGTCTTAATAAAAAAGAGGAAAACTAGACAACAATCAGTCATCACACACAGTAAATCTGTATAATGTAGCATTGTGCTAATATACCGCTAGTTCCCCTTAAGGAACAGAAATATCTTGTGATTTATTGGAAAATACTATTTTCTGATAAACGCATATATTTACCAATATACAGTATGTCAGTATATGTGCATTTCCCCTGTGTATTTTAAATTTATAGTTCAATATTTAGGAGTCACACCTTATGAAAATAATACAAATAGGTTAAATGGTACTTGGATATTCGCACAAAAGACCCCTGTTTAATCCAGAGGAATCCTGGGAAATTTGGTGATTTTATTGGTGTATGATTTTGAATAAGATTCTGATGGAGTCTGGCAGTGGTGTGTGTTATATGTTACATGTTTATTGTGTCTTTTACTCAACATGGTAAACGTCTCTGCCTACATTATTGCAGTGCAGTGGGGTTACACACAGGAGCATTGTGGGAAAGAAGCTGGCTGATGGAAGTGGAATCTCACTTACTGATCAGAGTCCTTCACGTAAACATGATCTGAAAATGCTTTTTATCTTTTTATAACCCATGTAGGTTCCCATCTGTTATGGATAAACATAGACATACATTGCACACACATGTTCTTTCTAACACTCTGAGGTAGGTCATAAATATATATATAGTTATGTTAAATCTGGATCACATACATTCCTGACACAAATGTTACCATACCTGTTACAGCCATGTGTATTACACACACACATCCAAACAAAAATATGACACACACAAACACACTTTTTCACATTATTTAAAAGGAATTTAAGTGTTATGTACTAAATTCCCATAATTATGAACACAAGTTGTTAAGTTGACAATCATTTTTAAAATTATGTTGCTCCATTTAGATTGTCTGCCGTAGAATGCAGTCTTTTAAACCAGGAAAATGACTGCCTTTAAGTTGTATAACAATAGTAAGTAAAATTCAGTGTGATTTACATTATAAATCTCATACGTAACATCTCTGCAGGATTTATAGACGTTAAAGCACTGAATGAAATGAGCAATATAGACAAAAAAGAAACACTCTGTGTGTACTACTTTCATCTCTCTCATAGAACTATCTACAGTCCAAAGGCTGTGGAGCTAGAAGGCTACATGTGCGACTGACAAAATATTATGATACTCACATTGTAATGTCCTTAGTATTTGTTCAGTCTATAGGTCCTTTAACACTCTATTAAATGAATAAATGTAAATGTACTACAACGTAATTTTTTTTTAATCAATTAATGCAGAAATTTCACACAATATTAAGTTGATGTAATTATCAACATTGTGAACTCATCAAAATAATGTGTACAACTTTAAATATTTAATTAATACAATAAATTAGAATTTTTATCTTGCAACCACACATTAAATTTAGATTGTGGGGGATTGTTTTGTATAGCTCCGCTGTTAGAAAATACATGATGGATGGATGTGAACATAAATGAGCAGAATGTAAGCTTGTGAAATAAATGAAACTTTATTGATTACATTTTGGAGAAAATGGCATGACTTTGAATATAAATTTACTGAAATAAATACTCTACAACATTGATATACCCGATGAAATTTAAAAAAAAAAAAAAGAAAAGAAAAGAAAAACGTTTTTACATACCTTCTAAATAGGTCCCTTTAGGAGGTAAACCTTTTAAAGATGGTGTTTTATAAGAAATGCACGTATTACATGCCTTCTCAGCATAACCCTTTAGGATGTAAAATGTTTATTTATATATATATATATATATATATATATATATATATATATATATATATATATATATATATATATATCAAATTTAATATGAAAATTAATCAAGACAGATCTAAATAAACTAAAAAGTTCCAATGAACCGTAAATCTAAATTTTCCTATCCCCTATGAACGAGATTTCCTCTCCCGTGCTGTAATGATGGCTGGAAACTAGGCATAATTCCACATACTGTAGAAAGGTCATATAGAACCTAGAGAAATCTCATTGGGAATTAAGTCACCTTTCACGTTGCCTTTAATTCTGATCACAACCAGACAGTTATATTGTTTCTGAGTTTAATAAAAAGATTAATGTTTAGACTATTTTTGATGCTGGAAAAGCAAAAATCTAAGGAACCCTTAACCTTCAGACTAATGATTTGCAATGTCTAAACATGATGCCTGAAAAGAAAAATGTATAACGAACTTGAAAAGGTGGAAAGGGGTTCTATGAATTAGTAAATGGTCATCTCTCTCTCTTTATATCGCTATTACAGCAGTGTTTAAACAGATACATAACAGACAAATACACATATAGACAGTTTTATTTTGTACATGCATACCAACTTACTCTTCACCTATCATCGTTCCCTGTTAATGAAATCTGTCAATAATACCTAATAAAACAGTTTAAGTCACTAACCAAAGTAAGTATACAAACTGAAGCTATGATAAAAGAACAAAAACAATTAAACTTTCTTAAAGAAATCCCTAAATCTTCTGACCAAGTATATGGCTGTGCCATCTGTCTATTAAATAAATGCCAGTCCTTCATGCTGGAAAAGAAGGATCAAAATATAATACCAGTAGTTTGGCACTGTGACTCAAAAAGTTGTTTTATATCTGACATCTGAAAGCTAACTACTGTCCCCAACTGCCGTACAATACTGATAATGCTCTTACACTTAAGAGGGCTGAATGGCAGACCTTGTTAAATAATATGTTATGTTTCTTACTCATAATGTGTTATATTTTATAAATATATTCTTATATATCTTATATTACTTTTTGCCTTTTCTTATTCATCAACATGGGAGAAGAGGGGATCAATGCTGGTGCGAAGGTGGTCCTGCACAACGACATGTCTTTGTAACTGTAAGTGACGAGTCAACTTAATCCTTCATGCGGTATTCATGAGGTGCCATATGTTTCTGCTACTCTATGGATCATGCTGAAATTTGAACAAAATGGTTTGACTTAATATCCACAGCAGTAGTGTACAAGTCATTTCTTCCTAATTTGTTTATTAACTTTTATTGTATGCCTAAATGCAATAAAAATCATTTGCCAGATTCAGATGCTCCTAAACAAATTATTATAAAGTATGAGTTGGTAACTGATCAACAAAGACTGTACTATTATTTCTAATATAATGCATTAAATACGGACCAATTTTTCACTGAAATATTTCAGAGAATTTTTTCACACTTAGTTTCACTTTTTCAAATTTAGTTTACACTAAATTTCTAATATTCTGTTCTGTTGGAAATATGCCTGAACTGTTATTTTTCCCCCAAACCTTTTAAAATAACTCGACTGTTTCTATAACTTTGGCTTGTAGTGTATATGACTGCTCCCTGTCATAAACCCATACAAGGAAATAAACAGTAATAATTTTGACTGCAGATCAGGAGTGGGTAAAGACAGACTGGTGATCTGATCTTTATTATATATGCATGTACTTGCATGTAGATAATGCCTCTCTGAACACCATGGTGGGACGTTCCCGAGTTGAAGTACTGTACAAGTCCTAAGTATTAGATCACCCCAATTACTCTTGTATACTCTTTCCATACCATCGTGATCTTTGCCTGACAAAGCCATACACAAAACATATTTGACAGTTGGGGCCTAATTCTAAAATCACCAGATACCAAATGCACAACCGTTTTGTCTTGCTGCCATCACAAAATAAAAATGTTTAAACCTTAAGTAACGTAGTCACAGAGGGTGGAAGTTTGGGGATCCTTATAGACTGTGGAACAGAAATGTACTCAGTGTATCTCCACCGATTTATTTCATATTTTAGTACAACCATTTTTTTTTTTACCATTATGGATGAAACACTTGTTTCTTTTAAAACACCATCTTTAAATATTTTTCTACCTCCTAACTAAACCCTCGGACTTAAGACACGATTTTTATAGTTGTGTATGCCCTGCTCAGGGATAAACAACATCGTCTTTACATTACCTTCATGAATAAATTGTCAAACTAACATCTTGGTTCTTCGTGTGTTTTTTTGGAGCAGAAGTCAGGTCCTCTCTCGTTTCAACAGGTCCACTTGTTTGTGAATACACAGCAATCTTCTAAGGGTATTAGGATTTCTTGGAGCAGACATTGTAACAGATAATTGCAGAGTTTCTTCTGTGTTTTAACTACAACCATTATTTAAACACTGAGACACACGACTCCCTTTAATTCGTTAACAAACACATTTGTAAGAATCCTGGTCAGCAAAACCCCCCCAAAGAACACCTGTCTCTCTCTCTCTCTTTCACAAACACACACACACCCACCCCCACACACCCACATGGTCACCAGAGGTCATAAACATACTGCTGGGACATGGGATGTCAAAGCATAGACAAAAGCTTGTGTATTTAGTGACAGTTCTGTGTAAGTATCCTCGTTGGCGAACCTTTTTCTGAAATCTTGTTTATAGTTTGAACCAAATGCACGATTCTTTTAAAACACCGTCTTTTAAAAAGGTTTTTTCACCCTTAAAATAACCTGGTTAGAAGGTAGGATATGTAATACATATTTTCATTTTCTTCAGACATATTGTCACTTTAGTCTCCACAACGAATGGTTTTGACTTTCTTTCAGTAAAAGAGAGCAACGACATCATACAGCCTTGAAGGTTTGTAGAAATGTTTTACACATCAGTGTTTTTCTGAACAACGTAGCCAATAAATAGTTCAATTATTTCACAAACCTCAGTCTGTTCATTTCTTGACAGAAGGATTACACATAGATCATACACATAGGCAGCTACACATGCATACCATGTCCACAATTCTAATACATCTACCACATTCAGTCACCAGGTCTAGTACTTTCTGATAGATTAGTTACACAATCTGATGATTACCACAGAAGTAATTTCAGAAACAAAGATTCACTCAAATCTCAAATGTACACATTGGTAGGGATCGTAAAACCCTGAAACACACGACTCACCCCTTAATTCATTAACAAACACACTGTAAGCATTCTGGTCAGTAAACCCCCAGGAAACACATGTCTCTCTGTCTCTCTCACCCACACACTACAGAACTGTCACCCCGGGAAAACACATGTGTAGGATGGTGTGTGTATAGGCCTACAGGACATCGCCCGAAAAACTTCTAGTTTAAACAAAACTCTCGATTCTTTTAAGCAACACTTTAAACATTTTACATCCTAAAGGGTTATGTTGAGAAGGCATGTAATACGCGCGTTTCTTATAAAACACCATCTTTAAAATGTTTACCTCCTAAAGGGGCCTTTTTAGAAGGTATGTAAAAACTTTTTTTTTCTTTTTTTTTTTTTTTTTTTTTTTTTTTTTACATTTCATCAGGTATATCAATGTTGTAGAGTATTTATTTCAGTAAATTTATATTCAAAGTCATGCCATTTTCTCCAAAATGTAATCAATAAAGTTTCATTTATTTCACAAGCTTACATTCTGCTCATTTATGTTCACATCCATCCATCATGTATTTTCTAACAGTGGAGCTATACAAAACAATCCCCCACAATCTAAATTTAATGTGTGGTTGCAAGATAAAAATTCTAATTTATTGTATTAATTAAATATTTAAAGTTGTACACATTATTTTGATGAGTTGTGTTGACAATTTTGATAATTACATCAACTTAATATTGTGTGAAATTTCTGCATTAATTGATTTAAAACAAAATGTACGTTGTAGTACATTTACATTTATTCATTTAACAGAGTGTTAGAGGACCTGTAGACTGAACAAATACTAAGGACATTACAATGTGAGTATCATTTCCCTTACAATTAAATTCTACTAAAGCAATGTATTTGGGGCATATTCTCAATTGTGATATGACCAATAGTGGACTCATGTATAGGCTACACCTGCTAATACATTTGATGGACTATTTTGCACCACTACACGTAGCTAATGCTAGTCATATTTAGCAGTGTAATTTGAATATCTACTCTTTAGTTTACCATAGCAGTGGATAAGAACGAAAAAGATTCATTTGACAAATAAGCTCATCTAGAGAGGGCTTTTCTTTTGTGCTATAGGAAAGATAAGCATGATTACTCATGTAAACCTCAACTACATTGTGTAATCTAATTTCATGTATTGATAATTTTTTTTATTTTATTTTTAAAATATTTTGTCAGTCGCACATGTAGCCTTCTAGCTCCACAGCCTTTGGACTGTAGATAGTTCTATGAGAGAGATGAAAGTAGTACACACAGAGTGTTTCTTTTTTGTCTATATTGCTCATTTCATTCAGTGCTTTAACGTCTATAAATCCTGCAGAGATGTTACGTATGAGATTTATAATGTAAATCACACTGAATTTTACTTACTATTGTTATACAACTTATAGGCAGTCATTTTCCTGGTTTAAAAGACTGCATTCTACGGCAGACAATCTAAATGGAGCAACATAATTTTAAAAATGATTGTCAACTTAACAACTTGTGTTCATAATTATGGGAATTTAGTATATAACACTTAAATTCCTTTTAAATAATGTGAAAAAGTGTGTTTGTGTGTGTCATATTTTTGTTTGGATGTGTGTGTGTAATACACATGGCTGTAACAGGTATGGTAACATTTGTGTCAGGAATGTATGTGATCCAGATTTAACATAACTATATATATATTTATGACCTATATTTATTGATGACCTTTGACCTAGATATAGAGAGTTAGAAAATGTATCTTTTTGACCTTTGACCTAGACCTGTCAAAATTAAGGTTACAATCTATACAAACTATTTCTTTCTTGTAATATATGTGATAAGTTTATAAAATATCAGCCGCTACCATTAGTGTGAAGTCGAGTTATTTACTTACCCGTCCTGAAGGTGTCGTGTAAAACAACAGAGAGAAATGTAATGTTAGATAAAATACAGAGAGAAAAACTTATGATTTACAGTCAGAATCGCTGCTAAACAATCTTCACTCTGTGCTTTCAGTACAAAGATGTTCAGCTACAATTTGAATATTTTTATCAAATATAACAACAGATAGTGAATCATTATAAATAGTTTATATTTAAATCATTAAATTCTTCATGGAGTGTTTTTCTCCGTGCAGTAACACATATCTGTGATCAACTGTTGAATAAAACACTCCATATGAAGTGAAAATGCTGAGCATCACCATATTTTAATCCATTTCTATCTGTATCAGGGGAAAATAAAGACAAGTTCTACTCTTCCATAAATGTCCATGTCTCCATGGTCCACAGAAGTGCTGCTTTGATTTGGATCATGAGCGCTTTTCTTTTTTCTTCACACTTTCCTCTTTTCATCACTCTGCTACAGCGTAGTCTTTGTCTCATCTGTCCATCATCTACTTTTTTGATCAAACTGTAATATCTGCTCCTTTGCTCTTGAAGTGTATCTGTGTGTTTATCTCTCTATTGGATGAAGCCTCTGAGGTCATGCTGGTGGAGTTTTGTTCTTGGTCTCAGAACTCTACAGTCTGTCACTAATGTTTATGTTGAATTGTTTTACATGGTGTATTTTCATCCTGTTTAAAATATTGGAGTTGATTTGATCATCAATGTGACTCTCACAGTTACTGAGTACAAGGTAAAAGAGCAAAACCGCTCACTTTCAACAAGAGCTTGTCTTTTACCTAGCGTTAGCCGGTTAGCTCGCACCGTGGCTCTGTCTGATTCTGCAGCAGTCTGATCTCCGATGTCTCAGTGTAACTGTGCTCATTCTGACTGCGCTCATTCAAACACAGCACACAGTCTACAGAACCAATTCGCTGCACGATATTAGCTAGCTTTGTGTGTTGTTGTGGTTCTCAGTGCTAGATGTGGCAGTGATCTAGTCTGTTCTACTGGATATCCAGTAACTATAACAATCTAAAGGACACATTTAGTGTGTAGTTTAATTTCCTCTCTGATGGAGAAACGTCTCTGATTGTTTCAGTTTAAACTGATATCGAGCCCATCTCTGATTATTAGCTCCATTAGATCAGATTGTTCACTAATGAGTGTGTGTGTCTTTTGTAAAGAGACCTTCAGCTTTGTAGCTCTCAGTATCAGTGTGTAGGTCAGATTTCTGTGTGTGTATAACACTAATGACAAACTAGACTACAGCATGATGGATGTTCTGCAGCGATCACAGTCTGTTGTGTTCACTACACTATGCTCATGATGCTCATATATCTATGTGCTATTGCACTCTGAACACACAGCACAGTCTAATCTATTTCATCTGCACAATAAATATATTATTCATGCAGCATCAACACATCACCATCACAGAAAAGTGTTTATACTCACCTTCAAAAAATCTCTGTGAAAGTAAATAATACAGGGTGAAGATTTTATGCATGAAGTCAAATGTGAATTGTTCCATGTGAAAATGTGAAAGTAACTGTTACTCTGGTTAAAACACAGCTGATGTGTGTCTTAATAAAAAGAGGAAAACTAGACAACAATCAGTCATCACACACAGTAAATCTGTAGAATGTAGCATTGTGCTAATATACCGCTAGTTCCCCTTAAGGAACAGAAATATCTTGTGATTTATTGGAAAATACTATTTTCTGATAAACGCATGTATTTACCAATATACAGTATGTCAGTATATGTGCATTTCCCCCTGTGTATTTTAAATCTATAGTTCAATATTTAGGAGTCACAGCTTATGAAAATAATCCAAAAAGGTGAAATGGTACTTGGATATTCACACAGAAGACCCCTGTTTAATCCAGAGGAATCCTGGGAAATTTGGTGATTTTATTGCTGTATGATTTTGAATAAGATTCTGATGGAGTCTGGCAGTGGTGTGTGTTATATGTTACATTTTTGTTGTGTCTTTTACTCGACATGGTAAACGTCTCTGCCTACATTATTGCAGTGCAGTGGGGTTACACACAGGAGCATTGTGGGAAAGAAGCTGGCTGATGAAAGTGGAATCTCACTTACTGATCAGAGTCCTTCACGTAAACATGATCTGAAAATGCTTTTTATCTTTCTATTTCATCCCTGGATTCAAATGTAATATATGTGATAAGTTTATAAAATATCAGCCACTACCATTAGTGTGAAGTCGAGTTATTTACTTACCGAGTCTGAAGCTGTCGTGTAAAACAACAGAGAGAAATGTAATGTTAGATAAAATACAGAGAGAAAAACTTATGATTTACAGTCAGAATCGCTGCTAAACAATCTTCACTCTGTGCTTTCAGTACAAAGATGTTCAGCTACAATTTTAATATTTTTTATCAAATATAACAACAGATAGTGAATCATTATAAATAGTTTATATTTAAATCATTAAATTCTTCATGGAGTGTTTTTCTCCGTGCAGTAACACATATCTGTGATCAACTGTTGAATAAAACACTCCATATGAAGTGAAAATGCTGAGCATCACCATATTTTAATCCATTTCTATCTGTATCAGGGGAAAATAAAGACAAGTTCTACTCTTCCATAAATGTCCATGTCTCCATGGTTCACAGAAGTGCTGCTTTGATTTGGATCATGAGCGCTTTTCTTTTTTCTTCACACTTTCCTCTTTTCATCACTCTGCTACAGCGTAGTCTTTGTCTCATCTGTCAATCATCTACTTTTTTGATCAAACTGTAATATCTGCTTCTTTGCTCTTGAAGTGTATCTGTGTGTTTATCTCTCTATTGGATGAAGCCTCTGAGGTCATGCTGGTGGAGTTTTGTTCTTGGTCTCAGAACTCTACAGTCTGTCACTAATGTTTATGTTGAATTGTTTTACATGGTGTATTTTCATCCTGTTTAAAATATTGGAGTTGATTTGATCATCAATGTGACTCTCACAGTTACTGAGTACAAGGTAAAAGAGCAAAACCGCTCACTTTCAACAAGAGCTTGTCTTTTACCTAGCGTTAGCCGGTTAGCTCGCACCGTGGCTCTGTCTGATTCTGCAGCAGTCTGATCTCCGATGTCGCAGTGTAACTGTGCTCATTCTGACTGCGGCTCATTCAAACACAGCACACAGTCTACAGAACAAACTCGCTGACGATATTAGCTAGCTTTGTGTGTTGTTGTGGTTCTCAGTGCTAGATGTGGCAGTGATCTAGTCTGATCTAATGGATATCCAGTAACTGTAACAATCTAAAGGACACATTTAGTGTGTAGTTTAATTTCCTCTCTGATGGAGAAACGTCTCTGATTGTTTCAGTTTAAACTGATATCGAGCCCATCTCTGATTATTAGCTCCATTAGATCAGACTGTTCACTAATGAGTGTGTGTCTTTTGTAAAGAAACCTTCAGCTTTGTATCTCTCAGTATCAGTGTGTAGGTCAGATTTCTGTGTGTGTATAACACTAATGACAAACTAGACTACAGCATGATGGATGTTCTGCAGCGATCACAGTCTGTTGTGTTCACTACACTATGCTCATGATGCTCATATATCTATGTGCTATTGCACTCTGAACACACAGCACAGTCTAATCTATTTCATCTGCACAATAAATATATTATTCATGCAGCATCAACACATCACCATCACAGAAAAGTGTTTATACTCACGTGATCGTACCTCCTGTAAAAGTAAATAATACAGTGTGAAGATTTTATGCATGAAGTCAAATGTGAATTGTTCCATGTGAAAATGTGAAAGTAACTGTTACTCTGGTTAAAACACAGCTGATGTGTGTCTTAATAAAAAAGAGGAAAACTAGACAACAATCAGTCATCACACACAGTAAATCTGTAGAATGTAGCATTGTGCTAATATACCGCTAGTTCCCCTTAAGGAACAGAAATATCTTGTGATTTATTGGAAAATACTATTTTCTGATAAACGCATGTATTTACCAATATACAGTATGTCAGTATATGTGCATTTCCCCCTTTGTATTTTAAATCTATAGTTCAATATTTAGGAGTCACAGCTTATGAAAATAATCCAAAAAGGTGAAATGGTACTTGGATATTCACACAGAAGACCCCTGATTAATCCAGAGGAATCCTGGGAAATTTGGTGATTTTATTGCTGTATGATTTTGAATAAGATTCTGATGGAGTCTGGCAGTGGTGTGTGTTATATGTTACATGTTTGTTGTGTCTTTTACACGACATGGTAAACGTCTCTGCCTACATTATTGCAGTGCGGTGCGTTACACACGGAGCATTGTGGGAAAGAAGCTGGCTGATGGAAAGTGGAATCTCACTTACTGATCAGAGTCCTTCACGTAAACATGATCTGAAAATGCTTTTTATCTTTCTATTTCATCCCTGGATTCAAATGTAATATATGTGATAAGTTTATAAAATATCAGCTGCTACCATTAGTGTGAAGTCGAGTTATTTACTTACCTCCAGAGGCGCTGTCGTGTAAAACAACAGAGAGAAATGTAATGTTAGATAAAATACAGAGAGAAAAACTTATGATTTACAGTCAGAATCGCTGCTAAACAATCTTCACTCTGTGCTTTCAGTACAAAGATGTTCAGCTACAATTTTAATATTTTTATCAAATATAACAACAGATAGTGAATCATTATAAATAGTTTATATTTAAATCATTAAATTCTTCATGGAGTGTTTTTCTCCGTGCAGTAACACATATCTGTGATCAACTGTTGAATAAAACACTCCATATGAAGTGAAAAGCTGAGCATCACCATATTTTAATCCATTTCTATCTGTATCAGGGGAAAATAAAAAGACAAGTTCTACTCTTCCATAAATGTCCATGTCTCCATGGTTCACAGAAGTGCTGCTTTGATTTGGATCATGAGCGCTTTTCTTTTTCTTCACACTTTTCTCTTTTCATCACTCTGCTATACGCCGAGTCTTTGTCTCATCTGTCAATCATCTACTTTTTTGATCAAACTGTAATATCTGCTCCTTTGCTCTTGAAGTGTATCTGTGTGTTTATCTCTCTATTGGATGAAGCCTCTGAGGTCATGCTGGTGGAGTTTTGTTCTTGGTCTCAGAACTCTACAGTCTGTCACTAATGTTTATGTTGAATTGTTTTACATGGTGTATTTTCATCCTGTTTAAAATATTGGAGTTGATTTGATCATCAATGTGACTCTCACAGTTACTGAGTACAAGGTAAAAGAGCAAAACCGCTCACTTTCAACAAGAGCTTGTCTTTTACCTAGCGTTAGCCGGTTAGCTCGCACCGTGGCTCTGTCTGATTCTGCAGCAGTCTGATCTCCGATGTCGCAGTGTAACTGTGCTCATTCTGACTGCGCTCATTCAAACACAGCACACAGTCTACAGAACAAACTCGCTGCCCGATATTAGCTAGCTTTGTGTGTTGTTGTGGTTCTCAGTGCTAGATGTGGCAGTGATCTAGTCTGATCTACTGGATATCCAGTAACTGTAACAATCTAAAGGACACATTTAGTGTGTAGTTTAATTTCCTCTCTGATGGAGAAACGTCTCTGATTGTTTCAGTTTAAACTGATATCGAGCCCATCTCTGATTATTAGCTCCATTAGATCAGATTGTTCACTAATGAGTGTGTGTGTCTTTTGTAAAGAAACCTTCAGCTTTGTATCTCTCAGTATCAGTGTGTAGGTCAGATTTCTGTGTGTGTATAACACTAATGACAAACTAGACTACAGCATGATGGATGTTCTGCAGCGATCACAGTCTGTTGTGTTCACTACACTATGCTCATGATGCTCATATATCTATGTGCTATTGCACTCTGAACACACAGCACAGTCTAATCTATTTCATCTGCACAATAAATATATTATTCATGCAGCATCAACACATCACCATCACAAAAGTTTATCTTTCATCTGTTCATATACCTCCTGTAAAAGTAAATAATACAGTGTGAAGATTTTATGCATGAAGTCAAATGTGAATTGTTCCATGTGAAAATGTGAAAGTAACTGTTACTCTGGTTAAAACACAGCTGATGTGTGTCTTAATAAAAAAGAGGAAAACTAGACAACAATCAGTCATCACACACAGTAAATCTGTAGAATGTAGCATTGTGCTAATATACCGCTAGTTCCCCTTAAGGAACAGAAATATCTTGATTTATTGGAAAATACTATTTTCTGATAAACGCATGTATTTACCAATATACAGTATGTCAGTATATGTGCATTTCCCCTGTGTATTTTAGATCTATAGTTCAATATTTAGGAGTCACAGCTTATGAAAATAATCCAAAAAGGTGAAATGGTACTTGGATATTCACACAAAAGACCCCTGTTTAATCCAGAGGAATCCTGGGAAATTTGGTGATTTTATTGCTGTATGATTTTGAATAAGATTCTGATGGAGTCTGGCAGTGGTGTGTGTTATATGTTACATGTTTGTTGTGTCTTTTACTCGACATGGTAAACGTCTCTGCCTACATTATTGCAGTGCAGTGGGGTTACGCACAGGAGCATTGTGGGAAAGAAGCTGGCTGATGGAAGTGGAATCTCACTTACTGATCAGAGTCCTTCACGTAAACATGATCTGAAAATGCTTTTTATCTTTCTATTTCATCCCTGGATTCAAATGTAATATATGTGATATGTTTATAAAATATCAGCCGCTACCATTAGTGTGAAGTCGAGTTATTTACTTACCCGTCTGAAGCTGTCGTGTAAAACAACAGAGAGAAATGTAATGTTAGATAAAATACAGAGAGAAAAACTTATGATTTACAGTCAGAATCGCTGCTAAACAATCTTCACTCTGTGCTTTCAGTACAAAGATGTTCAGCTACAATTTTAATATTTTTATCAAATATAACAACAGATCATTTCCTCTCTGATGGAGAAATGTCTCTGATTGTTTCAGTTTAAACTGATATCGAGTCCATCTCTGATTAGTAGATAAACAAACTTAATGAAATGATGAATCAGGATTTAATTGATATTTGTACACGCTGCTGCGTTTAGGCCCTTGTGCAGGTGTGTAGCAGAGTGAAAAACAGACGTACTGTTTATTCAACTAAAATGAACTTCACTCCACATTAGCACCCTGTATACTGAACCTCATACTGAATACTGAGTGTGTGTTTCATGTACTGAGATGAGAAGCACAGATGATGATGTTGAGTTTATGCAGTGTGGAGATTAGGAACACTTACACATCTCTACTGTAATCTCCACTGTTCTGTCTCCATCAGTGACCTGACACAGGTAATGTCCTTCATCTGACCTTCTACAGTCTCTCAGCTGTAAGGAGACGTTTCCTCTCTCCATCTCCTGAGTGAACAGACTCACTCTGCCCTCGTAACCTCTCCCCTCTGTCACATGTCTGTTCTTATAGACACAAACACAGTCTGTCTCCTTAAACCACCGGATCTCCATGTCACCAGCACTGATTTCAGGATACAGATGACACGAGAGAGTGACAGCAGAGGGTTTATACCGCTCTGTACCACTGGGACCAATGAGTGTAAACTCATCTGTGTAGGAAAACACACACATACACACACACACACACACACACACACACACACACACACACACAACACACACACACACACACACACAATAAGTTAACTCCAAAATAAATAATATTAATACATATATTTCTGGAAATGTAACTTACTGCTTGCAGTCGCCATCTTGATCTCTTTCTGTAGGTTCAAACTAATAAAATCCTGAACACACACAGGAAGAGAGAGTGATCCTTTTACACAGATTTCCTCACACTAATACATGGTTAGAAAGCACAATTCCACAGTGTGTTCTGGAGGATCAGTTTAACAGGTTACTGAGTCCATGGTGACTAACATGTACTTTAGCATGATGCTAACTCCTCTTACCTTTTCTGTTCCTCAGATATAAAGAGATCTGCTGCTTTAGCTGAAGTGTGTCCACATTTCAGAGAGGCTCATATTCAGTATTGACCTCATTACAGTTTAAACCCCGTGTGTAAAATCTCCCCCCTGTCTACACACACAAATACATTCCTCCTGTTTTAGTCCGTCAGCAGGAAGTGTAATGTTACTTTCACTTTCACCTTCATTACAAAGAACTGAGAGAGAGCTCCGCCCCTTCACCTCTGATAACCCCGCCCCCTGTGATCAGCATTATTTGCTTATTATTATACATGTATGTCCTAAACAACAACAACAACAACAACAACAACAATTATAATACTAATACTACTACTACTACTACTACTAATAATAATAATAATAATAATAATAATAATAATAAATATTTCCCCAGGGTTAACCAAAGCTAATACCTTAAGAAACTACTTAATTCTAAGTCCAGATTCTCAGTGTGCTACATACTGGACCCTGGGATCACATTTATACATTTAGGATTCATGTCTTTTTCTTTATCATTATGCTGTCAGTCTTTTTTATATTCATCAACTATCTATCTATTTATCTCTCATCATTTCATTATTTATCTATCTATCTAGTCATCCATCTATACCCAAATATTTAACATGAACATGTAAATAATTCCCCCCATTTAACATGTACAGAATGAGTCTCCACTGTCCGCTCTTTGAGGTAAAGCTGTTTCTTGAACTTTCCTCCACGGCTGTTGTTCTGCTCTGTACATGTGCACATGCTGCCCCCTTGTGGACGATCTAAGTAAAGTCAGCTTTACCTTGTTATAGTTGTGTATTACGAGTCGTCCAGCGGTTATTTATTATTTCTTTAAGACTGAGACAAGTTCTTCTAGATTATTTTATCGGAGCAGTTCGGTATTGTACGGAGCCCCCTAGTGTCAGGTTAATAATATTTATTTTTTTAAACTGCCATGTGTAATCCGTGCTCTCGGTTTTGAATCCGCGCCCGCTTCCTTCTTCAGCGATCAAGAGACCACAGGACTTGTTGATGGTGTACATCTGCCTGGTAAATCCAATTGATCAAGGGTTTAGAGTAGATTTAATGCTACGTTGTGGTTTGAATTGGACGTTTCACAGCTATCGTTGTGTAACATTGTCTTTATTGTGCTTTGCACTCCAAACCCAACCGTTCTCTTCCCAGACTTTCTTGTATCCAAACTTTGTGTTTGAGACCTCCATTAACGGTGCGAGTGCTTGTCCAGTTATGAAGTTCTGAATTTCCATTTCCTCTGTCCGGTAGGTGACCAGATTTTAAAAACCCAAACTGGAACACTATGAAGCCATGTGTGTTTTCCATGCACACGTGTAGTGTTGTGTCCTGCATCTATCGGTAAGGTAACATGGTGATGACTAATAACTTAATAACAGTGAAGCCTGGGATTAAGTTTGCTTTACTGCTGGTGCAGCACACCTTTACTCCATTCCGGTGCTTATTACTGGACTGCAGTGAGTGGACAGGGGAAAGAGTAAGGAAAGAGAATAGGAAACTAAATAATAGAACTAACTGTAACCCTTATCACAAGGTAGTAAGAATGTACATAGGTGTAATAGTCTAAAGTAGTCTTAGAGGTTATCAGTAATATGAATTTGGACCAGAATCAGAAGATGCTCAATTATTAAGAGCCTGAGAAAGTTTGTCGTCCAAAGTTTTCTGCGAGTTTGTCTCTCTGTTTTTCTTTTCATTGAATTATTGAGTGTGTAAGTTATGTGAGTATCAGTCGCCGGTAAAAGTTGAGAGTGGGTGGGAGTGAGCAGGACGCCACGGCCTCTGAGGCCGGAGAGGAGACGCTGTCTCTCCGCCATGGCGTCAGGTGTGTGCGGGAGAATGGAGAACAGGTTCGCCAGCCCCATGACAGCTGTTCCGCTCGGCTGTAAGAACTCAGTGAAAACGCAGTGAAAACACGTCCTGTCGTGCTGAAACACGGATTTAAATCAACGCCTTTCTGCTGTGTTTGATGTAAGTCACAGTCACGACTAAAAACGATGCAATATCTCATATAAAACCATGATTGTTTTGAAATCTATACAATATACAGCCAATTTGTTATTTCATCATTTAAGGCACCATCGTCCAATCTCACCATATTAATAACAATTCCATAAAAGACCTTTATGACAGTTCCAGTGAAAGTGACTGAGATAATATGTTAGTAAGAGAGGAAACCTACACCTTATACCATCAATCCTGACCTACGTTTCTTTTGTAGTAGGCTGCTTCATCGACTTTCACCTCCATCTCTCTCCTCTACACTGTAGCTATTCGGCTGTTAGCTTTCAGACACAAACAGGAACACCACATGATCTCACTTGGATAATCTTTGGTTAAAAATATACAAATCAAGTATATATTTGGCATTTGATAAAACGTTTAAAATGTGGCGTACACGTACATTTATATAAAAACACACTACATTAAACATGATCATGTGGCGCAACCGTGATTTTCCCTCTAAATAATGTATTTTCTTAATGTGCTTCAAAGTTTGTATAGCAAATTTTATTAACATTTTAATTTACATTTTTTAAATCTGCAGATAGGCATTATTAATGAATTTCTATCGTGAAGTCATGAACTGCCTTACACGCTTGTTTTAATTTTCAAATCTATAAAATATATTTTTTATTTTTAAATCAGTTTGATAAAAAAAATTGATTGATTATTAATGTATTAATTAATTTCTATCGTGAAGTCTTGTTCTCTGCTTGATATATTGCTTTGCTTATTTGTAAGTCGCTTTGGATAAAAGCGTCTGCCAAGGGAATAAATGTAAATGTAAGTCATGAAGTGCTTTACAGGCTTGTTTGAATTTTCAAATCTATTACATTTTTTAAGATCAGTTTTTATTAAAAAAATTGTTATGCATAATAAAAACACTTTGTACTGTACATGGATGGGGGTGTAAAGTATTATGCAGCTCTCCATTTCTCCATGTTTCTTCTTTAGCAGGTCACTTCAAGTTTATAAACTCGGCAAAAAAAGAAAATAATTTTTCAGGAGACTGGATTTTAAAGATCATTTAGTAAAATCCAAGTAAGACATTTTAAGACATCTTATATATATTATAAGACATCTTTTTTGGAAAGAGTTTAAACGGTGTTTTTCATGCTTGTTCAGTGAACCATAAACACATTATTGCACATGCACCTGTGGAACAGTAATTAAGACACGAACAGGCAGAAAGCGATGAAGGTCACAGTTACAATAAGTTAGTAGAACGGTCTCTTTAGTGTCCTAACTGTGAAAAACACCAGAAGAAAGATGTCTAGGGTTCCTGCTCACCTGCGTGAACATGCCATGGACCTGCTGCAGGGACGCATGAGGACTGCAGATGTGTCCAGAGCAATAAACTGCAATGTCTGAATGTAAGACGCATAAGTCGGTGCTACAGGGAGACAGGAAGGACAGCTGATCGTCCTCACAGTGGAAAATTACACGTAACCCCACAGACGTGATGGAGAACTTGCAGATGCCTCGGTGGAAGAGTGGAGGAACATCTCACAGCAAGAACTGACCAATCTGGTGCAGTCCATGAGGATGAGATGCACTGTAGTACTTAAAGCAGCTGGAGAACACCAGATCCTGACTGTTCCTTCTGATATCCACATCCCCTTTGTTCAGGGACTCGTTATTCCATTTCTGTTCCTCAAACATCGGTGAAACTTCTTCAGTTCATGTCTCAGCTGTTGAATCCTTTTATGTTCATACAAATATTTACACACGTTACGAAATGTGCTGGAAATAAAAGCAGTTGAATGTGAGAGGACGAGTCTTTTTCTGCTGCGTATATATGTAATCTTTCCCAGCACGTTTCTTCTATGATAGCTAAAACAAATTCGTAACGTGAAGTAGACAGACAATTTGAAATGCATTATATATGATAGAGGAGAACAGAATGTACATTTTTGTGAGCAATGAAAGGTTGATGTACCATGTGAACATTGATAAAGGTTCATTCAGCCCCAAACCGTACAGTCCATATATGGAAACCCCAGTTTCCTGCAAAAACAGTTCTTTAACGGTTCCTAGTTGTGGTTCACATTTCCACATCACTGTGTGATTTAGTCCATAGCAGTGTAAACACGCCCATTTACACTGAAGTGATAATTGACGTTTAATCCTAGATTAGTCATTTCAGGAAGTGCAATACAGGGCAGCCAATCAGAACAGAGGCCATTTAACATATACATATAACCTCTGTCTTAAATGGACAGTGAAAAAATTAAACACTGTCCGTAATTCTAAGAGTAAAAGAGCAGTTGGAAAATGGTGGTGTAAAAATGAATTATGATTTTGTTTGTAAAAAAGTCTGACATTAAAGTGTTATAAGTGGACATTAGGGGAAAAGGAATATGAGTACTATAAGTAAACATGCTAAACATCTCCTCATCAGCTAATTAGAAATACAATAGGGTTTATAATATTTACGTCATATATTGGTAATCGTTTTCTTTTTCTTTTCTTCTATCAAGATACTCAGCTCTTGAATTAAAGATCAGAGATTATTTTGCTACTTAGTGGAATCTAAACATGATTCAAATATAATACTAAATAAGTAAAGAGGTACATACATATGTACATAATTACATATACAAACCAATAAATACTTAATTAATAAACTCATATTTTCACAAATGCATTTTTCTAATGAAACTGTACAAAATATTAATAGAATATCCATCTTTATTGAGGTCAAACCACATCACCACATATGGCAACCACATGACAATACATAAAAAAGGTCTTTTCCAGATGGTTGCAATTTCCCAAGTATTTTATAAAAGAACTATTAATAAATTTTTGATCAGTAATGTAAAATACTTTGTGACATTATGTGGAATATGGAAAAATACAAATATTAAAGGATTTATTGCAAATTCAAACAAGTTTTAAGAATCGCATTAATGTTCGGATGGTCGCACCACATTATATTTTTAAGCTTCTAATGAAAAATTACCAATACATAACAGGTAAAAATAAAAAAGGAAAAAAAAACAATTAGTTGGACAGAAAAAGTGTCGCGTCATCAACCCGTCAGCGCTCACAATAACATTCAGTAGGTTTTCTGATTTTTTTTTTAATCATAAAAATGTAATTGTTGGTAAATTGCTGAAGTATAAGAAGAATAAAACACCTTGGGTCATGATGTGACTTCTTCTGTGTGTAAAATGTCCACATTATCCCCACTCACTATATTTGTTATGTCCTCCTACATGACCAGAAATCAGCAGTAACAAGTCTGCCGGTGATAATAATAATAATAATTATTACTGGTACTTACATTTAATAATGTAAATAAAAAGTCTTTATATCTCCGAGAGATTCCCTTTGATGCCTCTCCTGTTAGAGCTGCTCTCTCTGGTTCTGAGCTGCTTCTCACAGTTTTCTCATAAACCTCTTCAAGCAGATTGAGAGTCTCTGTGAGCTCTGAAAGTCTCTGTTTAAAACTCTCCAGCTCTCTGTTCTTCTCCTCCATCTGTCTGCTGAACTCTTCCTGCATCTTCATTTTTGAGGCCAAAATGTTTCTCTGGAGTTCAGGCAGGATGATCTTCATGAGGTTTCTCTCTGCCTCATCCTGGCCTCTCCTTTCCATACCTCCCTGATCTCCTCCATCTCCTGTTGGTGCCTCTCCTCCATCTCTCCTCCTCTCTCTCTTTCTTTTCTTTCAGTTTCTTCACCTTTCCATCCATCTCTGTCCTTCGCTCTACCTCGTCGTCAGCTCCTTCTCAAGTTCTCTCTTTGTCTCCTCATCCTTCTCCTCTTTCATCTTTCTTTCCAGTTCAGATGTTCGGTCATTAAGTTGTCTGATGTCTCCTTCATGCTCTTGGATCACTCCCTCCATCTTTCTCGGCGAGTCCTGCACCTCCTTTTCTATTTTTTCCTTCATTTCCATCTCCTCTCTCGTCCTTTTCTCTTCTCTTTCCTTCAGGATCTTTGTCTCCATTGCTCTAATCTGAGATTCTGTCTCAAGGTAGATCTCACTGCTGTAAAATTTCTCTCTGCTTCCTTCCACCATCTTCTCTATCTTCTCCAGCAGCTCTGAGACCTGAGAACCATCTCCACTCTCCTTAATGTTGAGACAGTGAAACCTGTTCCCACATTTCTCTACAAATCTCAGGACCTCCTGGTTCCTGCTTGGCTAAACTCCTCAATGTTCTCCTTGAACTCTGCATCACTTCAGTAACTGACTGAATATGATCATGGTGTTTCTCCAACATCATCTCTCCAAACATCTCCTCCATTTTTTCCAGTGTCCCTGTCTCCTCTCCTGTAGGCTGCTTTAAAGGTATGACCAGGAGGAAGGCGTGGGGTCCTGGAGCAGACAGATGGACACAGTGCCCCACGTCCTGTCTCAGGTTCTCCAGAGAGAGTCCAGGAGAGAACCAGTCAGGAGTGTCCACCACAGTCACCTTCCTCCAAGCCACCTCTCCCTGTGTGCTCTCACTCTGCTGGGTGGATGTAGATGTAGCTGTAGATGTAGCAGCCTGGTTCCTCTCCTCTCTGCCCAGGATGGTGTTTCCTGCTGCACTCTTCCCAGACCCCGTCCTCCCCAGCAGCACCAGTCTCAGTTCTGCTACAGGAACCGACACTGGAGAATGTGGACTAGACGATTCTCCACCCACTGAAAATGAACAAGAATGAATCATTTAATACAGAATCGCTCCTGCATTATGGTGATGATGCTGTTCTCTGGAGTACGGTGGTGGATCTATTAATGATGAAATCTGGATATATCAAATCAAATGATAAATTTAAGTGTCTAAATCCTCCTGCTTCCTCTCTTCATAGTCGTCTCTTTTACCCAAAACAAGTGTTGAGTTACACACTAAACATACAACAAGAATCATTAATCACTTACATGTTGGACGTCCTCCATCCATACTGTTCCTTCTCCTCATTGGTGCTGCTGAGTCCTGAGTCGCTCCACTCACTAGGAAACATCAGAACCAGTCAGAATGAGAGAGACATTCTTCAGAAGGTAAAGTTAGACAGATGATATCATTAAAGTTCTGTTTTATACACTATAACTAACCACTTTCACTGTTTAAATGACACTTCCTTACAATATCTGAAGAGTTGCAGCATTAAGTATCATTACAGTATATTTACATATGAGTTATTAAGTGTAGATTTACTATCTGGAACTACTGACCTTCTGAGAAGATTTTAACTGCTTAATTTAATAAAGTACTCACTCTTTGGAGGTAACTCTTCCATACTGTTTCTTCTTCTGATGGGGGCTGATGATTCAGGATCTGTCTGTTCCTGCAGCTGCTTTGTTTTCTCCTCTAGAAGTCTGTCTTTCTCCTGAAGCAGTTTGTCTCTTTCTAGTAGTTCATTTTTACTGGTTTCCAGTTCTTTCCCCATGTTCTCCAGTTGTCTCTCTTTGTCTTTTATCTGTGTCTGATTCTCTTCTAATCTCTTACTTGTTTTTCCCAATTCCTCTTTTACCTGCCTCAGCAGCGTGTCCTTCTCTTCTAGTGTCTTGTCCTTCATCTGAAGTGTTTGTGCATGTTCTATTAGAAGTCTGTTTTTCTCCTGAAGCCGTTTGTCTCTTTGCATTAGCTGTGTCTCTCTCTCAGTTAGAAGACTCTCTTTCTCTTCAAGATGTTTGTTTTTTTCTGCTAACTCAGTTTTCTGTTGTTCCAGTACGATCATCTTGTCCTGTAGTTGTCTCTCCTTGTCCTGCAGCTCCTGTCCCAGTGTCTCCAGTTTATTATTACTGGTTTCCAGTTCTTTGACCACATTCTCCAGTTGTCTCTCATTCTGTTTCAATTGCCTCTGATACTCTTCTAACTTTTTACTTGTTTTTCCGTATTCACCTTTCACCTCTTTTAATTGTTTGTCTTTCTCTTGGATTATCTTGTCCTTCACCTGAAGTGTTTGTGTATTTTCTGTTAGAAGTCTGTCTTTCTCCTGAAGCTGTTCGTCTCTTTCTACTAGTTCATTTTTACTGGTTTCCAGTTCTTTCCTCATGTTGTCCAGTTGTCTCTCTTTGTCTTTTATCTGTGTCTGATTCTCTTCTAATCTCTTACTTGCTTTTCCCAATTCCTCTTTTACCTCTCTGAGCAGCGTGTCCTTCTCCAACAGTGCCTCGTCTTTCACTTGTAGTTTTTGTGTATTTTCTGTTAGAAGTCTGTCTTTCTCCTGAAGCTGTTTGTCTCTTTCCATTAGCTGTGTCTCTCTCTCAGTTAGAAGACTCTCTTTCTCTTCAAGATGTTTGTTTTTTTCTGCTAACTCAGTTTTCTGTTGCTTGATGCTTTGATCTCTCTCCTGTAGATCTCTTTCTCTCTTCTGTAGCTCTTCAGTCGACTTCTCTAGTTTTGTTTTTGTATCTTTGAGCAGTGCGTCTTTTTTCTCCACGATTTTCTCAGTGTTTTTTAGCTCTTCTTCAGTTTTTTCCAGTTTTCTGATGTTTGTTTTAAATTCCTGATAAATAATTTTTTCATCTATTTTATATTCTGAAATAATTGAAAGTGACAGTTATTTGTGAATAATCTGTGATGAAAGAACACTATTTTCAGAAAAAATATAATTTTAAAAATCCATATAATGTAATTAAAAAACGGGCTTTATAGAGCAGATAGAGCTCTATAGAACTATAGAGCAGATTTGCCTGAATTTATTAACAAAAATAATGAATTTGTTGGAGTCTCAGTTATTTCTTGATTTTCCTGCTGTGTGATTTCCACCCCTGAAATATTCTGATTATTTATTGTAATAACAATCACTTTGAAATTCTTCACACAATTACACACAAAAACAATGGCATGCAGTGTGAATTCTTTACACCTCGATAAACTTCAATACTCACCAGTCAGTAGAGCAGATTTCTCCATTTCCACTCTCTCGTCTTCTGTCCATTCTCTGTCTCTCTGTGGAAGTTAATAAAACAGTGTGAAGGTTTTCTACATGACTCCATACTGTATGTAAATAAAGTGTTAAATACACATGAAGTGTTTCTCTGTTCAGATCACTGTGTGTGTGTGTGTGTGTGTGTGTGTGTGTGTGTGTGTGTGTGTGTGTGTGCGTGTGAGTGTGTGAGTCACACTTTCTGCCGTAAAGACACTGAGAGCAAATCTAACAGTTTGTTTTGTTTATATTTTCTTTTGGGGTGCCATTAATTTTGCCACATAGATTTGAAGAAAAAACTGTTTTTCTGTGAATGAATGATGTTCCTGTTGTAGGGAGTCTGCACAGATCCTCGAGTTAAACTGAATACGTGTTAAACCTTTTCTGTGCCACTTTAAATGGAATTTAAGACAAAGTTTGCAGATGAACTTCAACGTGGTGAAGGTCATCATTTATTCTTACATTTATTTACTTTATTATTTATTTTGTTCAAATTTACACAAAGTCTTTACACTCATAGCAATAATAATAATAATAATAATAAGAAGAAGAAGAAGAAGAAGAATAATAATAACAATAATAATAATAATAATAATAATAGTAAATTACTAACAAACAGTTCAACAGCTGAGTTTCTAGAACAATCAAATGTCATATTTTTTACTCGTAATAGTCAAGTGTTTACCATCACTGGGGCTGTTACCATGGTAACTCATTTACCTGTCACCAGGCACTGGCCTAATTGTAACATAATTTAATAATCTTTTTAATGCTGTTACCATCAGTAAGAGATTCGTGAAATAATAATATTTTATAACAGTTTACTCACCTGATAAACCCAGAACACTTCATTTAGAGGAGGATGTGAGGGAAAAAATACAAAGTAAGATTGTTGAGATGATTAAAAATGCATTGTTATTTTCTGTAATGTTCTCTGTATTTGATCCTATAGTATTAGCTCTAAACGTTCTGTAGCTGTTCTCAAGAAGTCTGTTTTTATCCTGTACTGGCTTGTTTCTCTCCTCTTTCTGCTGACTTGAAAAAAACCTCTTCAGGCTCTTTCAGTATTAATGCTGCAAGAAACAAATTCACCAGATCACTTACTTCTATTCTGTTATAATCTCTTTCATGCACCATGATCCAGTGTGAACTCTCTAACTCACATCTCTCTCTGTAGTTATATACACTACAGTAATGTTCGCCCGTCTCAATCACTTTCAGAAGGAGTTACTGCTATGAAATCACATTCAAACAAAAACCTTCAGCTTTGTAGCTCTCAGTATCAGTGTGTAGGTCAGATTTCTGTGTGTGTATAACACTAATGACAAACTAGACTACAGCATGATGGATGTTCTGCAGCGATCACAGTCTGTTGTGTTCACTACACTATGCTCATGATGCTCATATATCTATGTGCTATTGCACTCTGAACACACAGCACAGTCTAATCTATTTCATCTGCACAATAAATATATTATTCATGCAGCATCAACACATCACCATCACAGAAAAGTGTTTATACTCACGTGCAAGAAACCACTGTGAAAGTAGATAATACAGTGTGAAGATTTTATGCATGAAGTCAAATGTGAATTGTTCCATGTGAAAATGTGAAAGTAACTGTTACTCTGGTTAAAACACAGCTGATGTGTGTCTTAATAAAAAAGAGGAAAACTAGACAACAATCAGTCATCACACACAGTAAATCTGTAGAATGTAGCATTGTGCTAATATATAAGTTTATAAAATATCAGCCGCTACCATTAGTGTGAAGTCGAGTTATTTACTTACCCAGTCTGAAGCTGTCGTGTAAAACAACAGAGAGAAATGTAATGTTAGATAAAATACAGAGAGAAAAACTTATGATTTACAGTCAGAATCGCTGCTAAACAATCTTCACTCTGTGCTTTCAGTACAAAGATGTTCAGCTACAATTTTAATATTTTTATCAAATATAACAACAGATCATTTCCTCTCTGATGGAGAAATGTCTCTGATTGTTTCAGTTTAAACTGATATCGAGCCCATCTCTGATTAGTAGATAAACAAACTTAATGAAATGATGAATCAGGATTTAATTGATATTTGTACACGCTGCTGCGTTTAGGCCCTTGTGCAGGTGTGTAGCAGAGTGAAAAACAGACGTACTGTTTATTCAACTAAAATGAACTTCACTCCACATTAGCACCCTGTATACTGAACCTCATACTGAATACTGAGTGTGTGTTTCATGTACTGAGATGAGAAGCACAGATGATGATGTTGAGTTTATGCAGTGTGGAGATCAGGAACACTTACACATCTCTACTGTAATCTCCACTGTTCTGTCTCCATCAGTGACCTGACACAGGTAATGTCCTCTATCTGACCTTCTACAGTCTCTCAGCTGTAAGGAGACGTTTCCTCTCTCCATCTCCTGAGAGAACAGACTCACTCTGCCCTCGTAACCTCTCCCCTCTGTCACATGTCTGTTCTTATAGACACAAACACAGCGTGTCTCCTTAAACCACCGGATCTCCATGTCAACAGCACTGATTTCAGGATACAGACGACACGAGAGAGTGACAGCAGAGGGTTTATACCGCTCTGTACCACTGGGACCAATGAGTTTAAACTCATCTGTGTAGGAAAACACACACACACACACACACACACACACACATACACACACACACACACACACACACACACAATTAGTTTACTCCAAAATAAATAATATTAATACATATATTTCTGGAAATGTAACTTACTGCTTGCAGTCGCCATCTTGATCTCTTTCTGTAGGTTCAAACTAATAAAATCCTGAACACACACAGGAAGAGAGAGTGATCCTTTTACACAGATTTCCTCACACTAATACATGGTTAGAAAGCACAATTCCACAGTGTTTTCTGGAGGATCAGTTTAACAGGTTACTGAGTCCATGGTGACTAACATGTACTTTAGCATGATGCTAACTCCTCTTACCTTTTCTGTTCCTCAGATATAAAGAGATCTGCTGCTTTAGCTGAAGTGTGTCCACATTTCAGAGAGGCTCATATTCAGTATTGACCTCATTACAGTTTAAACCCCGTGTGTAAAATCTCCCCCCTGTCTACACACACAAATACATTCCTCCTGTTTTAGTCCGTCAGCAGGAAGTGTAATGTTACTTTCACCTTCACCTTCATTACAGATACCTGAGAGAGAGCTCCGCCCCTTCACTTCTGATAACTGTTTATTGAACTTTCCTCCACGGCTGTTGTTCTGCTCTGTACATGTGCACATGCTGCCCCCTTGTGGACGATCTAAGTGAAGTCAGCTTTACCTTGTTATAGTTGTGTATTACGAGTCGTCCAGCGGTTATTTATTATTTCTTTAAGACCGAGACAAGTTCTTCTAGATTATTTTATCGGAGCAGTTCGGTATTGCATCTTTCTGCGTTTTATTTTTCTTTTTGTCTCCTGCACCACCTGAAACCTACGACTACGAAAGAAAGGAGAAATAAAGAGAAACAAGTGATTTATAGGCATCTGATTTGTATTTTTGATGTAAGTCTGTTGATGCTGACAACAAGACGACCTCTGTTCGAGTCCCACCTCACACAACCATTACATTATGAATTCAGTTTGAATTAAATGTTGAAATGACTAATAGTTGCTGCTGTTAAAATGAGTAAATAATTCATCACCGCAGTTCACTTCTGTGTGGTTTGATAATGATGCTGGTGATTTAATTCAATGTGTGATATGGCTTTTCTCTGTGTATGTACTTTTATGAATATGTCTTTTTACAAAATGTCTTTTACTGGATTAATGTTTTTGTAGTCTTTTATTCTGTGGCATTTCTCTATGTACTGCTACCAATACTGTATATTTATTTATTTATTACAAATAATGTATTTTACTGTATTAATGTTATTATATTATTTTTCATTCTATTGTATTTTTATGATTTGAGTTATTAGAAATCCTAATTAATGTTACATATAATTACTCTATTACTTATTATTGAAAGATTTGTGCTAAGATGCTTTTGTGACGGTTCGTGACCGTGTTGTAGATGGAGGCAGACTCAATACGGGCGTAGGCGCAGATCAAAATGCTTTATTAATAATACTCACAAACGTAGACACACTCTTGAAAATAAAGGACGCAAAGCATAACGTCAACTTAAAGTCTCTCCATTCTTAACTACAACATAGACATTCATATCTATACACATATATAATATCATGAACGACGCGCTCGGGAAACGCAGGTCCATAAATAGAGCAGGTGATCAGCCTAACCGCCGACACCTACTGAGAGTCCGCGGCAACGCGCGGCCTCACCGCGCTTGCTCGTGCCCGACTCAACTGCGCCACAGCGGCACCCAGTGGCCGTGTTGTCACAGTACGCCCCTCCAAAAGGGTGCTCCTCCGGAGTACCCAAAACCCCCGTCCTACCGGGGGTCCTGGGCCACTGAAAAGACTGTCCTTTGCAGACTCTGGAAGAGAGGCTGTCCTGGCCGGACAGCGGCTGGGTGGATCGACCTCACCCAACGGAGGTCCCGGGTCCCTGTGAATACAGTCTCTTGCTGGGTCAGGAAGAGAGGCTGTCCTGGCCGGACAGCGGCTGCTTGGGTCGATCCTTCTCGCTGGGCTGAAAACCTTTACAGGTTTGAGGGCTTGACCTTTACAGACCACATCTCAGCAACTGCAAGGTCCTGTAGGTTCATCCTGTACAACATCAAGAAAATCCGACCATTCCTCACCAAACAGGCTACACAGATACTAGTCCAGGCTCTTGTCATCTCTAAACTGGACTACTGCAACTCACTGCTTTCAGGCCTCCCAGCCAGCTCCATCAAACCCCTTCAAATGATTCAGAATGCTGCAGCGCGCCTTGTCTTCAACCAGCCCAAGACTACTCATGTCACACCCCTCTTCATCTCCCTCCACTGGCTTCCTGTAGCTGCCGCATCAAGTTCAAGGCCTTGATGCTCTACCAAGACCTTGTCAGGAACAGCACCCTCCTACCCCCAACTCTCTCCTGAAGGCATACATTCCCTCTACGCAATCTGCGATCGACTAGCAGAGTCGTTTAATAGTTCCCACTCAGCGAGGCGTAAGGTCCCTTTCCAGAACCTTCACACATACCGTTCCCCAGTGGTGGAATGCTCTTCCGATCTCAATCCGGACTGCGGAGTCTCTCACTATCTTCAAAAAACAGCTAAAGACCCACCTTTTCCGTGAACACCTAACCAACTCCTAAAAAAAAAAAAAAAAAAAAAACCCACAGACTTGCACTTACACCTCTACTCTGTACACTTTGCTTCCTCTGGTATTCAATTAATGGATCTTGTATAGTAGCACTACTTGTATTGTTCCCTGCTTGATATATCGCTTTGCTTATTTGTAAGTCGCTTTGGATAAAAGAGTCTGCTAAGTGAATAAATGTAATGTAAATGTAAAACAGACACGCTGCCCCTGGCGGCTCTGGAACGCTGCGCACCGTCCCTGGAGACCCTGTGACGATGAGCGC
This sequence comes from Ameiurus melas, assembly GCA_012411365.1. Classification (NCBI taxonomy): domain Eukaryota; kingdom Metazoa; phylum Chordata; class Actinopteri; order Siluriformes; family Ictaluridae; genus Ameiurus; species Ameiurus melas. Next base: position 17,647,921 of record CM022775.1, read on the forward strand.
CGGCTCGGGAACGTGGGATGCTCTCAGCGGGGCTGGTGGATGGAGGCACAGCATCCTCCGCCGAGGTCTCTCCGTAGTCCTCAGGGCGCAAACAACCCCCAAAAAAAAAAAAAAAAAAATAGTTTCAGGGTTGACCTCCCCGGCTGGGTAGGCTGAGCACTCAGGGACTCTGGACTCTGCTTTCAACCTTGAGGCTCTTCCTTTCAACTCAGAGGATTCATTTCCATTCGACTCTGAGGATTCATTTCCATTCGACTCTGATGATTCATTTCCATTCGACTCTGATGATTCATTCCATTCGACTCTGAGGATTCATTTCCATTCGACTCTGAGATTCATCTCTCAACTCAGAGGATTCACTTTTCAACTCAGAGGATTCACCTTTCAATCCGGAGGATTCACTTTTCAACTCAGAGGATTCACTTTTCAACTCGGAGGATTCATTCTTCTCTTTTTCATCTCGGAGGATTCACTTTTCAACTCGGAGGATTCATTCTTCAACTCGGAGGATTCACTTTTCAACTCGGAGGATTCACTTTTCAACTCGGAGGATTCACTTTTCAACTCAGAGGATTCACTTCTCAACTCGGAGGATTCATTCTGCAACTCAGAGGATTCACTTGTCAACTCGGAGGATTCACTTCTCAACTCGGAGGATTCACTTCTCAACTCGGAGGATTCATTTTTCAACTCGGAGGATTCACTTCTCAACTCGGAGGATTCACTTTTCAACTCGGAGGATTCACTTTTCAACTCGGAGGATTCACTTTTCAACTCGGAGGATTCATTCTTCTCACTTTTCAACTCGGAGGATTCACTTCTCAACTCGGAGGATTCACTTCTCAACTCGGAGGATTCATTTTTCAACTCGGAGGATTCACTTTTCAACTCGGAGGATTCATCTTGCACGTGGAACGCGGGAGGCTGTGCGTGAACTTGCACTTCACGGCACTGAGTCTGGTTCCGAGGTGGTGCATCGTGTAACTGAGCTTGGAACTGCGTTTGCGCATCACGGAACTGAGCTTGGGTTTGCGCGTGGCTGTCGCTGACAGGAGGCTTCGGTTGCTTTAACTGCTGTATACGGTCCCTCAGTTTTCTCTTCTGCCATTCCAGCTGCTGTCGTACCGTTGCATGCTGTAAAGCCATATGACGCTCATGCTCTAGCTCCGTGTTCAACCTGTCCACGAGTGTGTCTGTGTTCGCCACTCGATCCATCACGAGCTCAACGTCCTTCTGTTTACTTGCAAGTTCGTTTGTTAGTTGTGACATGCAGGCCTGCAGCTCTCATTTCTCTTCTTGGAGGGATGCTATCAGGGAGTGACCCCTGGTTACCTCCTCATGTAGGGTGTCTCTGTCCTGCAGTACCTGCTTCAGACGGTGATCAGCTGCAGACAGATCCCTCATCAGTTGTTCCCTTTCGGCTGCCAGACCTTTGACTGTGCGTTCTTTCTCGTTGGCGCTGCTCAATGCTGCATCTCTCGCCCCTCGGAGTTTCTCCATCTCACGCATCTGGTCCCCGAGCTGAGTCTCGGCCTGTTTTAGCTGTCCATGTGTTTGGGCATGAGCTTCTACCTCGAGGATAAATTGTGCTTCTTGCTCAGAAAGTTCCATCTTCAGCTTTTTCTGTGCTGCTTCCGCTTGTGCTCTTAACTCTCGTTCATCCTTGAGCTCCGCCGCTTTTTCGTCTCTCTCTCTCCTCCTTCAGTTGCTCCCTCAGCTGTTTGTGTTCTTCGTCTAGCTGACACAGCAGGGAATCGGCAACTCGTTTCCGGAGTGTCTCCTCGTGCAGCGACACTTGTGTTGTCTGCAGCTGTTTTTCGGCTTCAAACAGAAGGTGGCGCAAATTCTCCAGTTCTAGCTGCATCTCGCACATTTTGTCAGTCCTTTCTTTTTTCTGCTTTCCAGCATCCTTTTTCCCTGGCGTGGCAGTGACTGGACTCGGAGGCGTGGCTATGACCCGAGTCTTTGCGCGAGCTGGAGATGTGGCAGGGACTGGAGACGTGACGAGGAAGGGAGACGTGATGAGGACTGGAGATGTGATGGGGCTCTGAGAGGTGATGGGGTATTGAGACTCAGCCGGCTGTGCTGTGGTGTTCGTGTTTACCTCCTTTTGATGTCTCACATGCGCGTAGTGCTTGTGGAAAAGAGGTCCAGCATCAGCTGGCCAAATCACATCCCCGAGCACTTTATCCAGGTCATACCTTGTTCCACGCTCTCCAAATTCCTCAAAGAATAAGTCCGTGAACTGTTGGACATTCTTCAGCACTCCGGGTCTCGTTGCCGTGACTCGCTGTGCGCATGCGCGAGCCGGATCGCAAAAGTGAGACGTGATGAACCGCACAAACTGTCCCTCAGTTTCGGTTCGCTCAGGCTGGAGAAATAACTCTGACAGTCACGGATGAAGAACTCCAGACCGCCGTAACGACCAGAGTATCGGTCCGGCATTTCTTCCCTAAACCACTGCGGAAACTGCACTGAATCCAGGGCGGGGATACCGGCTGGTGAGTCGCGAGTTCGGCGTCCTTGCCGTACTTCCGCCGCTTCTCTGGTGAGGCGGTTGGATCTCTTCATGATCTGCTACGCCCTTGGGTGGCTCGTGATTATGTTTATGTCTTTGCATGCATGTATATGATGATAGACAATGACGCTTGTGTTGAAGTTTAAGTCAGAGATGTTATGTTAAGCTTCTTATATTTGAATGAGGACTGTGTTTTACGTTAATCTAAAAAGGATTAATAAAGCCTGATCTGCGCCTGTCTCCGACACCCGAGTCTGCGTCCTGACTACAACCTTGTGTCGTAACAGCTTTAAGGTGGTGTGAATAAAATAAAGAGATTATAAAATGTTTTAGCACACAGGCTCACAGAGTGATTACTGAAGCAAAAGCGTGATATAAATCAGTGACCAGTCGCTGTATATAAACAATAGAATTGTGTGTTTTTTATTAAATAACCAAATACACCAGATTAAGAACAAACACGCAAATCATAACAATAAACACAAGTGATTAATTATTATAAAAGTTATTACGGTATAAGTATATAAAGCTATAAACAAAAAACAACAAAATAATACAACTATTTAAACATTATATTTACATGCAAAATATATACATATAACTATATAAGGCAGTAAATTCAATTTCTTTTTTATTTGCACCAGCCACTGCTTCTTCTTTTGTTAGAGTCTCGGTGTTCGGACAGTAAATATTGTCCTTGTTTGGTCTATGTCCAGTCTCTGCTGTCCTGTTTTTTTTTATGGGAGTTTTTGCTTGTTTTGCTTATTTTTGTTATTTTGTGTTGTGTGTGTTGTTTTTGGTTTTTTTGTGGGGGGGGGGGGGGGGGGGGGGGGTGTTGTGAGGAGGGGGGGGGGGGGGGTTGGGGGGGGGTGGGGGGGGGGGTGGGGGGGGGGGGGGGGGAGAGAAAAAAAAAAAAAGACAAAAACGGGGGAGTTGGGTGGGGGTGGGGGGGGGAGAGAGGGGAAGGTGGGGGGGGTTTGGGTTTGTGGGGGGGGGGGTGGCTGGTGTCGGGTTCGGGGGGGCAGCGCTTCTGGGTGTCCGCTTTGGTCTGGCTCTCTCGGGTAAGTCTGGGGGGACGTGCATGTGATGTGCCTCTTATATATTAATTTGTATTTATCTATCTGTAACATTAAAAACACTGTGTCAGTTGACAAGTAGCTTATAGATTACATTGTGTGAACGTTTTCTTATTAAAGTTTGCCTTTACATACCCTCTTAAACAGGTCATGCCACTTCTTTTGACGAGGAGCAGGTCTGTTGCCAGCTTCAGAGGGCCACACTCTGGTTGAAAATGAACACATATCATTTCACACTGCACTGACTACTACACTGACATGTTTTCTCTTATAAACTTGTACAAATTCTACAGTAATGATTTTAAAAACAGCCCTGGTTTCTTTCCATTTCCATTTGTACCATCTTAGTTTTTTTGTTTGGTCATTTCTGCCCATGACTTGCCCACTTTAGGTTCTGACCAGTGTCTATGAAGCTTTGAGACAATAGGCAAAGTTGAAAACTAAATTCATCATGATGAATAATAATAAAATAATAAAATATAATAAGCAAATAAATTAAATTTAAACAGACAATAAAACGTAAAGGTGTACAGTTTACAGCCCTATACATTAAAACACTTGTTATAATGAAGTTGAGTTTATCAACTTGATCTAAGAAAAGGTTTCCTTAATGCATGATAAACATTCCAAGACATCTAAAAATAAAGCAGCACACACCTAAACACGCAATATAAAAGTTATTAAAATACACACGTACAACTTATTATAATAAAGATCGCTCAAAAGGTTTGTTGGAGAGTCCATCTTTAACACGCGTTTTGATTGGCGAAGTGCATTTTACACTTTTATGTTTTTGATTGGAGAGTCCATCTTTAACATGTTTTGATTGGAGAGTCCATCTTTAACATGTTTTGATTGGCGCGTCCGTCTTTAACACATTTTTATTGGAGAGTCCATCTTTCCTCAGACTCTCTGTCAGGATTTTATTCTAGTAGATCGTAGGTTCATGTTAAGATTATTCCTGCTCTTTAAGTTACAGTGTTTACCTGATCATAACTGAATTTTTAGACACATATGGTGAAAGGGCAGATGTTTCCTGGTTCTGAACTGAACATGACGTGTGTAATTTAACACGTATTCAGTTTAACTCGAGGATCTGTGCAGACTCCTACAACAGGAACATCATTCATTCACAGAAAAACTGTTTTTTCTTCAAATCTATGTGGCAAAATTAATGGCACCCCAAAAGAAAATATAAACAAAACAAACTGTCAGATTTGGGGAGAAAAATACACGCAGTGCTCTCAGTGTCTTTATTATTACTTTGTGATGTTGTGTGAGCAGTCATCACGTGACACACACACTCATCAACTCTCACACACACACACTCACACACACACACACACACACACACACACACACACACACACACACACACACACACACACACACACACACACACACACACACACACACTCTCTCTCTCACACACACACTCACACACACACACACACACACACACACACACACACACACACACACACACACACAGTGATCTGAACAGAGACACTTCATGTGTATTTAACACTTTATTTACATACAGTATGGAGTCATGTAGAAAACCTTCACACTGTTTTATTCACTTCCACAGAGAGACAGAATGGACAGAAGATGAGAGAGTGGAAATGCTCTACTCTGATTGGTGAGTATTGAAGGAGGTACAAAAGTAAACACACCTGTTCATTTGTTGCACAGTGAAGTGTTTCTCCAGTAAGCATGTAGTCTGAAATTCACACCGTGTCACATTCTCTATTAAAGATATTATTTACACACATAGAAAGTTTATTGAGGTGTAAAGAATTCACACTGCATGCCATTGTTTTTGTGTGTAATTGTGTGAAGAATTTCAAAGTTATTGTTATTACAATAAATAATCTGAATATTTCAGGGTGGAAATCACAGCAGGAAAATCAAGAAATAACTGAGACTCCAACAAATTCATTATTTTTGTTCATAAATTCAGGAAAATCCTCTATAGTAAAAGAGACCGGAAAAGCCAGTTTTTTAATTACATTATATGCATTTTTTTATTATATTGCATTCTATAAATTGCATTCTTTCTCCACACATCATTCACAAATAACTGTCACTTTTAATTATTTCAGAATATAAAATAGATGAAAAAATTCTTTATCAAGAATTTAAAACAAACATCAGAAAACTGGAAAAAACTGAAGAAGAGCTAAAAAACACTGAGAAAATCGTGGAGAAGAAAGACGCACTACTCAAAGATACAAAAACAAAACTAGAGAAGTCGACTGAAGAGCTCCAGGAGAGAAAAAGAGATCTACAGGAGAGAGATCAAAGCATCAAGCAACAGAAAACTGAGTTAGCAGAAAAAAACAAACATCTTGAAGAGAAAGAAAGTCTTCTATCTGAGAGAGAGACACAGCTAATGGAAAGAGACAAATGGCTTCAGGAGAAAGACAGACGTCTAACAGAAAATACAAAAACACTTCAGATGAAGGACAAGACACTGGAAGAGAAGGACACGCTGCTCAGAGAGGTAAAAGAGGAATTGGGAAAAACAAGTAAGAGATTAGAAGAGAATCAGACACAGATAAAAGACAAAGAGAGACAACTGGAGAACATGGGGAAAGAACTGGAAACCAGTAAAAATGAACTACTAGAAAGAGACAAACAGCTTCAGGAGAAAGACAGACTTCTGACAGAAAATACACAAACACTTCAGGTGAAGGACAAGATAATCCAAGAGAAGGACAAACAATTAAATGAGGTGAAAGGTGAATACGAAAAAACAAGTAAAAAGTTATATGAGAATCAGAGACAATTGAAACAGAATGAAGGACAACTGGAGAATGTGGTCGAAGAACTGGAAACCAGTAAAAATAAACTGGAGACACTGGGACAGGAGCTGCAGGACAAGGAGAGACAACTACAGGACAAGATGATCGTACTGGAACAACAGAAAACTGAGTTAGCAGAAAAAAACAAACATCTTGAAGAGAAAGAGAGTCTTCTAACTGAGAGAGACACACAGCTAATGGAAAGAGACAAACGGCTTCAGGAGAAAGACAGACTTCTGACAGAAAATACACAAAAACTACAAGTGAAAGACGAGGCACTGGTGGAGAAGGACACGCTGCTCAGAGAGGTAAAAGAGGAATTGGGAAAAACAAGTAAGAGATTAGAAGAGAATCAGACACAGATAAAAGACAAAGAGAGACAGCTGGAGAACATGGGGAAAGAACTGGAAACCAGTCAAAATGAACTACTAGAAAGAGACAAACTGCTTCAGGAGAAAGACAGACTTCTAGAGGAGAAAACAAAGCAGCTGCAGGAACAGACAGATCCAGAATCATCAGCCCCCATCAGAAGAAGAAACAGCATGGAAGAGTTACCTCCAAATAGTGAGTACTTTATTAAATTAAGCAGTTTAAAATCTTCTCAGAAGGTCAGTAGTTCAAGATAGTAAATCTACACTTAATAACTCATATGTAAATATACTGTAATGATACTTAATGCTGCAACTCTTCAGATATTGTAAGGAAGTGTCATTTAAACAGTGAAAGTGGTTAGTTATAGTGTATAAAACAGAACTTTAATGATATCATCTGTCTAACGTTACCTTCTGAAGAATGTCTCTCTCATTCTGACTGGTTCTGATGTTTCCTAGTGAGTGGAGCGACTCAGGACTCAGCAGCACCAATCAGGAGAAGAAACAGTATGGAGGGAACACGTCCAACATGTAAGTGATTAATGATTCTTGTTGTATGTTTAGTGTGTAACTCAACACTAGTTTTGGGTAAAAGAGACGACTATGAAGAGAGGCAGCAGGAGGATTTAGACACTTAAATTTATCATTTGATTTGATATATCCAGATTTCATCATTAATACATCCACCACCGTACTCCAGAGAACAGCATCATCACCATAATGCAGGAGTGATTCTGTATTAAATGATTCATTCTTGTTCATTTTCAGTGGGTGGAGAATCGTCTAGTCCACATTCTCCAGTGTCGGTTCCTGTAGCAGAACTGAGACTGGTGCTGCTGGGGAGGACCGGGTCTGGGAAGAGTGCAGCAGGAAACACCATCCTGGGCAGAGAGGAGAGGAAACAGGCTGCTACATCTACAGATAGATCTACATCCACCCAGCAGAGTGAGAGAACACACGGGGAGGTGGCTGGGAGGAAGGTGACGGTGGTGGACACTCCTGACTGGTTCTCTTCTCGACTATCTCTGGAGAAGCTGAGACAGGACGTGGGACACTGTGTCCGTCTGTCTGCTCCAGGACCCCACGCCTTCCTCCTGGTCATACCTGTAAAGCAGCCTACAGGAGAGGAGAGAGGGACGCTGGAGAAAATGGAGGAGATGTTTGGAGAGAGATGTTGGAGAAACACCATGATCATATTCAGTGTTACAGATGAGCTTCAGAAGAAGAACATTGAGGAGCTTATCCAAGCAGGAAACCAGGAGGTCCTGAGATTTGTAGAAAAATGTAGGAATAGGTTTCACTGTCTCAACATTGAGGAGAGTGGAGATGGTTCTCAGGTCTCAGAGCTGCTGGAGAAGATAGAGAAGATGGTGGAAGGAAACAGAGAGAAATTCTACAGCAGTGAGATCTACCTGGAGACAGAATCTCAGATTAGAGCAATTGAGACAAAGATCCTGAAGGAAAGAGAAGAGAAAAGGATGAGAGAAGAGATGGAACTGAAGGAAAAAATAGAAAAGGAGGTGCAGGACTCTCTGAGAAAGATAGAGGGAGTGATCCAGGAGCATGAAGGAGACATCAGACAACTTAATGACCGAACATCTGAACTGGAGAGAAAGATGAAAGAAGAGAAGGATGAGGAGAAAAAGAGAGAAATTGAGAAGGAGCTGAAACGAGAGGTAGAGCGAAGGACAGAGATGGAAGAAAAAGTGAAGAAACTGAAAGAAAAGAGAGAGAGGGAGAGGAGAGAGATGGAGGAGAGGCACCAACAGGAGATGGAGGAGATCAGGGAGGAGTATGAAGGAGAGGTCAGGATGGAGACAGAGACATACCTCATGAAGATCATCCTGCCTGAACTCCAGAGAAACATTTTGGCCTCAAAAACGAAGATGCAGGAAGAGTTCAGCAGACAGATGGAGGAGAAGAACAGAGAGCTGGAGAGTTTTAAACAGAGACTTTCAGAGCTCACAGAGATTCTCAGACTGAGGGAAGAAGTCTACCAGACAACAGTGATGAGCGTAACGTATCAGAACCAGCAGCAAGTTTAAGCTGAGTTTAGACTGCATGTATGACTTTGGGCAAAAATCAAACAGAATTATTTTTATTGTGACTCGAGATAAGCGGTCTTATATTTCGTAATGCGACTCTGGAGGATTCCGTGCCACAGTACACAAACACAGTCGATAATAAAGTTCTGGCATTGTGAGAAAAATGTGAGCTCTGCTAGAATGTTCGTCTAAAACTCACCAACAGGAGCACGGCACAGGATTATACCAAACCCAGAAAACAGTTACAACTACGGTGGTAGCAGTGGTGAAAAACTGTCATGAGGAAACTGGTGCTGTAATACCACATCTTTTTAAAAACAAACCTTCCAGCACAATAAAAAAAATGTTTTTAGGATCTAGATAATGAGAAGCTGATAAGCTTTAAAAAAAAAAAACATTTTAACTAACTTTTATGAAAGAACACACTAAATAAAAACAATTTGTCTGTGGTAAAGACAAACGTGTTTTTCCGCAAGTCTTCAGTACAGACGTTTTGTCAGATATGTGACATGTAAACCAGTGGTCCCCAACCCCCGGGCCGTGGACCGGTACCCGTCCGTGGGTCATTTGGTACTGGGCCACACAGAAAGAATAAATAATTTACATTATTTTCGTTTGATTTATTATCTGAGTCTGAACGATGTTTTATTTTGAAAAATAACCGTTACATCCGTCTATGACTCACTCTTGTCAAGACGCTTGTCTCGGTCACGTGATACGTTAAGTGTTAGGGGGCAGAGAGGATGGTACTCATGTTATGTTGGCGTGATGTTACCAGGATGCTGCTAATAAATTTGCGATTTCACATTGGATTCACGTTTATTATTATATTGTATTTCATTGTATTTATCCGCCACACCTTAAAGGCCGGTCCGGGAAAATATTGTCTGATATTAAACCAGTACATGGCGCAGAAAAGGTTGGGCACCGCTGATGTAAACTACATTACTTTCTTAGCATTAGGTGAGAGAGAAAAAAAAAAAAAAAAAAAAAAAAAAAAGAGAGAGAGAGAGACTGGTTATGGAACCATAGATAAGCTATGAGATAACAGGAAATAAGTTGTTTCTCAGAAGTTCCACAGCCATAAATGTACAAATACATGGAAAAATTTAGATGTATCATCTGTAATGAATAAATACATTTAAGAGGAAGAAAACACTTCTAGATGTGTTATTATAAGAATATAATCAACTTCCAGGTTGGAACAGTAACCCGATCATTAACTATTTTCCTCTAACTGCGCACTCCCAAGTGTTTTATTCCATGATGGTGCTAGTTCGGGAAGTCTACACTGATATAAACACAGGAACTGAAATCATGTAGTGACACTTTTCCTGTGTTTAATAATGTTATAGTGTCGCTTTTACTTTTAAAGCTCAGTTCTCCTGCTGTCTGGTTCTGCTTCTTAATTCAGGTCTCATTTCTGTAATAGAAACACTACAGCTGAACACATTTCTACATACTCTATATGTGTAATCCAGGTGAATACTTTTTATAAAGATGCATTAAATGTTTTTACTGTATATGCAAATGTATAAGAATATTTTGCTTCTATTTTTCTCATTTGTAAGTCGCTTCGGATAAAAGTGTCTGCTAAGTGAATAAATGTAATGTAAATGTACATATATAAAGAACTGTAATAAATCCTCCACCAGTAGAGGGCAGCAACAGACTGGTGTTTATTTTTCTTTCTCATGATGGAAGGCAGACTGGATCTTTATTTCTGCACATCAGTGCATGAGTAACAGCTGAACAGATCCAGTAGGCGTGGTCACTGAAATACTCTTTTTCCTGTACAGCTCATGCTCTTTCTCTTATTGCTGCTCCACACTGCAGCTCTCTATAAGGATCCATCACCTGCTCCAACACGCCACACAGAGTTAATTACACACGTCATGTTCAGTTCAGAACCAGGAAACATCTGCCCTTTCACCATATGTGTCTAATAAATTCAGTTATGATCAGGTAAACACTGTAACTTAAAGAGCAGGAATAATCTTAACATGAACCTACGATCTACTAGAATAAAATCCTGACAGAGAGTCTGAGGAAAGATGGACTCTCCAATCAAAATGTGTTAAAGACGGACTCGCCAATCAAAACATGTTAAAGATGGACTCTCCAATCAAAACATGTTAAAGATGGACTCTCCAATCAAAACATGTTAAAAATGGACTCGCCAATCAAAACGTGTTAAAGATGGACTCTCCAATCAAACTTTGAGCGATCTTTATTATAATAAGTTGTACGTGTGTATTTTAATAACTTTTATATTGCGTGTTTAGGTGTGTGCTGCTTTATTTTTAGATGTCTTGGAATGTTTATCATGCATTAAGGAAACCTTTTCTTAGATCAAGTTGATAAACTCAACTTCATTATAACAAGTGTTTTAATGTATAGGGCTGTAAACTGTACACCTTTACGTTTTATTGTCTGTTTAAATTTAATTTATTTGCTTATTATATTTTATTATTTTATTATTATTCATCATGATGAATTTAGTTTTCACTTTGCCTATTGTCTCAAAGCTTCATAGACACTGGTCAGAACCTAAAGTGGGCAAGTCATGGGCAGAAATGACCAAACAAAAAACTAAGATGGTACAAATGGAAATGGAAAGAAACCAGGGCTGTTTTTAAAATCATTACTGTAGAATTTGTACAAGTTTATAAGAGAAAACATGTCAGTGTAGTAGTCAGTGCAGTGTGAAATGATATGTGTTCATTTTCAACCAGAGTGTGGCCCTCTGAAGCTGGCAACAGACCTGCTCCTCGTCAAAAGAAGTGGCATGACCTGTTTAAGAGGGTATGTAAAGGCAAACTTTAATAAGAAAACGTTCACACAATGTAATCTATAAGCTACTTGTCAACTGACACAGTGTTTTTAATGTTACAGATAGATAAATACAAATTAATATATAAGAGGCACATCACATGCACGTCCCCCAGACTTACCCGAGAGAGCCAGACCAAAGCGGACACCCAGAAGCAGCTGCTTCCTCGAGCTGCAGGCATCATGGAGCCAGCCCATGTTAATCCCATTGGACCCAGCACTTTTGTCACACTTGTTCCCCAATCTAACCCCACGTTAGAGTTTGTGTTCAGTGTGTTTGTGGTCTCTGGACCCTCAGCCACCATCACTCCCCATCCCAGCAGCACTCCACACCCTTCTGTAATGCTCACAGAAGTGTTCCTCCAGCTCCTGCCATCCAACCACATGTGCCACTTCAACCACATGCGTACAGTATATTAGAAGAATGGAGGCCAATACTTGCATAAAACTGCGGTCACTACAGGACAGCAGAGACTGGACATAGACCAAACAAGGACAATATTTACTGTCCGAACACCGAGACTCTAACAAAAGAAGAAGCAGTGGCTGGTGCAAATAAAAAAGAAATTGAATTTACTGCCTTATATAGTTATATGTATATATTTTGCATGTAAATATAATGTTTAAATAGTTGTATTATTTTGTTGTTTTTTGTTTATAGCTTTATATACTTATACCGTAATAACTTTTATAATAATTAATCACTTGTGTTTATTGTTATGATTTGCGTGTTTGTTCTTAATCTGGTGTATTTGGTTATTTAATAAAAAACACACAATTCTATTGTTTATATACAGCGACTGGTCACTGATTTATATCACGCTTTTGCTTCAGTAATCACTCTGTGAGCCTGTGTGCTAAAACATTTTATAATCTCTTTATTTTATTCACACCACCTTAAAGCTGTTACGACACAAGGTTGTAGTCAGGACGCAGACTCGGGTGTCGGAGACAGGCGCAGATCAGGCTTTATTAATCCTTTTTAGATTAACGTAAAACACAGTCCTCATTCAAATATAAGAAGCTTAACATAACATCTCTGACTTAAACTTCAACACAAGCGTCATTGTCTATCATCATATACATGCATGCAAAGACATAAACATAATCACGAGCCACCCAAGGGCGTAGCAGATCATGAAGAGATCCAACCGCCTCACCAGAGAAGCGGCGGAAGTACGGCAAGGACGCCGAACTCGCGACTCACCAGCCGGTATCCCCGCCCTGGATTCAGTGCAGTTTCCGCAGCGGTTTAGGGAAGAAATGCCGGACCGATACTCTGGTCGTTACGGCGGTCTGGAGTTCTTCATCCGTGACTGTCAGAGTTATTTCTCCAGCCTGAGCGAACCGAAACTGAGGACGTACAGTTTGTGCGGTTCATCACGTCTCACTTTTTGCGATCCGGCTCGCGCGCATGCCGCGCGAGTCGCAACGAGACCCGGAGTGCTGAAGAATGTCCAACAGTTCACGGACTTATTCTTTGAGGAATTTGGAGAGCGTGGAACAAGGTATGACCTGGATAAAGTGCTCGGGGATGTGATTTGGCCAGCTGATGCTGGACCTCTTTTCCAACAAGCACTACGCGCATGTGAGACATCAAAAGGAGGTAAACACGAACACCACAGCACAGCCGGCTGAGTCTCAATACCCCATCACCTCTCAGAGCCCCATCACATCTCCAGTCCTCATGCGTCTCCCTTCCTCGTCACGTCTCCAGTCCTGCCACATCTCCAGCTCGCGCAAAGACTCGGGTCATAGCCACGCCTCCGAGGTCCAGTCACTGCCACGCCAGGGGAAAAAGGATGCTGGAAAGCAGAAAAAGAAAGGACTGACAAAATGTGCGAGATGCAGCTAGAACTGGAGAATTTGCGCCCACCTTCTGTTTGAAGCCGAAAAACAGCTGCAGACAACACAAGTGTCGCCGCACGAGGAAACACGACACCCGGAAACGAGTTGCCGATTCCCTGCTGTGTCAGCTAGACGAAGAACACAAACAGCTGAGTGAGCAACTGAAGGAGGAGAGAGAGAGAGGCAAGCGGCGGAGCTCAAGGATGAACGAGTTAAGAGCACAAGCGGAAGCAGCACGAGAAAAAGCTGAAGATGGAACTTTCTGAGCAAGAAGCACAATTTATCCTCGAGGTAGAAGCTCATGCCCAAACACATGGACAGCTAAAACAGGCCGAGACTCAGCTCGGGGACCAGATGCGTGAGATGGAGAAACTCCGAGGGCGGAGATGCAGCATTGAGTACGCGCCACCGAAAGAAGAGCGCACAGTCAAAGGTCTGGCAGCCGAAGGGAACAACTGATGAGGGATCTGTCTGCAGCTGATCACCGTCTGAAGCAGGTACTGCAGGACAGAGACACCCTACATGAGGAGGTAACCAGGGGTCACTCCCTGATAGCATCCCTCCAAGAAGAGAGAGAGAGCTGCAGGCCTGCATGTCACAACTAACAAACGAACTTGCAAGTAAACAGAAGGACGTTGAGCTCGTGATGGATCGAGTGGCGAACACAGACACACTCGTGGACAGGTTGAACACGGAGCTAGAGCATGCGAACATGAGCTTTACAGCATGCCAGCAGTACGACAGCAGCTGGAATGGCAGAAGAGAAAAACTGAGGGACCGTATACAGCAGTTAAAGCAACCGAAGCCTCCTGTCAGCGACAGCCACGCGCAAACCCAAGCTCAGTTCCGTGATGCGCAAACGCAGTTCCAAGCTCAGTTACACGATGCACCACCTCGGAACCAGACTCAGTGCCGTGAAGTGCAAGTTCACGCGCAGCCTCCCGCGTTCCACGTGCAAGATGAATCCTCCGAGTTGAAAAGTGAATCCTCCGAGTTGAAGAATGAATCCTCCGAGTTGAGAAGTGAATCCTCCGAGTTGAAAAATGAATCCTCCGAGTTGAGAAGTGAATCCTCCGAGTTGAGAAGTGAATCCTCCGAGTTGAAAAGTGAGAAGAATGAATCCTCCGAGTTGAAAAGTGAATCCTCCGAGTTGAAAAGTGAATCCTCCGAGTTGAAAAGTGAATCCTCCGAGTTGAGTAGTGAATCCTCCGAGGTTGAAAAATGAATCCTCGAGTTGAAGTAAATCCTCCGAGTTGAGAAGTGAATCCTCCGAGTTGAAAAGTGAGAAGAATGAATCCTCCGAGTTGAAAAGTGAATCCTCCGAGTTGAAAAGTGAATCCTCCGAGTTGAAAAGTGAATCCTCCGAGTTGAGAAGTGAATCCTCCGAGTTGAGAAGTGAATCCTCCGAGTTGAGAAGTGAATCCTCCGAGTTGACAAGTGAATCCTCTGAGTTGCAGAATGAATCCTCCGAGTTGAGAAGTGAATCCTCTGAGTTGAAAAGTGAATCCTCCGAGTTGAAAAGTGAATCCTCCGAGTTGAAAAGTGAATCCTCCGAGTTGAAGAATGAATCCTCCGAGTTGAAAAGTGAATCCTCCGAGATGAAAAGTGAGAAGAATGAATCCTCCGAGTTGAAAAGTGAATCCTCTGAGTTGAAAAGTGAATCCTCCGAGTTGAAAGGTGAATCCTCTGAGTTGAAAAGTGAATCCTCTGAGTTGAGAGATGAATCTCAGAGTCGAATGGAAATGAATCCTCAGAGTCGAATGGAAATGAATCATCAGAGTCGAATGGAAATGAATCATCAGAGTCGAATGGAAATGAATCCTCAGAGTCGAATGGAAATGAATCCTCTGAGTTGAAAGGAAGAGCCTCAAGGTTGAAAGCAGAGTCCAGAGTCCCTGAGTGCTCAGCCTACCCAGCCGGGGAGGTCAACCCTGAAACTATTTTTTTTTGGGGGGTGGCTGCGCCCTGAGGACTACGGAGAGACCTCGGCGGAGGATGCTGTGCCTCCATCCACCAGCCCCGCTGAGAGCATCCCACGTTCCCGAGCCGGCGCTCATCGTCACAGGGTCTCCAGGGACGGTGCGCAGCGTTCCAGAGCCGCCAGGGGCAGCGTGTCTGTTTTACATTTACATTACATTTATTCACTTAGCAGACGCTTTTATCCAAAGCGACTTACAAATAAGCAAAGCGATATATCAAGCAGGGAACAATACAAGTAGTACTACTATACAAGATCCATTAATTGAATACCAGAGGAAGCAAAGTGTACAGAGTAGAGGTGTAAGTGCAAGTCTGTGGGTTTTTTTTTTTTTTTTTTTTTTTTTAGGAGTTGATTAGGTGTTCAGGGAAGAGGTGGGTCTTTAGCTGTGTTTTTGAAGATAGTGAGAGACTCCGGTCCCGATTGAGATCGGAAGAGCATTCCACCACTGGGGAACGGTATGTGTGAAGGTTCTGGAAAGGGACCTTACGCCTCACTGAGTGGGAACTACTAAACGTCGTTCGCTAGTCAATCGCAGATTGCGGAGGGGAATGTATGCCTTCAGGAGAGAGTTGAGGTAGGAGGGTGCTGTTCCTGACAAGGTCTTGTAGGTGAGCATCAAGGCCTTGAACTTGATGCGGGCGGCTACAGGAAGCCAGTGGAGGGAGATGAAGAGGGGTGTGACATGAGTAGTCTTGGGCTGGTTGAAGACAAGGCGCGCTGCAGCATTCTGAATCATTTGAAGGGGTTTGATGGAGCTGGCTGGGAGGCCTGAAAGCAGTGAGTTGCAGTAGTCCAGTTTAGAGATGACAAGAGCCTGGACTAGTATCTGTGTAGCCTGTTTGGTGAGGAATGGTCGGATTTTCTTGATGTTGTACAGGATGAACCTACAGGACCTTGCAGTTGCTGAGATGTGGTCTGTAAAGGTCAAGCCCTCAAACCTGTAAAGGTTTTCAGCCCAGCGAGAAGGATCGACCCAAGCAGCCGCTGTCCGGCCAGGACAGCCTCTCTTCCTGACCCAGCAAGAGACTGTATTCACAGGGACCCGGGACCTCCGTTGGGTGAGGTCGATCCACCCAGCCGCTGTCCGGCCAGGACAGCCTCTCTTCCAGAGTCTGCAAAGGACAGTCTTTTCAGGGGCCCAGGACCCCCGGTAGGAGGGGGGTTTTGGGTACTCCGGAGGAGCACCCTTTCGGAGGGGCGTACTGTGACAACACGGCCACTGGGTGCCGCTGTGGCGCAGTTGAGTCGGGCACGAGCAAGCGCGGTGAGGCCGCGCGTTGCCGCGGACTCTCAGTAGGTGTCGGCGGTTAGGCTGATCACCTGCTCTATTTATGGACCTGTGTTTCCCGAGCGCGTCGTTCATGATATTATATATGTGTATAGATATGAATGTCTATGTTGTAGTTAAGTATGGAGAGACTTTAAGTTGACGTTATGCTTTGCGTCCTTTATTTTCAAGAGTGTGTCTACGTTTGTGAGTATTATTAATAAAGCATTTTGATCTGCGCCTACGCCCGTATTGAGTCTGCCTCCATCTACAACACGGTCACGAACCGTCACAAAAGCATCTCAGCACAAATCTTTCAATAATAAGTAATAGAGTAATTATATGTAACATTAATTAGGATTTCTAATAACTCAAATCATAAAAGTACAATAGAATGAAAAATAATATAATAACATTAATACAGTAAAATACATTATTTGTAATAAATAAATAAATATACAGTATTGGTAGCAGTACATAGAGAAATGCCACAGAATAAAAGACTACAAAAACATTAATCCAGTAAAAGACATTTTGTAAAAAGACATATTCATAAAAGTACATACACAGAGAAAAGCCATATCTCACATTGAATTAAATCACCAGCATCATTATCAAACCACACAGAAGTGAACTGTGGTGATGAATTATTTACTCATTTTAACACCAGTAACTATTAGTCATTTCAACATTTAATTCAAACTGAATTCATAATGTAATAGTTGTGTGAGGTGGGACTCGAACAGAGGTCGTCTTGTTGTCAGCATCAACAGACTTTTACATCAAAAATACAAATCAGATGTCTATAAATCACTTGTTTCTCTTTATTTCTCCTTTCTTTCGTAGTCGTAGGTTTCAGGTGGTGCAGGAGACAAAAAGAAAAATAAAACGCAGAAAGATGCAATACCGAACTGCTCCGATAAAATAATCTAGAAGAACTTGTCTCGCTCTTAAAGAAATAATAAATAACCGCTGGACGACTCGTAATACACAACTATAACAAGGTAAAGCTGACTTCACTTAGATCGTCCACAAGGGGGCAGCATGTGCACATGTACAGAGCAGAACAACAGCCGTGGAGGAAAGTTCAATAAACAGTTATCAGAAGTGAAGGGGCGGAGCTCTCTCTCAGGTATCTGTAATGAAGGTGAAGGTGAAAGTAACATTACACTTCCTTCTGACGGACTAAAACAGGAGGAATGTATTTGTGTGTGTAGACAGGGGGGAGATTTTACACACGGGGTTTAAACTGTAATGAGGTCAATACTGAATATGAGCCTCTCTGAAATGTGGACACACTTCAGCTAAAGCAGCAGATCTCTTTATATCTGAGGAACAGAAAAGGTAAGAGGAGTTAGCATCATGCTAAAGTACATGTTAGTCACCATGGATTCAGTAACCTGTTAAACTGATCCTCCAGAACACACTGTGGAATTGTGCTTTCTAACCATGTATTAGTGTGAGGAAATCTGTGTAAAAGGATCACTCTCTCTTCCTGTGTGTGTTCAGGATTTTATTAGTTTGAACCTACAGAAAGAGATCAAGATGGCGACTGCAAGCAGTAAGTTACATTTCCAGAAATATATGTATTAATATTATTTATTTTGGAGTAAACTAATTGTGTGTGTGTGTGTGTGTGTGTGTGTGTTTTCCTACACAGATGAGTTTAAACTCATTCATCCCAGTGGTACAGAGCAGTATAAACCCTCTGCTGTCACTCTCTCGTGTCGTCTGTCTCCTGAAATCAGTGCTGTTGACATGGAGATCCGGTGGTTTAAGGAGACACGCTGTGTTTGTGTCTATAAGAACAGACATGTGACAGAGGGGAGAGGTTACGAGGGCAGAGTGAGTCTGTTCTCTCAGGAGATGGAGAGAGGAAACGTCTCCTTACAGCTGAGAGACTGTAGAAGGTCAGATAGAGGACATTACCTGTGTCAGGTCACTGATGGAGACAGAACAGTGGAGATTACAGTACAGATGATGTGTAAGTGTTCCTGATCTCCACACTGCATAAACTCAACATCATCATCTGTGCTTCTCATCTCAGTACATGAAACACACACTCAGTATTCAGTATGAGGTTCAGTATACAGGGTGCTAATGTGGAGTGAAGTTCATTTTAGTTGAATAAACAGTACGTCTGTTTTTCACTCTGCTACACACCTGCACAAGGGCCTAAACACAGCAGCGTGTACAAATATCAATTAAATCCTGATTCATCATTTCATTAAGTTTGTTTATCTACTAATCAGAGATGGGCTCGATATCAGTTTAAACTGAAACAATCAGAGACATTTCTCCATCAGAGAGGAAATGATCTGTTGTTATATTTGATAAAATATTCAAATTGTAGCTGAACATCTTTGTACTGAAAGCACAGAGTGAAGATTGTTTAGCAGCGATTCTGACTGTAAATCATAAGTTTTTCTCTCTGTATTTTATCTAACATTACATTTCTCTCTGTTGTTTTACACGACAGCTTCAGACTGGGTAAGTAAATAACTCGACTTCACACTAATGGTAGCGGCTGATATTTTATAAACTTATATATTAGCACAATGCTACATTCTATAGATTTACTGTGTGTGATGACTGATTGTTGTCTAGTTTTCCTCTTTTTTATTAAGACACACATCAGCTGTGTTTTAACCAGAGTAACAGTTACTTTCACATTTTCACATGGAACAATTCACATTTGACTTCATGCATAAAATCTTCACACTGTATTATCTACTTTCACAGTGGTTTCTTGCACGTGAGTATAAACACTTTTCTGTGATGGTGATGTGTTGATGCTGCATGAATAATATATTTGTTGTGCAGATGAAATAGATTAGACTGTGCTGTGTGTTCAGAGTGCAATAGCACATAGATATATGAGCATCATGAGCATAGTGTAGTGAACACAACAGACTGTGATCGCTGCAGAACATCCATCATGCTGTAGTCTAGTTTGTCATTAGTGTTATACACACACAGAAATCTGACCTACACACTGATACTGAGAGATACAAAGCTGAAGGTTTTTGTTTGAATGTGATTTCATAGCAGTAACTCCTTCTGAAAGTGATTGAAACGGCGAACATTACTGTAGTGTATATAACTACAGAGAGAGATGTGAGTTAGAGAGTTCACACTGGATCATGGTGCATGAAAGAGATTATAACAGAATAGAAGTAAGTGATCTGGTGAATTTGTTTCTTGCAGCATTAATACTGAAAGAGCCTGAAGAGGTTTTTTTCAAGTCAGCAGAAAGAGGAGAGAAACAAGCCAGTACAGGATAAAAACAGACTTCTTGAGAACAGCTACAGAACGTTTAGAGCTAATACTATAGGATCAAATACAGAGAACATTACAGAAAATAACAATGCATTTTTAATCATCTCAACAATCTTACTTTGTATTTTTTCCCTCACATCCTCCTCTAAATGAAGAGTTCTGAGTTTATCAGGTGAGTAAACTGTTATAAAATATTATTATTTCACGAATCTCTTACTGATGGTAACAGCATTAAAAAGATTATTAAATTATGTTACAATTAGGCCAGTGCCTGGTGACAGGTAAATGAGTTACCATGGTAACAGCCCCAGTGATGGTAAAAACTTGACTATTATGAGTAAAAAATATGACATTTGATTGTTCTAGAAACTCAGCTGTTGATCTGTTTGTTAGTAATTTACTATTATTATTATTATTATTATTATTATTATTATTATTATTATTATTATTATTATTATTATTATTATTATTGCTATGAGTGTAAAGACTTTGTGTAAATTTGAACAAAATAAATAATAAAGTAAATAAATGTAAGAATAAATGATGACCTTCACCCCGTTGAAGTTCATCTGCAAACTTTGTCTTAAATTCCATTTAAAGTGGCACAGAAAAGGTTTAACACGTATTCAGTTTAACTCGAGGATCTGTGCAGACTCCCTACAACAGGAACATCATTCATTCACAGAAAAACAGTTTTTTTTCAAAAACAGTTTCTTCAAATCTATGTGGCAAAATTAATGGCACCCCAAAAGAAAATATAAACAAAACAAACTGTTAGATTTGCTCTCAGTGTCTTTACGGCAGAAAATATCAACTCTCAGTGACTCACACACTCACACGCACACACACACACACACACACACACACACACACACACACACACACACACACACAGTGATCTGAACAGAGAAACACTTCATGTGTATTTAACACTTTATTTACATACAGTATGGAGTCATGTAGAAAACCTTCACACTGTTTTATTAACTTCCACAGAGAGACAGAGAATGGACAGAAGATGAGAGAGTGGAAATGGAGAAATCTGCTCTACAGATTGGTGAGTATTGAAGGAGGTACAAAAGTAAACACACCTGTTCATTTGTTGCACAGTGAAGTGTTCAATAACGAGATCTCCAGTAAGCATGTAGTCTGAAATTCACACCGTGTCACATTCTCTATTAAAGATATTATTTACACACCGTACAGAAAGTTTATCGAGGTGTAAAGAATTCACACTGCATGCCATTGTTTTTGTGTGTAATTGTGTGAAGAATTTCAAAGTTATTGTTATTACAATAAATAATCAGAATATTTCAGGGGTGGAAATCACACAGCAGGAAAATCAAGAAATAACTGAGACTCCAACAAATTCATTATTTTTGTTAATAAATTCAGGCAAATCTGCTCTATAGTTCTATAGAGCTCTATCTGCTCTATAAAGCCCGTTTTTTAATTACATTATATGGATTTTTAAAATTATATTTTTTCTGAAAATAGTGTTCTTTCATCACAGATTATTCACAAATAACTGTCACTTTCAATTATTTCAGAATATAAAATAGATGAAAAAATTATTTATCAGGAATTTAAAACAAACATCAGAAAACTGGAAAAAACTGAAGAAGAGCTAAAAAACACTGAGAAAATCGTGGAGAAGAAAGACGCACTACTCAAAGATACAAATACAAAACTAGAGAAGTCAACTGAAGAGCTACAGGAGAGAGAAAGAGATCTACAGGAGAAAGATCAAAGCATCAAGCAACAGAAAACTGAGTTAGCAGAAAAAAACAAACATCTTGAAGAGAAAGAAAGTCTTCTAACTGAGAGAGAGACACAGCTAATGGAAAGAGACAAACAGCTTCAGGAGAAAGACAGACTTCTAACAGAAAATACACAAAAACTACAAGTGAAAGACGAGGCACTGGTGGAGAAGGACACGCTGCTCAGAGAGGTAAAAGAGGAATTGGGAAAAGCAAGTAAGAGATTAGAAGAGAATCAGACACAGATAAAAGACAAAGAGAGACAACTGGAGAACATGGGGAAAGAACTGGAAACCAGTAAAAATGAACTAGTAGAAAGAGACGAACAGCTTCAGGAGAAAGACAGACTTCTAACAGAAAATACACAAACACTTCAGGTGAAGGACAAGATAATCCAAGAGAAAGACAAACAATTAAAAGAGGTGAAAGGTGAATACAGAAAAACAAGTAAAAAGTTAGAAGAGTATCAGAGGCAATTGAAACAGAATGAGAGACAACTGGAGAATGTGGTCAAAGAACTGGAAACCAGTAATAATAAACTGGAGACACTGGGACAGGAGCTGCAGGACAAGGAGAGACAACTACAGGACAAGATGATCGTACTGGAACAACAGAAAACTGAGTTAGCAGAAAAAAACAAACATCTTGAAGAGAAAGAGAGTCTTCTAACTGAGAGAGACACACAGCTAATGGAAAGAGACAAACAGCTTCAGGAGAAAAACAGACTTCTAATAGAACATGCACAAACACTTCAGATGAAGGACAAGACACTAGAAGAGAAGGACACGCTGCTGAGGCAGGTAAAAGAGGAATTGGGAAAAACAAGTAAGAGATTAGAAGAGAATCAGACACAGATAAAAGTCAAAGAGAGACAACTGGAGAACATGGGGAAAGAACTGGAAACCAGTAAAAATGAACTACTAGAAAGAGACAAACTGCTTCAGGAGAAAGACAGACTTCTAGAGGAGAAAACAAAGCAGCTGCAGGAACAGACAGATCCTGAATCATCAGCCCCCATCAGAAGAAGAAACAGTATGGAAGAGTTACCTCCAAAGAGTGAGTACTTTATTAAATTAAGCAGTTAAAATGTTCTCAGAAGGTCAGTAGTTCCAGATAGTAAATCTACACTTAATAACTCATATGTAAATATACTGTAATGATACTTAATGCTGCAACTCTTCAGATATTGTAAGGAAGTGTCATTTAAACAGTGAAAGTGGTTAGTTATAGTGTATAAAACAGAACTTTAATGATATCATCTGTCTAACTTTACCTTCTGAAGAATGTCTCTCTCATTCTGACTGGTTCTGATGTTTCTTAGTGAGTGGAGCGACTCAGGACTCAGCAGCACCAATCAGGAGAAGGAACAGTATGGATGGAGGACGTCCAACATGTAAGTGATTAATGATTCTTGTTGTATGTTTAGTGTGTAACTCAACACTTGTTTTGGGTAAAAGAGACGACTATGAAGAGAGGAAGCAGGAGGATTTAGACATGTCAATTTATCATTTGATTTGATAAATCCAGATTTCATCATTAATAGATCCACCACCGTACTCCAGAGAACAGCATCATCACCATAATGCAGGAGCGATTCTGTATTAAATGATTAATTCTTGTTCATTTTCAGTGGGTGGAGAATCGTCTAGTCCACATTCTCCAGTGTCGGTTCCTGTAGCAGAACTGAGACTGGTGCTGCTGGGGAGGACAGGGTCTGGGAAGAGTGCAGCAGGAAACACCATCCTGGGCAGAGAGGAGAGGAACCAGGGTGCTACATCTACAGCTACATCTACATCCACCCAGCAGAGTGAGAGCACACAGGGAGAGGTGGCTTGGAGGAAGGTGACTGTGGTGGACACTCCTGACTGGTTCTCTCCTGGACTCTCTCTGGAGAACCTGAGACAGGACGTGGGGCACTGTGTCCATCTGTCTGCTCCAGGACCCCACGCCTTCCTCCTGGTCATACCTTTAAAGCAGCCTACAGGAGAGGAGACAGGGACACTGGAGAAAATGGAGGAGATGTTTGGAGAGAGATGTTGGAGAAACACCATGATCATATTCAGTGTTACTGAAGAGATTCAGAAGGAGAACATTGAGGAGTTTATCCAAGCAGGAAACCAGGAGGTCCTGAGATTTGTAGAGAAATGTGGGAACAGGTTTCACTGTCTCAACATTAAGGAGAGTGGAGATGGTTCTCAGGTCTCAGAGCTGCTGGAGAAGATAGAGAAGATGGTGGAAGGAAGCAGAGAGAAATTTTACAGCAGTGAGATCTACCTTGAGACAGAATCTCAGATTAGAGCAATGGAGACAAAGATCCTGAAGGAAAGAGAAGAGAAAAGGACGAGAGAGGAGATGGAAATGAAGGAAAAAATAGAAAAGGAGGTGCAGGACTCGCTGAGAAAGATGGAGGGAGTGATCCAAGAGCATGAAGGAGACATCAGACAACTTAATGACCGAACATCTGAACTGGAGAGAAAGATGAAAGAGGAGAAGGATGAGGAGACAAAGAGAGAACTTGAGAAGGAGCTGAAACGAGAGGTAGAGCGAAGGACAGAGATGGATGGAAAGGTGAAGAAACTGAAAGAAAAGAGAGAGAGGGAGAGGAGAGAGATGGAGGAGAGGCACCAACAGGAGATGGAGGAGATCAGGGAGGAGTATGAAGGAGAGGCCAGGATGAAGGCAGAGAGAAACCTCATGAAGATCATCCTGCCTGAACTCCAGAGAAACATTTTGGCCTCAAAAATGAAGATGCAGGAAGAGTTCAGCAGACAGATGGAGGAGAAGAACAGAGAGCTGGAGAGTTTTAAACAGAGACTTTCAGAGCTCACAGAGACTCTCAATCTGCTTGAAGAGGTTTATGAGAAAACTGTGAGAAGCAGCTCAGAACCAGAGAGAGCAGCTCTAACAGGAGAGGCATCAAAGGGAATCTCTCGGAGATATAAAGACTTTTTATTTACATTATTAAATGTAAGTACCAGTAATAATAATTATTATTATTATCACCGGCAGACTTGTTACTGCTGATTTCTGGTCATGTAGGAGGACATACCAAATATAGTGAGTGGGGATAATGTGGACATTTTACACACAGAAGAAGTCACATCATGACCCAAGGTGTTTTATTCTTCTTATACTTCAGCAATTTACCAACAATTAAATTTTTATGATAAAAAAAAAATTCAGAAAACCTACTGATTGTTATTGTGAGTGTTGACGGGTTGATGATGTGACACTTTTTCTTTTAATTTTTTTTACCTGTTATGTATTGGTAATTTTTGGGAATTTGCAATAAATCCTTTTATATTTGTATTTTTCCATATTCCACATAATGTCACAAAGTATTTTACATTACTGATCAAAACTGCAAAAACAAATTTCATTAAAAGTTCTTTCATAATATACTTGGGAAATTCCAACGATCTGGAAAAGACCTTTTTTATGTATTGTCATGTGGTTGCCATATGTGGTGATGTGGTTTGACCTCAATAAAGATGGATATTCTATTAATATTTTGTACAGTTTCATTAGAAAAATGCATTTGTGAAAATATGAGTTTAAGTATTTATTGGTTTGTATATGTAATTATGTACATATGTATGTACCTCTTTACTTATTTAGTATTATGTGTGAATCATGTTTAGATTCCACTAAGTAGCAAAAGAATCTCTGATCTTTAATTCAAGAGCTGAGTATCTTGATAGATGAAAAGAAAAAGAAAACGATTACCAATATATGATGTAAATATTATAAACTGTATTGTATTTCTAATTAGCTGATGAGGAGATTTTTAGCATGTTTACTTATAGTACTCATATTCCTTTTCCCCTAATGTCCACTTATAACAATTTAATGTCAGACTTTTTTACAAACAAAATCATAATAAATTTTTACACCACCATTTTCCAACTGCTCTTTTTCTCTTAGAATTGCGGACAGTGTTTTATTTTTTCACTGTCCATTTAAGACAGAGGTTATATGTATATGTTAAATGGCCTCTGTTCTGATTGGCTGCCCTGTATTGCACTTCCTGAAATGACTAATCTAGGATTAAAGGTTAATTATCACTTCAGTGTAAATGGGCGTGTTTACACTGCTATGGACTAAATCACAGTGATGTGGAAATGTGAACCACGACTAGGAACTGTTAAAGAACCGTTTTTGCAGGAAACTGTGGTTTCCATATATGGACTGTACGGTTTGGGGCTGAATGAACCTTTATCAATGTTCACATGGTACATCAACCTTTCATTGCTCACAAAAATGTACCTTCTGTTCTCCTCTATCATATATAATGTATTTCAAACTGTCTGTCTACTTCACATTATGAATTTGTTTTAGCTATCATAGAAGAAACGTGCTGGGAAAGATTGCATATTTACGCACCAGAAAATAGACTCCTCCTCTCACATTCAACTGCGTTTATTTCCAGCACATTTCTTAACGTGTGTAAATATTTGTATGAACATAAAAAGATTCAACAGCTGAGACATGAACTGAAGAAGTTTCACAGATGTTTGAGGAACAGAAATGGAATAACGAGTCCCTGAACAAAGGGGATGTGGATATCAGAAGGAACAGTCAGGATCTGGTGTTCTCCAGCTGCTTTAAGTACTACAGTGCATCTCATCCTCATGGACTGCACCAGATTGGTCAGTTCTTGCTGTGAGATGTTCCTCCACTCTTCCACCGAGGCATCTGCAAGTTCTCGATCACGTCTGTGGGGTTACGTGTAATTTTCCACTGTGAGGACGATCAGCTGTCCTTCCTGTCTCCCTGTAGCACCGTCTTATGCGTCTTACATTCAGACACTGCAGTTTATTGCTGCGACACATCTGCAGTCCTCATGCGCCCCTGCAGCAGGTCCATGGCATGTTTGTGTACGCAGGTGAGCAGGAACCCTA
Source organism: Ameiurus melas (assembly GCA_012411365.1). Taxonomy (NCBI): domain Eukaryota; kingdom Metazoa; phylum Chordata; class Actinopteri; order Siluriformes; family Ictaluridae; genus Ameiurus; species Ameiurus melas. Next base: position 17,674,606 of record CM022775.1, read on the forward strand.
GACATCTTTCTTCTGGTGTTTTTCACAGTTAGGACACTAAAGAGACCTTTCTACTAACTTATTGTAACTGTGACCTTCATCGCTTTCTGCCTGTTCGTGTCTTAATTACTGTTCCACAGGTGCATGTGCAATAATGTGTTTATGGTTCACTGAACAAGCATGAAAAACACTGTTTAAACTCTTTCCAAAAAAGATCTGTCTTACTTGGATTTTACTAAATGATCTTTAAAATCCAGTCTCCTGAAAAATTATTTTCTTTTTTTGCCGAGTTTATAAACTTGAAGTGACCTGCTAAAGAACAAACATGGAGAAATGGAGAGCTGCATAATACTTTACACACCCATCCATGTACAGTACAAAGTGTTTTTATTATGCATAACAATTTTTTTAATAAAAACTGATCTTAAAAAATGTAATAGATTTGAAAATTCAAACAAGCCTGTAAGGCACTTCATGACTTACATTTACATTTATTCACTTGGCAGACGCTTTTATCCAATGCGACTTACAAATAAGCAAAGCGATATATCAAGCAGAGAACAAGACTTCACGATAGAAATTAATTAATACATTAATAATCAATCGATTTCTTTTATCAAACTGATTTAAAAATAAAAAATATATTTTATAGATTTGAAAATTAAAACAAGCGTGTAAGGCAGTTCATGACTTCACGATAGAAATTCATTAATAATGCCTATCTGCAGATTTAAAAAATGTAAATTAAAATGTTAATAAAATTTGCTATACAAACTTTGAAGCACATTAAGAAAATACATTATTTAGAGGGAAAATCACGGTTGCGCCACATGATCATGTTTAATGTAGTGTGTTTTTATATAAATGTACGTGTACGCCACATTTTAAACGTTTTATCAAATGCCAAATTTATGCTTGATTTGTATATTTTTAACCAAAGATTATCCAAGTGAGATCATGTGGTGTTCCTGTTTCTGTCTGAAAGCTAACAGCCGAATAGCTACAGTGTAGAGGAGAGAGATGGAGGAGAAAGTCGATGAAGCAGCCTACTGCAAAAGAAACGTAGGTCAGGATTGATGATATAAGGTGTAGGTTTCCTCTCTTACTAACATATTATCTCAGTCACTTTCACTGGAACTGTCATAAAGGTCTTTTATGGAATTGTTATTAATATGGTGAGATTGGACGATGGTGCCTTAAATGATGAAATAACAAATTGGCTGTATATTGTATAGATTTCAAAACAATCATGGTTTTATATGAGATATTTCCTCATCCTACTGAAATGAATTCCTGGTTGCCACGACAACACCTGATGTGATTCTGCATCGTTTTTAGTCGTGACTGTGACTTACATCAAACACAGCAGACAGGCGTTGATTTAAATCCGTGTTTCAGCACGACAGGACGTGTTTTCACTGCGTTTTCACTGAGTTCTTACAGCCGAGCGGAACAGCTGTCATGGGGCTGGCGAACCTGTTCTCCATTCTCCCGGACAAACCTGACGCCATGGCGGAGAGACAGCGTCCCCTCTCCGGCCTCAGAGACCGTGGCGTCCCGCTCACTCCCACCCACTCTCAACTTTTACCGGCGACTGATACTCACATAACTTACACACTCAATAATTCAATGAAAAGAAAAACAGAGAGACAAACTCGCAGAAAACTTTGGACGACAAACTTTCTCAGGCTCTTAATAATTGAGCATCTTCTGATTCTGGTCCAAATTCATATTACTGATAACCTCTAAGACTACTTTAGACTATTACACCTATGTACATTCTTACTACCTTGTGATAAGGGTTACAGTTAGTTCTATTATTTAGTTTCCTATTCTCTTTCCTTACTCTTTCCCCTGTCCACTCACTGCAGTCCAGTAATAAGCACCGGAATGGAGTAAAGGTGTGCTGCACCAGCAGTAAAGCAAACTTAATCCCAGGCTTCACTGTTATTAAGTTATTAGTCATCACCATGTTACCTTACCGATAGATGCAGGACACAACACTACACCTGTGCATGGAAAACACACATGGCTTCATAGTCTTCCAATTTGGGTTTTTAAAATCTGGTCACCTACCGGACAGAGGAAATGGAAATTCAGAACTTCATAACTGGACAAGCACTCGCACCGTTAATGGAGGTCTCAAACACAAAGTTTGGATACAAGAAAGTCTGGGAAGATAACGGTTGGGTTTTGGAGTGCAAAGCACAATAAAGACAACGTTACACAACGATAGCTGTGAAACGTCCAATTCAAACCACAACGTAGCATTAAATCTACTCTAAACCCTTGATCAATTGGATTTACCAGGCAGATGTACACCATCAACAAGTCCTGTGGTCTCTTGATCGCTGAAGAAGGAAGCGGGCGCGGATTTCAAAACCGAGAGCACGGATTACACATGGCAGTTTAAAAAAATAAATATTATTAACCTGACACTAGGGGGCTCCGTACAATACCGAACTGCTCCGATAAAATAATCTAGAAGAACTTGTCTCAGTCTTAAAGAAATAATAAATAACCGCTGGACGACTCGTAATACACAACTATAACAAGGTAAAGCTGACTTTACTTAGATCGTCCAGGGGGAGCAGGCGGTGCACATGTACAGAGCAGAACAACAGCCGTGGAGGAAAGTTCAAGAAACAGCTTTACCTTCAAAGAGCGGACAGTGGAGACTCATTCTGTACATTTGTAAAATGGGGAAATTATTTACATGTTCATGTCAAATATTTGGGTATAGATGGATGACTAGATAGATAGATAAATAATGAAATGATGAGAGATAAATAGATAGATAGTTGATGAATATAAAAAAGACTGACAGCATAATGATAAAGAAAAAGACATGAATCCTAAATGTATAAATGTGATCCCAGGGTCCAGTATGTAGCACACTGAGAATCTGGACTTAGAATTAAGTAGTTTCTTAAGGTATTAGCTTTGGTTAACCCTGGGGAAATATTTATATATATTATTATTATTATTATTATTATTATTATTATTATTATTATTATTATTATTAGTAGTAGTAGTAGTAGTAGTAGTAGTAGTAGTAGTAGTATTATAATTGTTGTTGTTGTTGTTGTTGTTGTTGTTGTTTAGGACATACATGTATAATAATAAGCTAATAATACTGATCACAGGGGGCGAGGTTATCAGAGGTGAAGGGGCGGAGCTCTCTCTCAGTTCTCTGTAATGAAGGTGAAAGTGAAAGTAACATTCCACTTCCTGCTGACGGACTAAAACAGGAGGAATGTATTTGTCTGTGTAGACAGGGGGGAGATTTTACACACGGGGTTTAAACTGTAATGAGGTCAATACTGAATATGAGCCTCTCTGAAATGTGGACACACTTCAGCTAAAGCAGCAGATCTCTTTATATCTGAGGAACAGAAAAGGTAAGAGGTTAGTTAGCATGCTCATGCTAAAGTACATTTTGTCCCCCGGACTCAGTAACCTGTTAAACTGATCCTCCAGAACACACTGTGGAATTGTGCTTTCTAACCATGTATTAGTGTGAGGAAATCTGTGTAAAGGATCACTCTCTCTTCCTGTGTGTGTTCAGGATTTTATTAGTTTGAACCTACAGAAAGAGATCAAATATGGCCACTGCAAGCAGTAAGTTACATTTCCAGAAATATATGTATTAATATTATTTATTTTGGAGTTAACTTATTGTGTGTGTGTGTGTGTGTGTGTGTGTGTGTGTGTGTGTTTTTGTTTTCCTACACAGATGAGCTTAGACTCTTTCATCCCAGTGGTACAGAGTGGTATAATCCCTCTGCTGTCACTCTCTCGTGTCGTCTGTATCCTGAAATCAGTGCTGTTGACATGGAGATCCGGTGGTTTAAGAAGACACGCTGTGTTTGTGTCTATAAGAACAGACATGTGACAGAGGGAGAGGTTACGAGGGCAGAGTGAGTCTGTTCACTCAGGAAATGGAGAGAGGAAACGTCTCCTTACAGCTGAGAGACTGTAGAAGGTCAGATAGAGGACATTACCTGTGTCAGGTCACTGATGGAGACAGAACAGTGGAGATTACAGTAGAGATGAAGTGTAAGTGTTCCTGATCTCCACACTGCATAAACTCAACATCATCATCTGTGCTTCTCATCTCAGTACATGAAACACACACTCAGTATTCAGTATGAGGTTCAGTATACAGGGTGCTAATGTGGAGTGAAGTTCATTTTAGTTGAATAAACAGTACGTCTGTTTTTTTTCACTCTGCTACACACCTGCACAGAGGGCCTCAAACGCAGCAGCGTGTACAAATATCAATTAAATCCTGATTCATCATTTCATTAAGTTTGTTTATCTACTAATCAGAGATGGGCTCGATATCAGTTTAAACTGAAAACAACAGACACATTTCTCCATCAGACAGGAAATGATCTGTTGTTATATTTGATAAAAAAATAAAAATTGTAGCTGAACATCTTTGTACTGAAAGCACAGAGTGAAGATTGTTTAGCAGCGTTCTGCTGCTAAATCATAAGTTTTTCTCTCTGTATTTTATCTAACATTACATTTCTCTCTGTTGTTTCACGACGCAGCTTCAGTACGGGAAATAACTCAACTTCACACTAATGGTAGCGGCTGATATTTTATAAACTTATCACATATATTACATTTGAATCCAGGGATGAAATAGAAAGATAAAAAGCATTTTCAGATCATGTTTACGTGAAGGACTCTGATCAGTAAGTGAGATTCCATATCCATCAGCCAGCTTCTTTCCCACAATGCTCCTGTGTGTAACCCCACTGCACTGCAATAATGTAGGCAGAGACGTTTACCATGTCGAGTAAAAGACACAACAAACATGTAACATATAACACACACCACTGCCAGACTCCATCAGAATCTTATTCAAAATCATACAGCAATAAAATCACCAAATTTCCCAGGATTCCTCTGGATTAAACAGGGGTCTTTTGTGTGAATATCCAAGTACCATTTCACCTTTTTGGATTATTTTCATAAGGTGTGACTCCTAAATATTGAACTATAGATTTAAAATACACAGGGGGAAATGCACATATACTGACATACTGTATATTGGTAAATACATGCGTTTATCAGAAAATAATATTTTCCATTAAATCACAAGATATTTCTGTTCATTAAGGGGAACTAGCGGTATATTAGCACAATGCTACATTCTACAGATTTACTGTGTGTGATGACTGATTGTTGTCTAGTTTTCCTCTTTTTTATTAAGACACACATCAGCTGTGTTTTAACCAGAGTAACAGTTACTTTCACATTTTCACATGGAACAATTCACATTTGACTTCATGCATAAAATCTTCACACTGTATTATTTACTTTCACAGAGCTTTCTCGCACGTGAGTATAAACCCTTTTGTGTGATGGTGATGTGTTGATGCTGCATGAATAATATATTTATTGTGCAGATGAAATAGATTAGACTGTGCTGTGTGTTCAGAGTGCAATAGCACATAGATATATGAGCATCATGAGCATAGTGTAGTGAACACAACAGACTGTGATCGCTGCAGAACATCCATCATGCTGTAGTCTAGTTTGTCATTAGTGTTATACACACACAGAAATCTGACCTACACACTGATACTGAGAGATACAAAGCTGAAGGTTTCTTTACAACAGACACACACACTCATTAGTGAACAATCTGATCTAATGGAGCTAATAATCCGAGATGGGCTCGATATCAGTTTAAACTGAAACAATCAGAGACATTTCTCCATCAGAGAGGAAATTAAACTACACACTAAATGTGTCCTTTAGATTGTTACAGTTACTGGATATCCAGTAGATCAGACTAGATCACTGCCACATCTAGCACTGAGAACCACAGCAACACACAAAGCTAGCTAATATCGGCCAGCGAGTTTGTTCTGTAGACTGTGTGCTGTGTTTGAATGAGCGCGCAGTCAGAATGAGCACAGTTACACTGCGCCATCGGAGATCAGACTGCTGCAGAATCAGACAGAGCCACGTAGGAAGCTAACCGGCTAACGCTAGGTAAAAGACAAGCTCTTGTTGAAAGTGAGCGGTTTTGCCTTTTACCTTGTACTCAGTAACTGTGAGAGTCACATTGATGATCAAATCAACTCCAATATTTTAAACAGGATGAAAATACACCATGTAAAACAATTCAACATAAACATTAGTGACAGACTGTAGAGTTCTGAGACCAAGAACAAAACACCACCAGCATGACCTCAGAGGCTTCATCCAATAGAGAGATAAACACACAGATACACTTCAAGAGCAAAGGAGCAGATATTACAGTTTGATCAAAAAAGTAGATGATGGACAGATGAGACAAAGACTACGCTGTAGCAGAGTGATGAAAAGAGGAAAGTGTGAAGAAAAAAGAAAAGCGCTCATGATCCAAATCAAAGCAGCACTTCTGTGAACCATGGAGACATGGACATTTATGGAAGAGTAGAACTTGTCTTTATTTTCCCCTGATACAGATAGAAATGGATTAAAATATGGTGATGCTCAGCATTTTCACTTCATATGGAGTGTTTTATTCAACAGTTGATCACAGATATGTGTTACTGCACGGAGAAAAACACTCCATGAAGAATTTAATGATTTAAATATAAACTATTTATAATGATTCACTATCTGTTGTTATATTTGATAAAAATATTAAAATTGTAGCTGAACATCTTTGTACTGAAAGCACAGAGTGAAGATTGTTTAGCAGCGATTCTGACTGTAAATCATAAGTTTTTCTCTCTGTATTTTATCTAACATTACATTTCTCTCTGTTGTTTTACACGACAGCTTCAGCACGGGTAAGTAAATAACTCGACTTCACACTAATGGTAGCGGCTGATATTTTATAAACTTATCACATATATTACATTTGAATCCAGGGATGAAATAGAAAGATAAAAAGCATTTTCAGATCATGTTTACGTGAAGGACTCTGATCAGTAAGTGAGATTCCACTTCCATCAGCCAGCTTCTTTCCCACAATGCTCCTGTGCGTAACCCCACTGCACTGCAATAATGTAGGCAGAGACGTTTACCATGTCGAGTAAAAGACACAACAAACATGTACAGTCATGGACGAAATTATTGGCACCCCTGGAACTTTTCCAGAAAATGCACCATTTCTCCCAGAAAAGTGTTGCAATGACAAATGTTTTGGTATACACATGTTTATTACCTTTAAGTGCATTGGAACAGCACAATAAAGCAGAAGAAAAAAGGCTAATTTTACATAATTTTACACAAAACTCAAAAATTAGGTCAGTCAATATTGTTGGCACCCTCAACTTAATATTTGGTTGCACACCCTTTGGAGAAAATAACTGAAACCAATCGCTTCCTATAACCATCAACAAGCTTCCTACACCTCTCAACTGGAATTTTGGACCACTCTTCTTTTGAAAACTGCTCCAGGTTTCTCAGATCTGAAGGGTGCCTTCTCGCAACAGCAATTTTGAGATCTCTCCATAGGTGTTCTATGGGATTTAGATCCGGACTCATTGATGGCCACTTCAGAATTCTCCAGCGCTTTGTCTCCAACCATTTCTGGGTGCTTTTTCAGGTATGTTTCGGGTCATTGTCCTGCTGAAACACCCATGACCTCTGACTTAATAGTCTCCAGATTTCATGATTCCTTGCACACAGTCAATGCTCCCAGTGCCAGAGGCAGCAAAACAACCCCAAAACATCCTTGAACCTCCACCATGTTTGACTGTAGGTACTGTGTTCCTTTCTTTGTAGGCCTTTTTCCGTTTTCTGTAAACAGTAGAATGCCAAAAAGCTCGACCTTAGTCTCATCTGTCCACAAAACATTCTCCCAGAAGGATTGAGGCTTACTCAGGTACATTTTTGCAAACTGCAGTGTGGCTTTTTTATGCCTCTGTGTCAGAAGTGGGGTTCTCCTCGGTCTCCTGCCATAGCGCTTCTTCTCATTCAGATGACGACGTATGGTTCGAGCTGACACTGATGCACCCTGAGTCTGCAGGACAGCCTGAATTTGCGTGGAAGTTGACTGAGGTTGTTTATCCACCATTCGAACTATCCTGCATTGCAGTCGTTCATCAATTTTTCTCTTCCGTCCACGTCCAGGGAGATTTGCCACAGTTCCATGGGTTATAAACTTCTTGATTATATTGCGCACAGTGGACAAAGGAACTTTAAGATCTCTGGAGATTGACTTGTAACCTTGAGATTGTTGATATTTTTCCACAATTTTGCTTCTTAAGTCCTCAGACAATTCTCGGCTCTTCTTTCTCTTCTCCATGCTTGGTGTGGCACTCACAGGCACACAACACAAAGGTTGAGCCAACTTTTATACACTCTAACTGGCTTCAGTTTTGATTTCTATATTGCCAGCACCTGTAACTTACCACAGGTGAGTTTAAATGAACATCACATGCTTGAAATTAAATTATTTACCCACAGTTTTAATAGGGTGCCAATGATTTTGTCCAGTTTTGTGTAAAATGATGTCAAATTTGCCTTTTTTCTTCTGCTTTTTTGTGCTGTTGTGTAAACCAAAACATTTGTCATTGCAACACTTTTCTGGGAGAAATGGTGCATTTTCTGGAAAAGTTCCAGGGGTGCCAATAATTTCGTCCATGACTGTAACATATAACACACACCACTGCCAGAATCCATCAGAATCTTATTCAAAATCATACACCAATAAAATCACCAAATTTCCCAGGATTCCTCTGGATTAAACAGGGGTCTTTTGTGTGAATATCCAAGTACCATTTCACCTTTTTGGATTATTTTCATAAGGTGTGACTCCTAAATATTGAACTATAGATTTAAAATACACAGGGGAAATGCACATATACTGACATACTGTATATTGGTAAATACATGCGTTTATCAGAAAATAGTATTTTCCAATAAATCAAGATATTTCTGTTCCTTAAGGGGAACTAGCGTTATATTAGCACAATGCTACATTCTACAGATTTACTGTGTGTGATGACTGATTGTTGTCTAGTTTTCCTCTTTTTTATTAAGACACACATCAGCTGTGTTTTAACCAGAGTAACAGTTACTTTCACATTTTCACATGCAACAATTCACATTTGACTTCATGCATAAAATCTTCACACTCTATTATTTACTTTCACAGGAGGAAGAATTAGGTGAGTATAAACACTTTTGTGTGATGGTGATGTGTTGATGCTGCATGAATAATATATTTATTGTGCAGATAAAATAGATTAGACTGTGCTGTGTGTTCAGAGTGCAATAGCACATAGATATATGAGCATCATGAGCATAGTGTAGTGAACACAACAGACTGTGATCGCTGCAGAACATCCATCATGCTGTAGTCTAGTTTGTCATTAGTGTTATACACACACAGAAATCTGACCTACACACTGATGGCCGAGATACAAAGCTGAAGGTTTTTGTTTGAATGTGATTTCATAGCAGTAACTCCTTCTGAAAGTGATTGAGACGGGCGAACATTACTGTAGTGTATATAACTACAGAGAGAGATGTGAGTTAGAGAGTTCACACTGGATCATGGTGCATGAAAGAGATTATAACAGAATAGAAGTAAGTGATCTGGTGAATTTGTTTCTTGCAGCATTAATACTGAAAGAGCCTGAAGAGGTTTTTTTTTCAAGTCAGCAGAAAGAGGAGAGAAACAAGCCAGTACAGGATAAAAACAGACTTCTTGAGAACAGCTACAGAACGTTTAGAGCTAATACTATAGGATCAAATACAGAGAACATTACAGAAAATAACAATGCATTTTTAATCATCTCAACAATCTTACTTTGCATTTTTTCCCTCACATCCTCCTCTAAATGAAGAGTTCTGGGTTTATCAGGTGAGTAAACTGTTATAAAATATTATTATTTCACGAATCTCTTACTGATGGTAACAGCATTAAAAAGATTATTAAATTATGTTACAATTAGGCCAGTGCCTGGTGACAGGTAAATGAGTTACCATGGTAACAGCCCCAGTGATGGTAAAAACTTGACTATTACGAGTAAAAAATATGACATTTGATTGTTCTAGAAACTCAGCTGTTGAACTGTTTGTTTATTTAATTAATTAATTAATTAATTAATTAATTAATTAATTAATTATTATTATTATTATTATTATTATTATTATTATTATTATTATTATTGCTATGAGTGTAAACACTTTGTGGAAATTTGAACAAAATAAATAATAAAGTAAATAAATGTAAGAATAAATGATGACCTTCACCCCAAAAGAAAATATAAACAAAACAAACTGTCAGATTTGGGGAGAAAAATACACGCAGTGCTCTCAGTGTCTTTATTATTACTTTATTGTGATGTTGTGTGACGTCATCACGGCAGAAAATATCAACTCTCAGTGACTCACACACTCACACACACACACACAGACACTCACACACACACACACACACACACACACACACACACACACTCACACACTCACACACACACTCACACACTCACACACACACTCACACACTCACACACACACACACACACACACACACACACACACACACACACACACACACACACACACACACACACACACACACACACACACACTCACACTCACTCACTCACACACTCACACACACACACACACACCCACACTCTCTCTCTCTCTCTCACACACACACACACACTCTCTCTCTCTCTCTCACACACACACACACTCTGTCTCTCTCTCTTCTCTCTCTCTCTCACACACTCTCTCACACACCCGCACACACACACACACACACACACACACACACTGTCTTTCTCTCACACACACACACACACACACACACAACACTCACTACACACACACACGCACACACTCTCTCTCTGCTCTCTCTTCTCCTCACACACACACAACACATTCACACACAGTCTCTCCACACGCACGCACACTCTCTCACACACACACACACACACAACACACACACACACACACGCACACACACACGCACACACACACACTCACACTCTCTCAACACACACACTACACACTCACACTCTCTCACACACACACACACTCACTCACACACGCACGCACACACACACACACACACTGTCTCTCTCACACACACACGCACGCACGCATCGCACACACACGCCCACACACACTCTCTCACACACACGCACACACACACTCACACACACACACACACACACAAACAGTGATCTGAACAGAGAGACACTTCATGTGTATTTAACACTTTATTTACATACAGTATGGAGTCATGTAGAAAACCTTCACACTGTTTTATTCACTTCCACAGAGAGACGGAGAATGGACAGAAGATGAGAGAGTGGAAATGGAGAAATCTGCTCTACAGATTGGTGAGTATTGAAGGAGGTACAAAAGTAAACACACCTGTTCATTTTTTGCACAGTGAAGTGTTCAATAACGAGATCTCCAGTAAGCATGTAGTCTGAAATTCTCAACGTGTCACATTCTCTATTAAAGATATTATTTACAGAAAGTTTATCGAGGTGTAAAGAATTCACACTGCATGTCATTGTTTTTGTGTGTAATTGTGTAAAGAATTTCAAAGTTATTTTTATTACAGTAAATAATCAGAATATTTCAGGGGTGGAAATCACACAGCAGGAAAATCAAGAAATAACTGAGACTCCAACAAATTCATTATTTTTGTTAATAAATTCAGGCAAATCTGCTCTATAATAGTAAAGAGACCAGGAAAAAACTCATCCTTTAATTATATTATATGGATTTTTTAAATGATATTTTCCTGAAAATAGCTTTCTTTCTCCACACATTATTCACAAACAACTGTCACTTTCAATTATTTCAGAATACAAAATACATGAAAAAAATATTTATCTTATCTAATATTTATTTATAGAAAATATACAAACACTGCAGATGAAGGACAAGACACTGGAAGAGAAGGACACGCTGCTCAGAGAGGTAAAAGAGGAATTGGGAAAAGCAAGTAAGAGATTAGAAGAGAATCAGACACAGATAAAAGACAAAGAGAGACAACTGGAGAACATGGGGAAAGAACTGGAAACCAGTAAAAATGAACTACTAGAAAGAGACAAACGGCTTCAGGAGAAAGACAGACTTCTGACAGAAAATACACAAACACTTCAGGTGAAGGACAAGATAATCCAAGAGAAGGACAAACAATTAAACGAGGTGAAAAGTGAATACGAAAAAACAAGTAAAAAGTTAGATGAGAATCAGAGACAATTGAAACAGAATGAAGGACAACTGGAGAATGTGGTCGAAGAACTGGACACCAGTAAAAATAAACTGCAGATACTGGGACAGGAGCTGCAGGACAAGGAGAGACAACTACAGGACAAGATGATCGTACTGGAACAACAGAAAACTGAGTTAGCAGAAAAAAACAAACACCTTGAAGAGAAAGAGAGTCTTCTAACTGAGAGAGAGACACAGCTAATGGAAAGAGACAAACAGCTTCAGGAGAAAGACAGACTTTTAGAGGAGAAAACAAAGCAGCTGCAGGAACAGACAGATCCAGAATCATCAGGCCTGATCAGAAGGAGAAACAGCAAGGAAGGGTTACCTCCAAGAAGTGAGTAATTTATTAAATTAAGCAGTTAAAATGTTCTCAGAAGGTCAGTAGTTCCAGATAGTAAATCTACACTTAATAACTCATATGTAAATATACTGTAATGATACTTAATGTTGCAACTCTTCAGATATTGTAAGGAAGTGTCATTTAAACAGTGAAAGTGGTTAGTTATAGTGTATAAAACAGAACTTTAATGATATCATCTGTCTAACTTTACCTTCTGAAGAATGTCTCTCTCATTCTGACTGGTTCTGATGTTTCCTAGTGAGTGGAGTGACTCAGGACTCAGCAGCACCAATCAGGAGAAGAAACAGTATGGATGGAACACGTACAACATGTAAGAGATTAATGATTCTTGTTGTATGTTTAGTGTGTAACTCAACACTAGTTTTGGGTAAAAGAGACGACTATGAAGAGAGGAAGCAGGAGGATTTGGACACTTAAATTTATCATTTGATTTGATAAATCCAGATTTCATCATTAATAGATCCACCACCGTACTCCAGAGAACAGCATCATCACCATAATGCAGGAGTGATTCTGTATTAAATGATTCATTCTTGTTCATTTTCAGTGGGTGGAGAATCGTCTAGTCCACATTCTCCAGTGTCGGTTCCTGTAGCAGAACTGAGACTGGTGCTGCTGGGGAGGACGGGGTCTGGGAAGAGTGCAGCAGGAAACACCATCCTGGGCAGAGAGGAGAGGAACCAGGCTGCTACATCTACAGATAGATCTACATCCACCCAGCAGAGTGAGAGCACACAGGGGGAGGTGGCTGGGAGGAAGGTGACTGTGGTGGACACTCCTGATTGGTTCTCTCCTGGACTCTCTCTGGAGAAGCTGAGACAGGACCTGGGGCACTGTGTCCGTCTGTCTGCTCCAGGACCCCACGCCTTCCTCCTGGTCATACCTGTAAAGCAACCTACAGGAGTGGAGAGAGGGACACTGGAAAAAATGGAGGAGATGTTTGGACACAGATGTTGGAGAAACACCATGATCATATTCAGTGTTACTGAAGAGCTTCAGAAGAAGAACATTGAGGAGTTTATCCAAGCAGGAAACCAGGAGGTCCAGAGATTTGTAGAGAAATGTGGGAACAGGTTTCACTGTCTCAACATTGAGGAGAGTGGAGATGGTTCTCAGGTCTCAGAGCTGCTGGAGAAGATAGAGAAGATGGTGGAAGGAAGCAGAGAGAAATTCTACAGCAGTGAGATCTACCTGGAGACAGAATCTCAGATTAGAGCAATGGAGACAAAGATCCTGAACGAAATAAAAGAGAAAAGGATAAGAGAGGAGATGGAACTGAAGGAAAAAATAGAAAAGGAGGTGCAGGAGACTCTGAGAAAGATAGAGAAAGTGATCCAGGAGCATGAAGGAGACATCAGACAACTTAATGACCGAATATCTGAACTGGAGAGAAAGATTAAAGAAAAGAAGGATGAGGAGAAAAAGAGAGAACTTGAGAAGGAGCTGAAACGAGAGGTAGAGCGAAGGATAGAGATGGAAGAAAAGGTGAAGAAACTGAAAGAAGAGAGAGAGAGGGAGAGGAGACAGATGGAGGAGAGGCACCAACAGGAGATGGAGGAGATCAGGGAGGAGTATGAAGGAGAGGCCAGGATGGAGATAGAGAGAATCCTCATGAAGATCATCCGGCCTGTACTCCAGGAAGAGTTCAGCAGACAGTTGGAGGAGAAGAACAGAGAGCTGGAGAGTTTTAAACAGAGACTTTCAGAGCTCACAGAGACTCACCGTCTGCTTGAAGAGGTTTATGAGAAAACTGTGAGAAGCAGCTCAGAACCAGAGAGAGCAGCTCTAACAGGAGAGGCATCGAAGGGAATCTCTCAGAGATATAAAGACTTTTTATTTACATTATTAAATGTAAGTACCAGTAATAATTATTATTATTATTATCACCGGCAGACTTGTTACTGCTGATTTCTGGTCATGTAGGAGGACATAACAAATATAGTGAGTGGGGATAATGTGGACATTTTACACACAGAAGAAGTCACATCATGCCCCAAGGTGTTTTATTCTTCTTATACTTCAGCAATTTACCAACATTACATTTTTATGATTAAAAAAAAAATCAGAAAACCTACTGAATGTTATTGTGAGCGTTGACGGGTTGATGACGCGACACTTTTTCTGTCCAACTAATTGTTTTTTTTTCCTTTTTTATTTTTACCTGTTATGTATTGGTAATATTTCATTAGAAGCTTAAAAATATAATGTGGTGCGACCGTCCGAACACTAATGCGATTCTTAAAACTTGTTTGAATTTGCAATAAATCCTTTAATATTTGTATTTTTCCATATTCCACATAATGTCACAAAGTATTTTACATTACTGATCAAAACTGCAAAGAATTTTTGATTAATAGTTCTTTTATAATATACTTGGGAAATTGCAACCATCTGGAAAAGACCTTTTTTATGTATTGTCATGTGGTTTGACCTCAATAAAGATGGATATTCTATTAATATTTTGTACAGTTTCATTAGAAAAATGCATTTGTGAAAATATGAGTTTATTAATTAAGTATTTATTGGTTTGTATTTGTAATTATGTACATATGTATGTACGTCTTTACTTATTTAGTATTATATTTGAATCATGTTTAGATTCCACTAAGTAGCAAAAGAATCTCTGATCTTTAATTCAAGAGCTGAGTATCTTGATAGAAGAAAAGAAAAAGAAAACGATTACCAATATATGATGTAAATATTATAAACCCTATTGTATTTCTAATTAGCTGATGATGAGATTTTTAGCATGTTTACTTATAGTACTCATATTCCTTTTCCCCTAAAGTCCACTTATAACACTTTAATGTCAGACTTTTTTACAAACAAAATCATAATAAATTTTTACACCACCATTTTCCAACTGCTCTTTTTCTCTTAGAATTGCGGACAGTGTTGAATTTTTTCACTGTCCATTTAAGACAGAAGTTATATGTATATGTTAAATGGCCTCTGTTCTGATTGGCTGCCCTGTATTGCACTTCCTGAAACGACTAATCTAGGATTAAACGTTAATTATCACTTCAGTGTAAATGGGCGTGTTTACACTGCTATGGACTAAATCACAGTGATGTGGAAATGTGAACCACGACTAGGAACCGTTAAAGAACTGTTTTTGCAGGAAACTGTGGTTTCCATATATGGACTGTACGGTTTGGGGCTGAATGAACCTTTATCAATGTTCACATGGTACATCAACCTTTCATTGCTCACAAAAATGTACCTTCTGTTCTCCTCAATCATATATAATGCATTTCAAATTGTCTGTCTACTTCACGTTACAAATTTGTTTTAGCTATCGTAGAAGAAACCTGCTGGGAAAGATTACATATATACGCAGCAGAAAAAGACTCGTCCTCTCACATTCAACTGCGTTTATTTCCAGCACATTTCGTAACGTGTGTAAATATTTGTATGAACATAAAAAGATTCAACAGCTGAGACATGAACTGAAGAAGTTTCACAGATGTTTGAGGAACAGAAATGGAATAACGAGTCCCTGAACAAAGGGGATGTCGATATCAGAAGGAACAGTTAGGATCTGGTGTTCTCCAGCTGCTTTAAGTACTACAGTGCATCTCATCCTCATGGACTGCACCAGATTGGTCAGTTCTTGCTGTGAGATGTTCCTCCACTCTTCCACCGAGGCATCTGCAAGTTCTCGATCACGTCTGTGGGGTTACGTGTAATTTTCCACTGTGAGGACGATCAGCTGTCCTTCCTGTCTCCCTGTAGCACCGTCTTATGCGTCTTACATTCAGACACTGCAGTTTATTGCTCTGGACACATCTGCAGTCCTCATGCGTCCCTGCAGCAGGTCTATGGCATGTTCACGCAGGTGAGCAGGAACCCTAGACATCTTTCTTCTGGTGTTTTTCACAGTTAGGACACTAAAGAGACCGTTCTACTAACTTATTGTAACTGTGACCTTCATCGCTTTCTGCCTGTTCGTGTCTTAATTACTGTTCCACAGGTGCATGTGCAATAATGTGTTTATGGTTCACTGAACAAGCATGAAAAACACTGTTTAAACTCTTTCCAAAAAAGATCTGTCTTATTTGGATTTCACTAAATGATCTTTAAAATCAAGTCTCCTGAAAAAGGGACGTTTCTTTTTTTGCCGAGTTTATAAACTTGAAGTGACCTGCTAAAGAAGAAACATGGAGAAATGGAGAGCTGCATAATACTTTACACCCCATCCATGTACAGTACAAAGTGTTTTTAATATGCATAACAATTTTTTTTATAAAACTGATTTTAAAAAAAATAAATCTGCAGATTAAGATTTTTTAAATTCAAATGTTAATAAAATTTGCAATACAAACTTTGAAGCACATTAAGAAAATACATTATTTAGAGGGAAAATCACGGTTGCGCCACATGATCATGTTTAATGTAGTGTGTTTTTATATAAATGTACGTGTACGCCACATTTTAAACGTTTTATCAAATGCCAAATATATGCTTGATTTGTATATTTTTAACCAAAGATTATCCAAGTGAGATCATGTGGTGTTCCTGTTTCTGTCTGAAAGCTAACAGCCGAATAGCTACAGTGTAGAGGAGAGATATGGAGGTGAAAGTCTATGAAGCAGCCTACTGCAAAAGAAACGTAGGTCAGGATTGATGATATAAGGTGTAGGTTTCCTCTCTTACTAACATATTATCTCAGTCACTTTCACTGGAACTGTCATAAAGGTCTTTTAGGGAATTGTTATTAATATGGTGAGATTGGACGATGGTGCCTTAAATGATAAAATAACAAATTGTCTGTATATTGTATAGATTTCAAAACAATCATGATGTTATTTGATATATTTCCTCATCCTACTGAAATGAATTCCTGGTTGCCACGACAACACCTGATGTGATTCTGCATCGTTTTTAGTCGTGACTGTGACTTACATCAAACACAGCAGACAGGCGTTGATTTAAATCCGTGTTTCAGCACGACAGGACGTGTTTTCACTGCGTTTTCACTGAGTTCTTACAGCTGAGCGGAACAGCTGTCATGGGGCTGGCGAACCTGTTCTCCATTCTCCCGCACACACCTGACGCCATGGCGGAGAGACAGCGTCTCCTCTCCGGCCTCAGAGACCGTGGCGTCCCGCTCACTCCCACCCACTCTCAACTTTTACCGGCGACTGATACTCACATAACTTACACACTCAATAATTCAAGGAAAAGAAAAACAGAGAGACAAACTCGCAGAAAACTTTGGCGAGACGCCAAACCGCTCTCACGCGCTCTACACGCCACGCTCATTCCTCCACCGCGCATGCGCAAAGAGAGAATTCTGAATAATATCAGCAAGAATTGTTAAACATGTCTTCACAGAGACTTTAAGATGATCTTGCCATGTAAAATGACCATCAGAGGACAATGCTTTGCGAGCTTTAACTAATAATCAACTATTTTAACAACAGATTTTTTTTAGAAGAAACCGCCCAGATAATACTCTAGTTTTATAAATATAAATATATTTTGGAGAACTGAGCTTTGACTTTCAGGATAAAATACAGCAACACCAGTAGAGGGCAGCAACAGACTGGTGTTTATTTTTCTTTCTCATGATGGAAGGCAGACCGGATCTTTATTTCTCGGTAAGTTTTACGATCATATTATATATATATATATATATATATATATATATATATAATATTTTGGTGTGTGCTTTGAGCGATCTTTATTATAATAAGTAGTACGTGTGTATTTTAATAACTTTTATATTGTGTGTTTAGGTGTGTGCTGCTTTATTATAAGACGTCTTGGAATGTTTATCATGTATTAAGGAAACCTTTTCTTAGATCATTATAAATATGGTTAAATAGAAATGGAAAGAAACCAGGGCTGTTTTAAAATCATTACTGTAGAATTTGTACAAGTTTATAAGAGAAAACATGTCAGTGTAGTACTGCAGTGTGATATGATCAGTGTTCATTTTCAACAGGAGCGAGGCCCTCTGAAGCTGAAAACAACCCAGCAGTGTTCCTCCAGCTCCTGCCATCCAACCACATGTGTCACTTCAACCACATGCGTACAGTATATTAAGAAGCAGTGGCCGGTGCAAATAAAAAACAAATGTAATGTAAATTCAAAAAAAAAAAAAATAAAAAAATATATATATATATATATATATATATATATATATAGAGAGAGAGAGAGAGAGAGAGAGAGAGAGAGAGAGAGAGAGAGAGAGAGCGCTTTATGTACTCATACCTTAATAACGTTTTATATAATTGATCACTTGTGTTTATGGTGTGTGTGTGTGTTCTTTATCTGATGTAATTGATTATTTATTTAAAAAATACAATTCTATTGTTTATATACAGCGACTTGTCACTGATTTATATCACACTTTTGCTTCAGTAATCACTCACTGAGCCTGTGTGCTAAAACATTTTATAATCTCTTTATTTTTTCACACCACCTTAAAGCATCTTAGCACAAATCTTCAAATAATAAGTAATAGAGTAATCATATGTAACATTAATTAGGATTTCTAATAACTCAAATCATAAAAATACAATAGAATTAAAAAAAAATGCAATATCATTAATACAGTGAAATACATTATTTTGTTAAAAAAAAACAACAAAAAAAAAACAAATAAGGATCCACCATTGCTGTAAAACAAAAAAACAAAAACACTTCCATTGCACTCAACTCCGTTCGACGCAACTCTCTCTCTCTCTAATAATAATAATAATAATAATAACAATACAAATTTCCCCAGGATTAACCAAAGCTAATACCTTAAGAAACTACTTAATTCTAAGTCCAGATTCTCAGTGTGCTACATACTGGACCCTGGGATCACATTTATACATTTAGGATTCATGTCTTTTTCTTTATCATTATGCTGTCTGTCAGTCTTTTTATATTTATCATCTATCTATCTATTTATCTCTCATCATTTCATTATTTATCTATCTATCTAGTCATCCATCTATACCCAAGTATTTGGCATTAACATGTAAATAATTTCCCCCATTTAACATGTACATATTGAGTCTCCACTGTCCGCTCTTTGAGGTAAAGCTGTTTCTTGAACTTTCCTCCACGGCTGTTGTTCTGCTCTGTACATGTGCACATGCTGCCCCCTTGTGGACGATCTAAGTGAAGTCAGCTTTACCTTGTTATAGTTGTGTATTACGAGTCGTCCAGCGGTTATTTATTATTTCTTTAAGACTGAGACAGGTTCTTCTAGATTATTTTATCGGAGCAGTTCGGTATTATACGGAGCCCCCTAGTGTCAGGTTAATAATATTTATTTTTTTAAACCGCCATGTGTAATCCGTGCTCTCGGTTTTGCAATCCGCACCCGTTTTCTTCTTCACTTCCTTCTTCAGCGATCAAGAGACCACAGGACATTGACGGTGTACATCTGCCTGATAAATCCAATAGATCAAGGGTTTAGAGTAGATTTAATGCTACGTTGTGTTTTGAATTGGACGTTTCACAGCTTTCGTTGTGTAACATTGTCTTTATTGTGCTTTGCACTCCAAACCCAACCGTTATCTTCCCAGACTTTCTTGTATCCAAACTTTGTGTTTGAGACCTCCATTAACAGTGCGAGTGCTTGTCCAGTTATGAAGTTCTGAATTTCCATTTCCTCTGTCCGGTAGGTGACCAGATTTTAAAAACCCAAACTGGAACACTATGGTGCCATGTGTGTTTTCAATGCACACGTGTAGTGTTGTGTTCTGCATCTGTCTGTAAGGTAACATGGTGATGACTAATAACGTTAGTGAAGTCTGGGATTAAGTTTGTTTTACTGCTGGTGCAGCACACCTTCACTCCATTCCGGTGCTTATTACTGGACTGCAGTGAGTGGACAGGGGAAAGAGTAAGGAAAAAGAATGGGAAACTCAAAAATAATACAACTACCTGTAACCCTTATCACGAGGTAGTAAGAATGTACATAGGTGTAGTAGTCTAAAGTAGTCTTAGAGGTTATCAGAAATATGAATTTGGACAAGAATCAAAAGATGCTAAATTGTTAAGAGCCTGAGAATTGAAAGTCAATAAAAAGAATACCACACCAGAATGACAGTTTGCATAAAGTGTATTAAATACAGAGGGCTGATACATATATACATACATACATACATACATACATACATACATACACACACACACACACACATATATATATATATATATATATATATATATATATATATACAAAAACAGTTATGAAAAATAACAAACTAAAATAATAAAGTGCGCATGTAAATAAATCCCCTTTTGCACGATGTTTCCAACTCTTTACCAAAACCTGACCTATAAATAAGGCCAGATCATTGCTCTCAATTACCATTCAGTGAATAAATGGACTGCTACAGGCTACTATAAAATCAAATGACATAATACTTCAGTACACCTGTAACGCAATGTCAAGATCTCTCTCTCGTTGTACAACAGCTCTTATGTTTCTTCTCCGGTATCAAAACTATATGAATTTCTCTCCAGTATCCAAAGTACATTTACATCACAAATTACATACTTCACAAAAACACACATTTCTAACTCAAGTTGTATGAAACCTTAGTAACGTTAGCAGTATGAAGAATAAAACTGCAGGAGTTGCATGTAAACATCGATCAACTTGTATGACTTTAAATTCGAGACATTAAGGTGTTAGTGTTCTTATTTATCCCCCTCTGCACCGGTCACAGGGGAAAGAATGCATTAAAAACTGTACCTCTGTAACCTCCAGTAACAATTAAATCCACAACTTTTAACATCATTATTTAACAATCTAAACATTTAGCAACAGTATGGAAAAGTAACATTTCTTTTTATAACCCACAAACAAAGTCATTAGTTGTTTTCAAAGGCATTAAACAGTAGTCCGCAAACCTATTGTGGCTAATCACCATATTAGCATTTGAATACAGCAGGCTCACATTAGCTTTCCACCATTAGCGCCAGTTAGCATAAATGCTAACGAGCTCAGAGTAAACTCAGCAGGCTAGGTTAAATAGTCATAGGTCAAAAAGTGCTTTTGGGTGAACTGAGAGTATTCCTGGTGAGATTGTAACAAAAACAATGTGTAGAATTAGGTGTGTTACAATTTAGTGTATGAAAACCTGCACCCTCACTGGCCCTTTCCGCATAAGATTGCCCACTTAACCCTAAGTCTAACCCATACGAACATATATTAAAGGCTTAAACCTTCAGATTGTTTACAGGGTTGGCCAATATCACTTTCTATGGGCAGAAATGAAACAGACGTCAGTAGTTTAACAAGAAAGATTCTCAGTCGGTTTCTCAAACTCATAACTTACATTATATAAACATAATGATCCATCCATCCATCTTCTACCGCTTACTCGGCTGACTGGCGTGTCTAAAGTGTCCGTAGTGTATGTGTAAAAATAAAAAAACAAAACGCAGAAAAATACAATACCGAACTGCTCCGATAAAATAATCTAGAAGAACTTGTCTCCGTCTTAAAGAAATAATAAATAACCGCTGGACGACTCGTAATACACAACTATAACAAGGTAAAGCCGACTTCACTTAGATCGTCCACAAGGGGGCAGCATGTGCACATGTACAGAGCAGAACAACAGCCGTGGAGGAAAGTGCAAGAAACAGCTTTACCTCAAAGAGCGGACAGTGGAGACTCATTCTGTACATGTTAAATGGGGGAAATTATTTACATGTTAATCTTAAATGTATAAATGTGATCCCAGGGTCCAGTATGTAGCACACTGAGAATCTGGACTTAGAATTAAGTAGTTTTTTAAGGTATTAGCTTTGGTTAACCCTGGGGAAATATTTATTATTATTATTATTATTATTATTATTATTATTATTATTATTATTATTATTATTATTATTATTATTATTATTATTATTGTTGTTGTTGTTGTTGTTGTAGTTGTCATGGTTGTTGATGTTGTTTAGGACATACATGTATAATAATGAGCTAATAATGCTGATCACAGGAGGCGGGGTTATCAGAGGTGAAGGGGCGGAGCTCTCTCTCAGGTATCTGTAATGAAGGTGAAGGTGAAAGTAACATTACACTTCCTGCTGACGGACTAAAACAGGAGGAATGTATTTGTGTGTGTAGACAGGGGGGAGATTTTACACACGGGGTTTAAACTGTAATGAGGTCAATACTGAATATGAGCCTCTCTGAAATGTGGACACACTTCAGCTAAAGCAGCAGATCTCTTTATATCTGAGGAACAGAAAAGGTAAGAGGAGTTAGCATCATGCTAAAGTACATGTTAGTCACCATGGACTCAGTAACCTGTTAAACTGGTCCTCCAGAACACGTTTGCGCTGTGAAATTGTGCTTTCTAACCATGTATTAGTGTGAGGAAATCTGTGTAAAAGGATCACTCTCTCTTCCTGTGTGTGTTCAGGATTTTATTAGTTTGAACCTACAGAAAGAGATCAAGATGGCGACTGCAAGCAGTAAGTTACATTTCCAGAAATATATGTATTAATATTATTTATTTTGGAGTAAACTAATTGTGTGTGTGTGTGTGTTTGTGTGTGTGTGTGTGTGTGTGTGTTTTCCTACACAGATGAGTTTAAACTCATCGGTCCTAGTGATACAGAGGAGTATAAACCCTCTGCTGTCACTCTCTCGTGTCGTCTGTATCCTGAAATCAGTGCTGTTGACATGGAGATCCGCTGGTTTAAGGAGACACGCTGTGTTTGTGTCTATAAGAACAGACATGTGACAGAGGGGAGAGGTTACGAGGGCAGAGTGAGTCTGTTCACTCAGGAGATGGAGAGAGGAAACGTCTCCTTACAGCTGAGAGACTGTAGAAGGTCAGATGAAGGACATTACCTGTGTCAGGTCACTGATGGAGACAGAACAGAGGAGATTACAGTAGAGATGAGAGGTAAGTGTTCCTGATCTCCACACTGCATAAACTCAACATCATCATCTGTGCTTCTCATCTCAGTACATGAAACACACACTCAGTATTCAGTATGAGGTTCAGTATACAGGGTGCTAATGTGGAGTGAAGTTCATTTTAGTTGAATAAACAGTACGTCTGTTTTTCACTCTGCTACACACCTGCACAAGGGCCTAAACGCAGCAGCGTGTACAAATATCAATTAAATCCTGATTCATCATTTCATTAAGTTTGTTTATCTACTAATCAGAGATGGACTCGATATCAGTTTAAACTGAAACAATCAGAGACATTTCTCCATCAGAGAGGAAATGATCTGTTGTTATATTTGATAAAAATATTCAAATTGTAGCTGAACATCTTTGTACTGAAAGCACAGAGTGAAGATTGTTTAGCAGCGATTCTGACTGTAAATCATACGTTTTTCTCTCTGTATTTTATCTAACATTACATTTCTCTCTGTTGTTTTACACGACACCTTCAGCACGGGTAAGTAAATAACTCAACTTCACACTAATGGTAGCGGCTGATATTTTATAAACTTATCACATATATTACATTTGAATCCAGGGATGAAATTGAAAGATAAAAAGCATTTTCAGATCATGTTTACGCGAATGACTCTGATCAGTAAGTGAGATTCCACTTCCATCAGCCAGCTTCTTTCCCACAATGCTCCTGTGCGTAACCCCACTGCACTGCAATAATGTAGGCAGAGATGTTTACCATGTCGAGTAAAAGAGACAACAAACATGTAACATATAACACACACCACTGCCAGACTCCATCAGAATCTTATTCAAAATCATACAGCAATAAAATCACCAAATTTCCCAGGATTCCTCTGGATTAAACAGGGGTCTTTTGTGCGAATATCCAAGTACCATTTCACCTTTTTGGATTATTTTCATAAGGTGTGACTCCTAAATATTGAACTATAGATTTAAAATACACAGGGGGAAATGCACATATACTGACATACTGTATATTGGTAAATACATGCGTTTATCAGAAAATAGTATTTTCCAATAAATCACAAGATATTTCTGTTCCTTAAGGGGAACTAGCGGTATATTAGCACAATGCTACATTCTACAGATTTACTGTGTGTGATGACTGATTGTTGTCTAGTTTTCCTCTTTTTTATTAAGACACACATCAGCTGTGTTTTAACCAGAGTAACAGTTACTTTCACATTTTCACATGGAACAATTCACATTTGACTTCATGCATAAAATCTTCACACTGTATTATTTACTTTCACAGTGGTCAGTACCAGGTGAGTATAAACACTTTTCTGTGATGGTGATGTGTTGATGCTGCATGAATAATATATTTATTGTGCAGATGAAATAGATTAGACTGTGCTGTGTGTTCAGAGTGCAATAGCACATAGATATATGAGCATCATGAGCATAGTGTAGTGAACACAACAGACTGTGATCGCTGCAGAACATCCATCATGCTGTAGTCTAGTTTGTCATTAGTGTTATACACACACAGAAATCTGACCTACACACTGATACTGAGAGATACAAAGCTGAAGGTTTCTTTACAAAAGACACACACACTCATTAGTGAACAATCTGATCTAATGGAGCTAATAATCAGAGATGGGCTCAATATCAGTTTAAACTGAAACAATCAGAGACATTTCTCCATCAGAGAGGAAATTAAACTACACACTAAATGTGTCCTTTAGATTGTTACAGTTACTGGATATCCAGTAGATCAGACTAGATCACTGCCACATCTAGCACTGAGAACCACAACAACACACAAAGCTAGCTAATATCGGGCAGCGAGTTTGTTCTGTAGACTGTGTGCTGTGTTTGAATGAGCGCAGTCAGAATGAGCACAGTTACACTGCGACATCGGAGATCAGACTGCTGCAGAATCAGACAGAGCCCGGTGCGAGCTAACCGGCTAACGCTAGGTAAAAGACAAGCTCTTGTTGAAAGTAGCGGACGTGGCCCTTTTCCCCTTTTACCTTGTACTCAGTAACTGTGAGAGTCACATTGATGATCAAAACAACTCCAATATTTTAAACAGGATGAAAATACACCATGTAAAACAATTCAACATAAACATTAGTGACAGACTGTAGAGTTCTGAGACCAAGAACAAAACTCCACCAGCATGACCTCAGAGGCTTCATCCAATAGAGAGATAAACACACAGATACACTTCAAGAGCAAAGGAGCAGATATTACAGTTTGATCAAAAAAGTAGATGATGGACAGATGAGACAAAGACTACGCTGTAGCAGAGTGATGAAAAGAGGAAAGTGTGAAGAAAAAAGAAAAGCGCTCATGATCCAAATCAAAGCAGCACTTCTGTGAACCATGGAGACATGGACATTTATGGAAGAGTAGAACTTGTCTTTATTTTCCCCTGATACAGATAGAAATGGATTAAAATATGGTGATGCTCAGCATTTTCACTTCATATGGAGTGTTTTATTCAACAGTTGATCACAGATATGTGTTACTGCACGGAGAAAAACACTCCATGAAGAATTTAATGATTTAAATATAAACTATTTATAATGATTCACTATCTGTTGTTATATTTGATAAAAATATTCAAATTGTAGCTGAACATCTTTGTACTGAAAGCACAGAGTGAAGATTGTTTAGCAGCGATTCTGACTGTAAATCATAAGTTTTTTCTCTCTGTATTTTATCTAACATTATATCTCTCTGTTGTTTTCACGACACCTTCAGATTCGGGTAAGTAAATAACTCGACTTCACACTAATGGTGCGCGTATTTTATAAACTTATAAATATATTACATTAAAAAAAAAAAAAAAAAAAATTTTTAAATCACTTTTTTTTTATCTTTTTTTTTTTTTTTTATTTTTTTTTTTTTTAAAATTCTATTATATTAAAAAAAAAAAAAAAATTTTAAAAAATAAAAAAAAAAAAAAAAAAAATAAAAAAAAAAAAAAAAACAAAACAAAAAAATATAAAAAAAAAAAAAAAAAAAAAAAAAAAAAAAAAAAAAAAAATAAAATAATTAAAATTAAAAAAAAATATATTAGCACAATGCTACATTCTACAGATTTACTGTGTGTGATGACTGATTGTTGTCTAGTTTTCCTCTTTTTATTAAGACACACATCAGCTGTGTTTTAACCAGAGTAACAGTTACTTTCACATTTTCACATGGAACAATTCACATTTGACTTCATGCCTAAAATCTTCAACCTGTATTATTTACTTTCACAGAGACTTCTTACAGGTGAGTATAAACACTTTTGTGTGATGGTGATGTGTTGATGCTGCATGAATAATATATTTATTGTGCAGATGAAATAGATTAGACCAGGGGTGCTCACAGTTTTTTTGACTTGCGAGCTACTTTTAACATGACCAGTCAAGGAGATCTACCTACATTAAAAAATGCTATAGTATAGTATATTTATTATATGTATACTGAGTATACTTTAAATATATATACACACAATATATGTTCATGTACCTTGTATAACTGCATGAACCCTTATGACAACACAATTCAGTACATTTTTGGTCAATACCTTACTCTGAGGACTTGCACTGAATAGAATCAGTCAGGGTTACACAGTCCGGACAGTAGCTGCTGGTAGCCAGCCTCAAGCAGGTCTCCAAATGATGATCAGTCATTGTGGAACGGTATTTGGAATTAATGATCTTCATGTGGGAAAAGGCTGACTCACATACATAAGTAGAGCCAAACAATGCAGTCGAGGTTGTACATTTCCTCATGTTTGCTACTTTTCCCTTGTGAGTAAGTTCCAGAACTGTCCATGAGCCCTGGACTTCAGCTGAAGGTCAGTCTGTAGTTTCAGAATCTCATCCTCCACTTCAGACGAGTTCAGGTCAAACAGCGCTGCAGTTTTTGATGCGAGTGAATCAACCCCAACATTGTCCCTAAACGGGTAGCACATGAAAGTAGTGTTGAAAGCGTCTGTGAAACTCTGACCGACAGACAGCTGTCAATCTGCTCCGTGTAGCGTGCAATGTTAAATTGCGCACAAGCCTTCTGTTGTGTCTCCATTTCTGAAGCGGGGTTTTGGAATTTCCCAAAATCATGGCGCTGCAGCTTTGAGGACAGAAGTTGCATTTTCCGTTTAAAGGCATTAACTGAGCTGATCATATCGACCACGGTTTTGTCTTTTCCTTGCAGCTCCAAATGAAGCTCATTTAAAATGTTGGTCAGATCGGTTATAAATACCAAGTCCAGCAGCCACTGATCATCACTGAGTCGGGTGTAAAGTAAAGTATTCTGCATGTTTAACAGCAAAGAGAAACTCCCTTATCTCCCTAAATCCTCGGCCATGACTTAACAGCACCGTGGAACTACTTCTTGATAGCTGGAGAGCTTTGATTGAAGATAATATTTCGTTTTTGTTTTTAAAGTCCCGAAACAACGAGTCAGCTGCGTGTACGAATGCCTCTTTTATCATCTCTCCGTCTCGGAATGACTTCTTGTGTTTAATGATGGAGTGACTCACCCGGAACGATGCTTCGGTGGCTGCCTTAGCATTTGAAGTCAGCCGTGAAAAAATGACTGCTGTCCGGACAACTGTGACTTTAGTTCCTTCACCTTCCTCTTTCTCAGCTCGCTTTTCGGAGGGAAGTCAGTGTTGTAGTTTTTATGAACAGTCCTAAAGTGCCCTCCACATTTCCCTTATTCGGAATAGCAATGGTAGTTTGTCAGATCAGACAAACGCACTTCGAATATGACATCGTGAAAATAAATCATCCTCCCATTCCACATGGAAGTGATAAGTCTTCGGTTCCTTGCTTGATCCCGCGACCTCACTCATTTTGTCCCCTTTCTTCAGTAGGAATAAACTGGGAAGTTTACTCAGTGATTTCTCTCGCTAGTCTTTAGCACTGGCGCGTTTGATCGCACACGTGTGGAGAGAGAAAAGACGAGATCTCAGACTGGCTGTCCTGTACATCAACGCTAACATCTATTTTTATTTTTTTTTGACCGGTCGATCGCGATCAACGTATTGGGCGCCCCTGGATTAGACTGTGCTGTGTGTTCAGAGTGCAATAGCACATAGATATATGAGCATCATGAGCATAGTGTAGTGAACACAACAGACTGTGATCGCTCCAGAACATCCATCATGCTGTAGTCTAGTTTGTCATTAGTGTTATACACACACAGAAATCTGACCTACACACTGATACTGAGAGATACAAAGCTGAAGGTTTTTGTTTGAATGTGATTTCATAGCAGTAACTCCTTCTGAAAGTGATTGAGACGGCGAACATTACTGTAGTGTATATAACTACAGAGAGAGATGTGAGTTAGAGAGTTCACACTGGATCATGGTGCATGAAAGAGATTATAACAGAATAGAAGTAAGTGATCTGGTGAATTTGTTTCTTGCAGCATTAATACTGAAAGAGCCTGAAGAGGTTTTTTTTTCAAGTCAGCAGAAAGAGGAGAGAAACAAGCCAGTACAGGATAAAAACAGACTTCTTGAGAACAGCTACAGAACGTTTAGAGCTAATACTATAGGATCAAATACAGAGAACATTACAGAAAATAACAATGCATTTTTAATCATCTCAACAATCTTACTTTGCATTTTTTCCCTCACATCCTCCTCTAAATGAAGTGTTCTGGGTTTGTCAGGTGAGTAAACTGTTATAAAATATTATTATTTCACGAATCTCTTACTGATGGTAACAGCATTAAAAAGATTATTAAATTATGTTACACTTAGGCCAGTGCCTGGTGACAGGTAAATGAGTTACCATGGTAACAGTCTCAGTGATGTTGAACTGTTTGTTAGTAATTTATTATTATTATTATTATTATTATTATTATTGCTATGAGTGTAAACACTTTGTGTAAATTTGAACAAAATAAATAATAAAGTAAATAAATGTAAGAATAAATGATGACCTTCACCCCGTTGAAGTTCATCTGCAAACTTTGTCTTAAATTCCATTTAAAGTGGCACAGAAAAGGTTTAACACGTATTCAGTTTAACTCGAGGATCTGTGCAGACTCCCTACAACAGGAACATCATTCATTCACAGAAAAACAGTTTTTTCTTCAAATCTATGTGGCAAAATTAATGGCACCCCAAAAGAAAATATAAAGAAAACAAACTGTCAGATTTGGGGAGAAAAATACACGCAGTGCTCTCAGTGTCTTTATTATTACTTTATTGTGATGTTGTGTGACGTCATCACGGCAGAAAATATCAACTCTGAGTGACTCACACACTCACACACACACACACACACACACACACACACACACTCTCTCTCTCTCTCTCTCTCTCACACACACACACACAGTGATCTGAACAGAGAGACACTTCATGTGTATTTAACACTTTATTTACATACAGTATGGAGTCATGTAGAAAACCTTCACACTGTTTTATTCACTTCCACAGAGAGACGGAGAATGGACAGAAGATGAGAGAGTGGAAATGGAGAAATCTGCTCTACAGATTGGTGAGTATTGAAGGAGGTACAAAAGTAAACACACCTGTTCATTTGTTGCACAGTGAAGTGTTCAATAACGAGATCTCCAGTAAGCATGTAGTCTGAAATTCACACCGTGTCACATTCTCTATTAAAGATATTATTTACACACCGTACAGAAAGTTTATCGAGGTGTAAAGAATTCACACTGCATGCCATTGTTTTTGTGTGTAATTGTGTGAAGAATTTCAAACTTATTGTTATTACAATAAATAATCAGAATATTTCAGGGGTGAAAATCACACAGCAGGAAAATCAAGAAATAACTGAGACTCCAACAAATTCATTATTTTTGTTAATAAATTCAGGCAAATCTGCTCTATAGTAGTAAAGAGACCGGAAAAAGCCAGTTTTTATTTACATTATATGCATTTTTTTATTATATTTTTTCTGAAAATAGCATTCTGTCTCCACACATTATTCACAAATAACTGTCACTTTTAATTATTTCAGAATATAAAATAGATGAAAAAATTCTCTATCACGAATTTAAAAGAAACATCAGAAAACTGGAAAAAACTGAAGAGGAGCTAAAAAACACTGAGAAAATCATGGAGAAGAAAGACGCACTACTCAAAGATACAAATACAAAACTAGAGAAGTTGACAAAAGAGCTACAGGAGAGAGAAAGAGATCTACAGGAGAGAGATCAAAGCATCAAGCAACAGAAAACTGAGTTAGCAGAAAAAAACAAACATCTTGAAGAGAAAGAGAGTCTTTTACTGGAGAGAGAGACACAGCTAATGGAAAGAGACAAACAGCTTCAGGAGAAAGACAGACTTCTAACAGAAAATACACAAAAACTACAAGTGAAAGACGAGGCACTGGTGGAGAAGGACACGCTGCTCAGAGAGGTAAAAGAAGATTTGGGAAAAACAAGTAAGAGATTAGAAGACAGTCAGCGACACATGGAGGAGAAAAACACACAACTGGAGAATATGAAGAAACTGCTGAGTGAGAAAGAAACACAGCTGAAGAACATAGATAAAGAACTGGAAACCAGTACAAATAAACTGGAGACACTGGGACAGGAGCTGCAGGACAAGGAGAGAGAACTACAGGAAAAGATGATCGTACTGGAACAACAGAAAACTGAGTTAGCAGAAAAAAACAAACATCTTGAAGAGAAAAATAGTCTTTTAACTGACCGAGAGACACAGCTAATGGAAAGAGACAAACAGCTTCAGGAGAAAGACAGACTCCTAACAGAAAATACACAAAAACTACAAGTGAAAGACGAGGCACTAGTGGAGAAGGACACGCTGCTCAGAGAGGTAAAAAAGGAATTGGGAAAAACAAGTAAGAGATTAGAAGAGAATCAGACACAGATAAAAGACAAAGAGAGACAACTGGAGAACATGGGGAAAGAACTGGAAACCAGTAAAAATGAACTACTAGAAAGAGA
Source organism: Ameiurus melas (assembly GCA_012411365.1). Lineage (NCBI taxonomy): Eukaryota > Metazoa > Chordata > Actinopteri > Siluriformes > Ictaluridae > Ameiurus > Ameiurus melas. The sequence goes on from CM022775.1 coordinate 17,705,967, forward strand.
CAAACAGCTTCAGGAGAAAGACAGACTTCTAGAGGAGAAAACAAAGCAGCTGCAGGAACAGACAGATCCAGAATCATCAGCCCCCATCAGAAGAAGAAACAGCATGGAAGCGTTACCTCCAAAGAGTGAGTACTTTATTAAATTAAGCAGTTAAAATGTTCTCAGAAGGTCAGTAGTTCCAGATCGTAAATCTACCCTTAATAACTCATATGTAAATATACTGTAATGATACTTAATGCTGCAACTCTTCAGATATTGTAAGGAAGTGTCATTTAAACAGTGAAAGTGGATAGTTATAGTGTATAAAACAGAACTTTAATGATATCATCTGTCTAACTTTACCTTCTGAAGAATGTCTCTCTCATTCTGACTGGTTCTGATGTTTCCTAGTGAGTGGAGCGACTCAGGACTCAGCAGCACCAATCAGGAGAAGAAACAGTATGGAGGGAAAACGTCCAACATGTAAGTGATTAATGATTCTTGTTGTATGTTTAGTGTGTAACTCAACACTAGTTTTGGGTAAAAGAGACGACTATGAAGAGAGGAAGCAGGAGGATTTAGACACTTAAATTTATCATTTGATTTGATATATCCAGATTTCATCATTAAAAGATCCACCACCGTACTCCAGAGAACAGCATCATCACCATAATGCAGGAGTGATTCTGTATTAAATGATTCATTCTTGTTCATTTTCAGTGGGTGGAGAATCGTCTAGTTCACATTCTCCATTGTCGGTTCCTGTAGCAGAACTGAGGCTGGTGCTGCTGGGGAGGACGGGGTCTGGGAAGAGTGCAGCAGGAAACACCATCCTGGGCAGAGAGGAGAGGAACCAGGCTCCTACATCTACAGATACATCTACATCTATCCAGCAGAGTGAGAGAACACAGGTGGAGGTGGCTGGGAGGAAGGTGACTGTGGTGGACACTCCTGACTGGTTCTCTCCTGGACTCTCTCTGGAGAAGCTGAGACAGGACGTGGGACACTGTGTCCGTCTGTCTGCTCCAGGACCCCACGCCTTCCTCCTGGTCATACCTGTAAAGCAGCCTACAGGAAAGGAGAGAGGGACGCTGGAGAAAATGGAGGAGATGTTTGGAGACAGATGTTGGAGAAACACCATGATCATATTCAGTGTTACTGATGAGATTCAGAAGGAGAACATTGAGGAGTTTATCCAAGCAGGAAACCAGGAGGTCCTGAGATTTGTAGAGAAATGTGGGAACAGGTTTCACTGTCTCAACATTAAGGAGAGTGGAGATGGTTCTCAGGTCTCAGAGCTGCTGGAGAAGATAGAGCAGATGGTGGAAGGAAGCAGAGAGAAATTCTACAGCAGTGAGATCTACCTGGAGACAGAATCTCAGATTAGAGCAATGGAGACAAAGATCCTGAAGGAAAGAGAAGAGAAAAGGATGAGAGAGGAGATGGAACTGAAGGAAAAAATAGAAAAGGAGGTGCAGGACTCTCTGAGAAAGATGGAGGGAGTGATCCAAAAGCATGAAGGAGACATCAGACAACTTAATGACCGAACATCTGAACTGGAGAGAAAGATGAAAGAAGAGAAGGATGAGGAGAAAAAGAGAGAACTTGAGAAGGAGCTGAAACGAGAGGTAGAGCAAAGGACAGAGATGGAAGGAAAGGTGAAGAAACTGAAAGAAAGAGAGAGAGGGAGAGGAGAGAGATGAAGGAGAGGCACCAACAGGAGATGGAGAAATTCAGGGAGGTGTATGAAGGAGAGGCCAGGATGGAGGCAGAGGGAAAACTGATGAAGATCATCCTGCCTGAACTCCAGAGAAACATTTTGGCCTCAAAAACGAAGATGCAGGAAGAGTTCAGCAGACAGATGGAGGAGAAGAACAAAGAGCTGGAGAGTTTTAAACAGAGACTTTCAGAGCTCACAGAGATTCACCGTCTGCTTGAAGAGGTTTATGAGAAAACTGTGAGAAGAAGCTCAGAACCAGAGAGAGCAGCTCTAACAGGAGAGGCATCGAAGGGAATCTCTCGAAGATTTAAAGACTTTTTCACTGAATAATAGAGATTATAAATCCACAGAGACTCACTCAGTCAGAAATGAGGAGTATAAACCAGTCATTGTGAACATCACAGTCAGAGATAGCAGCTAATGAGAGAAGCTAATACACAGAGTGAAACTTTCTTTAATGTTAAGGAAACCCTGCAGGAGAAAAGGATTGTCCAGTTGGATACGAGTGTGTAGCATACACACAAATAAACGTGTTACTGCTACTTTCTGGTCATGCAGGACAACAAAACAAATATAGTGAGTGGGGATCATTTTGGACATTTTACACCCTGAAGAATTCCCATCATACCCCAAGGTGTTTTATTCTTCTTATACATCAGCAATTTGCCAACACTTACAATTAAATAAATTAAAGAAGGACACTTTATGCTTTTAAGCCCTTTATAATTACAGCTAATATTGTGGTACATCATCAACACAAGTTAGTTGCTGCTATCACTTACATTGTAACAGCTAGAAGCAGTTATTACCTCACCAGATTTTCTTTTCTCTCTCCTGAAAGGAATAAAAGGTGTAGGAAAATCTGCTGATTGTTACTGTGAGGGCTGATGGGTTGATTGGTATTGGTAATTTTTATTAGAAGCATAAAAATATATTGTGGGGGGCGTCGCCGTTGAATATTAGTGCATTTCTGAAAATCCTATCAATTTGTAAAGTTTCTATAAACCTTTTTATATTTAAATTTGGCCACATTTGCCATAATTTCACAAAGTGTTTTACATTACTGATCAAAACTGCAAAGCATTTGCATTAATAGTTCTACTAGGGAAATTTGTCTAAATTTGTTCGCTTTACAAAATATCACCTGGTGCGACCATGTGGAAAAGACCTTTTTTGAGACATTTGTACTGAAAATAATTCAATGACAAACAGTGTCATCATCGAGCAACATCTCTGTGATCCTTGGAAATATCTAGAAGATTTGTCAGACTTTATCAAACCTGGAAAACTTTACCTTTTTTTTCCCTTTTGTCATGTTGCTGCCATATATCATGTGGTTTGACCTCAAGAAAGATGGATATTCTGTTTATATTTTGTAAACTGTCAGTAGAAAATTATGCATTTATTTTGTTTGTATTTGAAATTATGTATACATGTATGTATATCTTTACTTATTTCATATTTGATTTTAACTTGTAAAATAAAATAACACTAAATTGCTAAAGAGCTACCTCCCTGAAATGAGTATTTGCAGGGTGGGATGTCTGATATTTACATTTACATTTATATTTATTCACTTGGCAGGCGCTTTTATCCAAAGCGACTTACAAATAAGCAAAGCGATAAATCAAGCAGGGAACAATACAAGTAGTAGTGATATGGACTGTACGGTTTGGGGGTGAATGAAATCGTGACAATGTTTATGTGGTACATCTACCTTTTATGGTTACAAAACTATACCTTCGGTTCTCATCTATCATATATCATGCATTTCAAATAGTCAGTCCACTTCATGTCATGAATTTAGCGTCAGCTATCATAGAAGAAAAGTGCTGGGAAAGATTACATATCTAAACTAGAAGTGATCTGCTAAAGAAGAAACCAAGAGAGAAATGGAGAGCTGAATAATACATTACACCCCATCCATGTAAAGTACAAAGAGTTTGAAACATGCATCACAATTTTATAAAACATTTGAAAGAAAGTCTAATATTAATATTTTATCTAATGATTGTCTATGTGATTTCACATCTGGTTTGGTGTGTATTGTGTTATATTTTTAATCATGTGTGATGTTCTCATCATTTGACGTGACCGTCCATCATATGGTACTACTGTACTGTAGTCCAATTCAAAACATTAAGTTCTGTGGTTGATACTAACCACTGATACGGTATCTTAAATCTGCGTTTCAAAGGACTTAAAAATTCAATCGAACACCGCGGCTTCTACTCCAACAAACATCCGAACAACGTCTGGCTCCACCGCAACTCTCAGAGCCGAGGTACTCTGGTGTCTACATACGGTAACAAAGCACCAGTCCTATAACGCTAACAAGGCTGTCAGGGACATTTTCCGAACTATGTTTCCCGTCTCCTGAAATCACTCGCATTATCTAATGAAACAAAAAATAAGTAATCGGATTTGCATATCCGATATTGGGAGCAAGGTCGGTCCAGTCAAGATAGCTAGGGTCGCAATTCACGGGACATGTGACGGCTCAGGATTTGCTTCTCCCTTTCAAAGTACCAACTCATCCCTGATCATTTTTATGTACTCTAGTTATTGATAATTATTCCTTTCCGATATGGAGTGTGTGTAAATTAAAATACACCCACTCCATTGTTCTTATTTTTGTTGGTTTCAGTAACAATAATCCATCATCTAAATTGTAGCTAGAACATGTTTTGTTTGCTGTCTAAGAAATGTAGAAATCAGAAAATCCCTGACATTGCACATACACATACGCAAGGTAATGTATCAATTTTTACATTTTAATTTACAATACATGAGCTCAATTGATATCAAGATGACAAAACATTACACATGACTGTGAGAAAGTGTGTCTTGTTGCAGGCGTTGGAGTGTTTGACTGAGGCCAGGTCCATTCTGGAAAATTTAAAAGAAGGGAAGCCTGCATTTCCGTCAGCAGATTCTGAAAATGTGCAAATCTGTGAATTTCACCAAGCATTTGTCAGACTACCCTGAGGGACGGAGGCTGACCAGCCACTTGACTCTAACCCTTTTGCCGTCATTAAAATGTGCACAGCGGACCTGGAGCAGTCCATTGAGTCTGCTCGAGTGGTCATACTCTTGGAGTGCAGCATCCTACTCTTCAGGAAAGAACGGACTGATTGCAACCGTCAAAGAAGGATTACACTTAAAAGAGCAGGAAAGGTGATTTATTTTTTTAATGAGCAGTGGGAAATATCATACATGAAGCAAAGTATATGTTAACTGTACCAAATGGTAGACTATTTCTCACTGAATTAATGTCAGAGTTCAGTCCGACCGGGACTCCAATTCCCAACAACCAACACAAGCGCGCATGCGCACTGCCCGACCCGACCCGGACTTCAGTTCCCAGGAACCCACACGAGCGCCAGAGATCGCCAGAGTTCTAATTCACAACACCTGAAACCAGCTTTCTGATTCCGCGAGTATTTAAGAAGCCACACTCCGATTTCACGTTGCGAAGTATACGCTCCTTAACATTTGTTAGCCGCTATACCAAGCCTTCTAAGTCAGCGGTCCCCAACCTTTTTTGCGCCACGGACCGGTTTAATATCAGACAATATTTTCACGGACCGGCCTTTAATAATGTATTTATATATGTAGGTGTGGCGGATAAATACAACAAAATTAAATGATACGACCGACATAAAAACTGGGGTTTTTATTAATTTAAAAAAAATATATAATAATCAACGTGGATCCAATGTGAAATCGCAACTTTATTAGCAGTGTCCTAGTAACATCACGCCAACAACATAACATGAGGGACATCCGCTCTGCCCCCTAACGCTTACCGTATCACGTGACCGGGACAAGCGTCTTGACATGCGTCTAGAGTGAGTCATAGACGGATGTAACGGAGAGAATCCGGTCGGTTTTTTTTTTCAAAATAAAACATCGTTCAGACTCAGATAATAAATAAAACGGAAATGGTGTAAGTTATTTATTCTTTCTGTGCGGCCCGGTACCAAATGACCCACGGACCGGTACCGGTCCTCGGCCCGGGGGTTGGGGACCACTGTTCTAAATTACATACGATTATCTGGTTTATCTCGACTCTCTGCCTGTTTCGGATTACGTCTCTGGATTACGTTCTGTAACGCTTACGCCTCGCTACCCTGAACCGTCTCTGCCCTCACGCACCTGCTCCCGCGCCTGTGTCCTCCTCCACCGATCTGACACTTAAAGGTTTTTTACGACTCTCTAATGTCAATACAGAACAATCGTGAAGCTGTTAAGACATCTCGGCTGTTGAAAAGGATACCAGATGTATTAGATGTCTGATTGATTTCTGATATGAGACGCAGCATTTTGATTTGACTGTTTTATAGTTTCAGGTGTCTTTGTATGATTTTATATTCCTCTACTGTTATTTCACAAATAATAAAAAAGACAAGGGGACTATTTACTGTCCGAACACCGAGACTCTAACAAAAGAAGAAGCAGTGGCTGGTGCAAATAATAAAGAAATTGAATTTACTGCCTTATATAGTTATATGTATATATTTTGTATGTAAATATAATATTTAAATAGTTGTAATATTTTTTGTTTGTTTGTTTATAGCTTTATATACTCATACCTTTTTACATGTTTCATTTTTATTGAACATTTCTGCTGAACTTCTGATGAACATTTCTACAGACCATTTCTACAATTTTTGCTAAACCAGTTCTGCTAAACATTTCTGCTATACATTTCTGCATTTCTATGTTTCTTTTTTATGAAACATTTCTGATGAACATTTCTGTTGAACTGCTAAGCCTATCTAAATCGCCTTTTCTGTTCTGTCCTCCCCACCATTTCCCAAAAATACAAAATTAGCAACAGCAGTAAATATTCACAGATTTTTTTTCTTTTTATACAAAGAAAAACAAAATTGAACCCACAACCCACCCCTCCGGCTCATCATGGCTACCCATTAACTGTCGCTGGTTATAAAGATATTATAAAATTCAACAACAGGCACCAACCTTTAAGTGGGTAGTGTCTGTAACTCCATAAAGTATGCAATAAAGGGATGCCATTTATGAAAAAACTTATCTGTACAACCATTCATTGTATATCTTATTTTCTCGAGTTTCAGAAAAAACATCACATCCTTTATCCACTGAGAGATAGATGGGTATTTAGCAAACTTCCAATGTAACAGTAGGGAACGTCTTGCTATAAGGGATGTGAAAGCAATAACATCCTTTTGTATCGAGCTCAAAGGAATTGAAGCTTGAGGAATCCCAAATATCACAATCAATGGACAAGTCTTTAAATCTACCCTGAGAATAGTGGACATGATGGTAAAAAAGCCAGACCAAAAACCATGGAGTTCAGGGCAGAAGAAAAACATATGGCCAAGATGACAGGTATAGGCATGGCATTTATCACACTTGTCCTCAACATCCGGATACATCACAGACAATCTCGACTTGGACTATATACTCATACCTTAATAACGTCTTATAATAATTGATCACTTGTGTTTATTGTTATGGTTTGTGTGTGTGTTCTTAATCTGGTGTATTTGGTTATTTATTTAAAAAAAACACACAATTCTATTGTTTATATACAGCGACTGGTCACTGATTTATATCACACTTTTGCTTCAGTAATCACCTGTGTGGTAAAACGTTTTATAATCTCTATTTTTTCACACCACCTTAAAGCATTTTAGCACAAATCTTTAAATAATAAGTCATAGAGTAATCATATGTAACATTAATTAGGATTTCTAATAACTCAAATCATAAAAAATACAATAGAATGAAAAATAATACAATAACATTAATACAGTGAAATACATTTGTAATAAATAAATAAAAATACAGTATTGGTAGCAGTACATAGAGAAATGCCACAGAATAAAAGACTACAATAACATTAATCCAGTAAAAGACATTTTGTAAAAAGACATATTCATAACAGTACATACACAGAGAAAAGCCATATCACACATTGAATTAAATCACCAGCATCATTATCAAACCACACAGAAGTGAACTGTGGTGATGAATTATTTACTAATTTTAACAGCAGCAACTATCAGTCATTTCAACATTTAATTCAAACTGAATTCATAATGTAATAGTTGTGTGAGGTGGGACTCGAACAGAGGTCGTCTTGTTGTCAGCATCAACAGACTTTTACATCAAAAATACAAATCAGATGACTATAAATCACTTGTTTCTCTTTATTTCTCCTTTCTTTCGTAGTCGTAGGTTTCAGGTGGTGCAGGAGACAAAAAGAAAAATAAAACGCAGAGAAATGCAATACCGAACTGCTCCGATAAAATAATCTAGAAGAACTTGTCTCGGTCTCAAAGAAATAATAAATAACCGCTGGACGACTCGTAATACACAACTATAACAAGGTAAAGCTGACTTCACTTAGATCGTCCACAAGGGGGCAGCATGTGCACATGTACAGAGCAGAACAACAGCCGTGGAGAAAAGTTCAAGAAACAGCTTTACCTCAAAGAGCGGACAGTGGAGACTCATTCTGTACATGTTAAATGGGGGAAATTATTTACATGTTCATGTCAAATACTTGGGTATAGATGGATGACTAGATAGATAGATAAATAATGAAATGATGAGAGATAAATAGATAGATAATAAATATAAAAAAGACTGACAGACAGCATAATGATAAAGAAAAAGACATGAATCCTAAATGTATAAATGTGATCCCAGGATCCAGTATGTAGCACACTGAGAATCTGGACTTAGAATTAAGTAGTTTCTTAAGGTATTAGCTTTGGTTAACCCTGGGGAAATATTTATTATTATTATTATTATTATTATTATTATTATTATTATTATTATTATTATTATTATTATTATTATTATTATTATTAATGTTGTTGTTGTTGTTGTTGTTGTTGTTGTTGTTGTTGTTGTCATGGTTGTTGTTTTTGTTCAGGACATACATGTATAATAATTAGCTAATAATACTGATCACAGGGGGCGGGGTTATCAGAGGTGAAGGGGCGGAGCTCTCTCTCAGTTCTCTGTAATGAAAGTGAAAGTAACATTACACTTCCTGCTGACGGACTAAAACAGGAGGAATGTATTTGTGTGTGTAGACAGGGGGGAGATTTTACACACGGGGTTTAAACTGTAATGAGGTCAATACTGAATATGAGCCTCTCTGAAATGTGGACACACTTCAGCTAAAGCAGCAGATCTCTTTATATCTGAGGAACAGAAAAGGTAAGAGGAGTTAGCATCATGCTAAAGTACATGTTAGTCACCATGGACTCAGTAACCTGTTAAACTGATCCTCCAGAACACACTGTGGAATTGTGCTTTCTAACCATGTATTAGTGTGAGGAAATCTGTGTAAAAGATTCACTCTCTCTTCCTGTGTGTGTTCAGGATTTTATTAGTTTGAACCTACAGAAAGAGATCAAGATGGCAACTGCAAGCAGTAAGTTACATTTCCAGAAATATATGTATTAATATTATTTATTTTGGAGTAAACTAATTGTGTGTGTGTGTGTGTGTGTGTGTGTGTGTGTGTGTGTGTGTGTTTTCCTACACAGATGAGTTTAAACTCATTGGTCCCAGTGTTAGAGAGGAGTATAAACCCTCTGCTGTCACTTTCTCGTGTCGTCTGTATCCTGAAATCAGTGCTGTTGACATGGAGATCCGGTGGTTTAAGGAGACACGCTGTGTTTGTGTCTATAAGAACAGACATGTGTCAGAGGGGAGAGGTTACGAGGGCAGAGTGAGTCTGTTCACTCAGGAGATGGAGAGAGGAAACGTCTCCTTACAGCTGAGAGACTGTAGAAGGTCAGATAGAGGACATTACCTGTGTCAGGTCACTGATGGAGACAGAACAGAGGAGATTACAGTAGAGATGATGTGTAAGTGTTCCTGATCTCCACACTGCATAAACTCAACATCATCATCTGTGCTTCTCATCTCAGTACATGAAACACACACTCAGTATTCAGTATGAGGTTCAGTATACAGGGTGCTAATGTGGAGTGAAGTTCATTTTAGTTGAATAAACAGTACGTCTGTTTTTCACTCTGCTACACACCTGCACAAGGGCCTAAACGCAGCAGCGTGTACAAATATCAATTAAATCCTGATTCATCATTTCATTAAGTTTGTTTATCTACTAATCAGAGATGGGCTCGATATCAGTTTAAACTGAAACAATCAGAGACATTTCTCCATCAGAGAGGAAATGATCTGTTGTTATATTTGATAAAAATATTTAAATTGTAGCTGAACATCTTTGTACTGAAAGAACAGAGTGAAGATTGTTTAGCAGCGATTCTGACTGTAAATCATAAGTTTTTCTCTCTGTATTTTATCTAACATTACATTTCTCTCTGTTGTTTTACACGACAGCTTCAGTACGGGTAAGTAAATAACTCGACTTCACACTAATGGTAGCGGCTGATATTTTATAAACTTATCACATATATTACATTTGAATCCAGGGATGAAATAGAAAGATAAAAAGCATTTTCAGATCATGTTTACGTGAAGGACTCTGATCAGTAAGTGAGATTCCACTTCCATCAGCCAGCTTCTTTCCCACAATGCTCCTGTGCGTAACCCCACTGCACTGCAATAATGTAGGCAGAGACGTTTACCATGTCGAGTAAAAGACACAACAAACATGTAACATATAACACACACCAGTGCCAGACTCCATCAGAATCTTATTCAAAATCATACAGCAATAAAATCACCAAATTTCCCAGGATTCCTCTGGATTAAACAGGGGTCTATTGTGTGAATATCCAAGTACCATTTCACCTTTTTGGATTATTTTCATAAGGTGTGACTCCTAAATATTGAACTATAGATTTAAAATACACAGGGGGAAATGCACATATACTGACATACTGTATATTGGTAAATACATGCGTTTATCAGAAAATAGTATTTTCCAATAAATCAAGATATTTCTGTTCCTTAAGGGGAACTAGCGGTATATTAGCACAATGCTACATTCTACAGATTTACTGTGTGTGATGACTGATTGTTGTCTAGTTTTCCCCTTTTTTATTAAGACACACATCAGCTGTGTTTTAACCAGAGTAACAGTTACTTTCACATTTTCACATGGAACAATTCACATTTGACTTCATGAATAAAATCTTCACACTGTATTATTTACTTTCACAGGAGGAAGAATCACGTGAGTATAAACACTTTTGTGTGATGGTGATGTGTTGATGCTGCATGAATAATATATTTATTGTGCAGATGAAATAGATTAGACTGTGCTGTGTGTTCAGAGTGCAATAGCACATAGATATATGAGCATCATGAGCATAGTGTAGTGAACACAACAGACTGTGATCGCTGCAGAACATCCATCATGCTGTAGTCTAGTTTGTCATTAGTGTTATACACACACAGAAATCTGACCTACACACTGATACTGAGAGATACAAAGCTGAAGGTTTCTTTACAAAAGACACACACACTCATTAGTGAACAATCTGATCTAATGGAGCTAATAATCAGAGATGGGCTCGATATCAGTTTAAACTGAAACAATCAGAGACATTTCTCCATCAGAGAGGAAATTAAACTACACACTAAATGAGTCCTTTAGATTGTTACAGTTACTGGATATCCAGTAGATCAGACTAGATCACTGCCACATCTAGCACTGAGAACCACAACAACACACAAAGCTAGCTAATATCGGGCAGCGAGTTTGTTCTGTAGACTGTGTGCTGTGTTTGAATGAGCGCAGTCAGAATGAGCACAGTTACACTGCGACATCGGAGATCAGACTGCTGCAGAATCAGACAGAGCCACGGTGCGAGCTAACCGGCTAACGCTAGGTAAAAGACAAGCTCTTGTTGAAAGTGAGCGGTTTTGCTCTTTTACCTTGTACTCAGTAACTGTGAGAGTCACATTGATGATCAAATCAACTCCAATATTTTAAACAGGATGAAAATACACCATGTAAAACAATTCAACATAAACATTAGTGACAGACTGTAGAGTTCTGAGACCAAGAACAAAACTCCACCAGCATGACCTCAGAGGCTTCATCCAATAGAGAGATAAACACACAGATACACTTCAAGAGCAAAGGAGCAGATATTACAGTTTGATCAAAAAAGTAGATGATGGACAGATGAGACAAAGACTACGCTGTAGCAGAGTGATGAAAAGAGGAAAGTGTGAAGAAAAAAGAAAAGCGCTCATGATCCAAATCAAAGCAGCACTTCTGTGAACCATGGAGACATGGACATTTATGGAAGAGTAGAACTTGTCTTTATTTTCCCCTGATACAGATAGAAATGGATTAAAATATGGTGATGCTCAGCATTTTCACTTCATATGGAGTGTTTTATTCAACAGTTGATCACAGATATGTGTTACTGACCGGAGAGAAAAACACTCCATGAAGAATTTCATGATTTAAATATAAACTATTTATAATGATTCACTATCTGTTGTTATATTTGATAAAAATATTCAAATTGTAGCTGAACATCTTTGTACTGAAAGCACAGAGTGAAGATTGTTTAGCAGCGATTCTGACTGTAAATCATAAGTTTTTCTCTGTATTTTATCTAACATTACATTTCTCTCTGTTGTTTTACACGACACCTTCAGACTGGGTAAGTAAATAACTCGACTTCACACTAATGGTATTTTATAAACTTATATATTAGCACAATGCTACATTCTACAGATTTACTGTGTGTGATGACTGATTGTTGTCTAGTTTTCCTCTTTTTTATTAAGACACACATCAGCTGTGTTTTAACCAGAGTAACAGTTACTTTCACATTTTCACATGGAACAATTCACATTTGACTTCATGCATAAAATCTTCACCCTGTGTTATTTACTTTCACAGAGACTTCTTACAGGTGAGTATAAACACTTTTGTGTGATGGTGATGTGTTGATGCTGCATGAATAATATATTTATTGTGCAGATGAAATAGATTAGACCAGGGGTGCTCACAGTTTTTTGACTTGCGAGCTACTTTTAACATGACCAGTCAAGGAGATCTACCTACATTAAAAATGCTATAGTATAGTATATTTATTATATGTATACTGAGTATACTTAAAATATATATACACACAATATATGTTCATGTACCTTGTATAACTGCATGAACCCTTATGACACACTACAATTCAGTACATTTTTGGTCAATACCTTACTCTGAGGACTTGCACTGAATAGAATCAGCCAGGGTTACACAGTCCGGACAGTAGCTGCTGGTAGCCAGCCTCAAGCAGGTCTCCAAATGATGATCAGTCATTGTGGAACGGTATTTGGACTTAATAATCTTCATGTGGGAAAAGGCTGACTCACATACATAAGTAGAGCCAAACAATGCAGTCGAGGTTGTACATTTCCTCATGTTTGCTACTTTTCCCTTGTGAGTAAGTTCCAGAACTGTCCATGAGCCCTGGACTTCAGCTGAAGGTCAGTCTGTAGTTTCAAAATCTCATCCTCCACTTCAGACGAGTTCAGGTGAAACAGCGCTGCAGTTTTTGATGCGAGTGAATCAACCCCAACATTGTCCCTAAACGGGTAGCACATGAAAGTAGTGTTGAAAGCGTCTGTGAAACTCTGAGCGACAGACAGCTGTCAATCTGCTCCGTGTAGCGTGCAATGTTAAATTGCGCACAAGCCTTCTGTTGTGTCTCCATTTCTGAAGCGGGGTTTTGGAAGTTCCCAAAATCATGGCGCTGCAGCTTTGAGGACAGAAGTTGCATTTTCCGTTTAAAGGCATTAACTGAGCTGATCATATCGACCACGTTTTTGTCTTTTCCTTGCAGCTCCAAATGAAGCTCATTTAAAATGTTGGTCAGTTAATGTCCCGTTAATGTTAATGTCCCGAAACGAGTCAGCTGCGTGTACGAATGCCTCTTTTATCATCTCTCCATCTCGGAATGACTTCTTGTGTTTAATGATGGAGTGACTCACCCGGAACGATGCTTCGGTGGCTGCCTTAGCATTTGAAGTCAGCCGTGA